>JAYESA010000005.1:170731269-171113769 GCA_036927795.1 Iris macrosiphon | reverse complement strand
TACCAAAGGAATAGTCTAGTTCCTCAGCACCTTCTCTCTCCGATCCAGAATTTCAACTGGCTGCTCTGGATAGCTAAGAGTAGGGCCCACCTCTATCTTCGAGTAATCCAATACATGACTAGGATCTGCCATGTACCATCTCAACTGTGATATATAAAACATATTATGCACTCCCTCTAATGCATGTGACAAGTCTAGTCTATAAGCAACTGTACCGACCTTCTCTAGAATAGTGAAAAGTCCGATGAATCGTGGACTAAGCTTTTTGCCTCCACTGAGGCAAATCGTGCCTTGTGTCGAAGAAATCCTCAAAAATACCAAACCACCTACCTAGAACAAAATACAACCTTAAGAACTTAATCTATAACAAACAACCAATAACAAGCACAAAACAAAAATCTAAAACTATACCTCGAACTCCAAAGGTCTCCGATGGCTATCGGTCCAATGCCGCTGTCTGTCTTGTACCACACGAAGTCTATCTCTGATCAACTAAATCTTCTCCGCTGTATCTACAACCATCTCTAGCCCAAAAAAAACTCTCTCTCCAACATTATCCCATGATAAGGTATGACACCTCCGACCGTACAGAGCTTCAAAAGGTGACATCTCTATACTAGCCTGGTAGTTGTTGTTGTAAGTAAACTCTACCAAATGGAGATGGTCCTCCCAAGAACCCCCAAAATCTAGTACACAAGTGCGCAATATATCCTCGAGAGTCTGAATAGTCCTCTCTGACTGCCTATTTGTCTGTGGATGATATGCAGTACTGAACTTGAGCTGAGTGCCCAAACTCTTCTGTAAACTCCTTCAAAAATGAGAAGTGAAACGACTATCTCGATCCGAGACTATGCTGACGGAAACTCCATGTATCCTAACGATCTGCCTCACATATATCTCTGCCAGCTTCTTCGTAGACAAACCCACCTTTAAAGGCAAAAAGTGGGCCTACTTGGTCAACCTATCAATGATGACCCAAATCGCGTCTTTCCCTCCTGGAGATCGTGAAAGTCCGAACACAAAATCCATAGTAATGTAGTCCCACTTCTACTCTGGAATAGGTAATTGTTTGAATAAACAAAAATAAAAGAAGAAGAGAGTTTATACAAAACCTTTTTTTTTGCTTACAAACAAGAAAAAGAGTACAATTAATCCTATACGAGGATGTTAAGTATAATAAAAAATAATTCTGGGGATTAATTGCTATAGGAGTCTGATCTGCGGTCGATCACTTTGTTCCTTGGACCACATGATGATGAAGAAGTGTTGTAGAAGAAGAGGAGGCTTCAAAAGTTGCAAGTGGGATTAAATTCTCGTTGCCAAAGTTGTCAATCAACACTCTCTGTCTGTACTCTCTCTCTGATCTCTTGATCCTTGATCCATCCTTCTACCCTATGACCAGGGGTCTCTATTTATAGAGATCAGTCACAATAACTGTCCAGTTGGCGTAGAAGCCAAACTGTGAAAAAAGTTGCATCTTTTACGCGACGGTTATAATAACTGCTACCCACGTTTGAATGACCTTCTAAATCTGCGTATGATACGTGTCCCATTATAAGGTAACGCGTATAACTACTTCTCGAAGATTATGACATGCAAGCCACGTAGGTAACTGCCCCCTCTGCGTAAAGATGGTTGGCGTAAAAGCCAAATAACTGTTTTATTGGCGTAAAAGCCAAATAACTGTCTTGTTGGCGTAAAAACCAAAGAGCTATCTTGTTGGCATAAAAGCCAAACTCTGCGTAAAACTTGATGGTGCATGAATAATAGATAACCAGCATAAAATAACCAATTATCCATCACGACTGAGGTCTTGAGCGTATTCTGGGCTAAATAGCCTTATCACATACCTTTGCAAATATATCCTGAGCTGGCGTATTTCGAGAAGATAACATACGGCGTACTCCTATAGTTGAAAATAGCCTGGTTGGCGTAAAATGCAAGGATGGTGATGTGAGCGTATTAGTCACAATTTTAGCTTTTTCAGTCAATTATCCATCACGACTAAGGTCTTGAGTGTATTCCGAGCTAAATAGCCTTATCACATACCTTTGCAAATATAGCCTAAGCTGGTGTATTTCGAGGAGATAACATACGGTGTACTCCTATAATTGAAAATAGCCTGGTTGGCGTAAAATGCAAGGACGGTGATGTGAGCGTATTAGTCACAGTTTTAGCTCTTCCAGTCATGACAAAATCTTTAGAATAGAACCAAATCTTGTGCATTAAATACATAGATATGCCTCCATCTCGTGCATTAAATACAGGGATATGCCTCGAGCTCTGTGCAGGAAATAATTTTTGACGTGGCATCTGATTTTGTCTTTATCTTGAGCGTAAAAACTCACTTCTGCCCATGTAGAATAGGCAGCGTATTCTTTGAATGCGTAAAAATGACTTATATCAAGAATATGTCACTAAACGATAGCCTGGGTCTCTGTGCAAAATTATCATCACAGCTGTCCTCTCGATCATCGTGCAGTACTTTGTCAGGAGTCAGGTTCACTATTTTGTCTGACAAATTCATGTAAGGAATATGAAGAGTTTCTCGTACAACTTTACGCTGCATTAAAAATAACGTATTTTAAACTTTATGCAGGAGGGTAAAGCAACCTTTTATGTAGAACAGCCTTGAAGCACTGCTTTATGCGGGCAATTCTGAAGCCATATTTTACGCCACACGGCTCTGAAGCCCTATTTTACGCATATAACTCTGAAGTCATATTTTACGCCACGCAACCTTGAAGCTCTATTTTACGCGGACTTCCTGTATGTTGGGGGTTTTGACTGTATAATACGCGTACAATTCCCTAGTGTATTTCATGCTTCTACAAGACCCCCTTCAAAGTTTTCAAATTCTTCGTAATTTGAAATACTTTGAATGAAGCATGAAATGGTCAAATTTGCCTCGTTCTTCGAGGCTGATTTTTTGACAATTTTGAAGGAGTTGTTAGGATTTCATATGTTCTCTTCTGCCTATATAAGGGCAAGCAAGTGAACTTGTTTTTCTATACTCCCTTCACCTCAAAGATGGCTGCTGAGATTCATTGGGCTGAACTGAGAAAGAAGAAGATTTTGCTCTTCCAGCATGTAAGGAGCCGTAAAAAGAGACGTCTTCGAGCAAATATTCTCTGCAACGATGGACCATGGAAGGATATCATAGCTTCCTTTGCTCGGGATAATCAACAATTTTATATGGCGATTCGTTTAGAAGAGAGGAAGGGTCTCATCGGACCACACAGCTTGCTAGCTGTATTTTTCCCTATTATAAAGCTGGACCCTGATGGGCAGCTTGGCCGTGTCTTCCAATATTGTGTTGGGTCTGAGTCCCTAACACAAATCTAAACATGGTCACCGATAACGTATGGGGGGTAGGCTTGAATAATTTAAATAGGCCCAGTTTTGTATCCTCCCTCCATTCACCATTTTCTTGGCCTTCCGGCCGAAGAAGTACTATAGAAGAAGCAATGAAGATCAGATGAGAACCTAGCATAATAGATTCCCATCATGTGTAATCATGACCTTGAATATTAATGAAAAATCCTTTGTAAAATGGATTTTCATCATATGTAATCATGATTAATAAACTTATCTTCTTTTATGCACTATTAATTTGCCATATTGCTGTGAGGAAGTCTGGTAATGTGCAGCTTCAATACGCTTGAATAATTTTTACGCTGACTCTGACAAATATGCCTCTAGTCACGTTCCGACTTTTACGTATAGAGAAAGATGCGCAAAAAGCTCTTTAGCATTAAGTTATCTTGAAAATCCAACTGTCATGCTATTTTTGACGAGGAGTCACATAGAATTCTGAACCGTCATTTCTCCTTCATAAATGTGAAGAACATCTGTTCAGAACATCATCTTCGAAAATGGCTTCTCGAAAGATTCTCGAGATGAGGCAAGAAATGTCCGTCGAACAGGCCATCCCTAAACTAGATGTAAAAATTCTGGCCAAACTTCGAATGAACTATCAATGGTCAAGAAAGAAAAGTTATTTTCTAGTGAAGAAGACACTTTCAGGGAACTCCTTGGCCCTTCGTCTGATAAAGTCCTTTTGAATGAGGAAGAAGAATATTTTCTCGCATAATTTAAGATGCGCGTAGCATAGATCCGCAGCTTCTGAGCGTAAAATCGTAGATCTATAGCTTCTGAGCGTAAAAGCTTCTGAGCGTAAGATCATAGATCTGTAGATTCTGAGCGTAAAAGCTTTTGAGCGTAAAATCATAGATCTGTAGCTTCTGAGCATAAAAGCTTCTGAACATAAAATGATAGATCTGTAGCTTCTGAGCATAAAATCGTAGATCTGTAGCTTCTGAGAGTAAAAGCTTCTGAGCGTAAAATCATAGATATGTAGCTTCAGAGCGTAAAATCGTAGATCCTTGCGCTGCGCGTAAAAGAGTCTGAGCATAAAATCAGGGATCCGTTACGCAGCATGACTATCTGTCTTCCTGTTCAATAATAGGCTGGCGTGGTCCCAAATCCTAACCGACTATTAAAAATCGAATTTGGTTAAGGATTCAGAGAGTCACTTGAACTCTATAAATATGCCTCGACTATGAGAGAGAAAAACCCTTCATCTTTCTCTGCAAAAACCCTTCGTCTCTTTCTGAAGACTCTTCGTCTCTTTCTGAAAAAAACTCAGATTCGCCATGGCACCAAAATAGATCTCTATCGCTAAGGGAAAGAAAGTCGCTTCATCATCTCGCTCTACTGGTCAAGTATGAGCAACTCCTACTAGGCTAAGCGAGCATCGTTCTGAACGAAGTGCTCTACCGTCTAGCTGTGCACCAGGCATCACAGGTAAAAACTTCGGGAGAAATAAAAAATCCTCCGCATACGTTGTACGTGTATGCGCAAACACGCCCACATTATTAATGTGTCAGCGTAAAACTCCATATTTTTGCAGTCTGGTGTAAAAACTCAGATTGTCAAATTTTGGTGTATACTGCGAACCTTGCGTTTTACGTACTAGATGTAAATTCCAGCGTAAAACTCAAATTTTTGCAGTCTGGCATAAATCTCAGACTGTTATATTTTGGCGTATACGTCAAACCTTGAGTTTTACGCACTGGATGTAAATTCCAGCGTAAAACTTAAATTTTTGCAGTCTGGCGTAAAACTCAGATTTTCAACTTTTGGCGTATACGGCAAGAGTGTAGCATCTTATGTTTTACGCGCTGAAAGAAAATTCCAGCGTAAAACTGACTTTTCTCTTACTTTTTGCAGTGGACCTACAGATCCCCCCTATGGCTGAAGTGATGGGCTCTACTGCTGGAATGCTAAATTCCAACTACTCGGAGGACTTGTCCCATGTGACTTTCCCTATATCTGGAAACGAGTATCCTCAAGAAAGGGGAACTCTGATCTCTGCCCAAGAAGAAAGAATGTTGCTGAGTATGATCAGTGGGGAACCCTTGACGTATATAGACGACACTGAGTATAAAAAATTAGCTTTCTTATTTGGGGATGTTATTGATAAACAATCCCAGACAAAGCCCAAGAAGGAAGATTGGGTATTTTCTGCTGAGGGCACGGTCATATATCTGCCAAAGATGCCCAGAGATTACCCTTTCTCTGCATTCTTCCATGCCACTCATCCCAGAAAGATGGTATGGACTATGACTCCTGATCTTTATGGGCAGCTGAGGAAGATCTTTTATAAGAAAGGATTAAACCAAGGATCCTTTGTAAGTAGTCCCTCCGACCTTGTCATGTCCTTTAGAGGATTACTGTCGGGCAGCGTCCCGAGTGAAGACTCTTCCTTGATCCAGCCATTCCAGATAGCAACTTTCTGCAATGAATTCATGAAGCAGGAAGGAGTATATCCCAAGTTTAACCCTCGCACCAGTGGATGTCTTAGCCCCCATAATCTTTGATGGGCCAGTTTAACTGCATGGGCCCTGAAGCACTTTCAGATGGAGCTGAAAAGTATTAACCTATTTGAGGCTGTGAGCGCCACTAGTGTTGGGCTGCCTATCAACCCTAACTTGTTCTTAGCTTTGATGGAGCGATATAACTTGCTCATTGGGACTTTTGCCACTCCGATAGGTAAGTTGGGCCTAGCCCTTCATGAGATGGCAGATATCTCAAAGCTGCCAATGGGAGACATTCCTTACGAAGAATACGTCTCCATCAACAGAGAGTTGAAGGATACCAACCCTCGGGTAGTGGCAGTGTACCAAGAGCTGATAAGCCACTATCTTGTATGCACCACCTTCTACGAAAAGCCCTCTGATTTAGCTCACATTAACAAGTGGGTATCCTATCTCTTCTTTCATCAGGTTAGAAATGCCAAGCAGGACAAGGTTGTAGATAGCAAAGACAAACCTTTGAACTCTCCAAGCATGCTTAATGCCAACACGGTCCATGATCTCATTGAAGATGCAGGGGCTCTAGACCGTGTTCTCAATGAAGAGATATGAGGTTATCCTGCAGGAACCAAAGCCTACAGTTATATGAGGTATTGTCGAAAGCTTCTGTCAAGGGAAGCTCAACTGGCTGGCTTCTTTTCTATTTGGCTACGCCGATGGGTGGTGCCTGGTATCGCGTCTGCGGATCGCATTCATCGCAACACCTTATGGCCTGTAGTGCGTTTGGTATTTGGAGCAAGATTGGGCCTGCTCCCTGCCATGGTATGCAGGATACAAGCTGGCCTGAGGGCTATTACTGATGGGCTGCTGGCCGATACTACACAGCGTGAAGGATATCCCAGAGTAGAATTGCTATTCTTATATATGATGGGATGGTTAATCCTTAACAACACTAGAGTGATGTCTCTCGGATCTGCCAGTGGTTCGGGCAATAACTTCTTGTTGAATTATAAGAATTTTTCTTGGAATGTGACTAGCGTCATAGATTGTCGACTAGCACTAAATTTTGCCCATAGTTAGAAATTCTTCTGCATCGTCCCCCCGTACATATCAATCAACAGGGGACTAAACTTCAGGATGTAGGTCAGGGGAAGACTATTCTTTCTCCTGAAGCCTTTTACTGGTTGGTCTGCATTAGACCTTCCCACCTGCTGTACAGAAATGAGGACCACTGCTACTTGGAGCCTTATCTGCCTAGCCGTTTTGCCAGGCAATTTGGATATAATTAGTTGCACATAGAAAATCCCATCACCAGCTTCAAATTCAAAGGTGGACTTATTGAAGAAGCTAGAGGATGGCGGTATTTTATCGTGGGTTGTACTGGAGCAACCTTTGCTGTGCCCGCAACTTCTCTCTCTATAGAGTTGCACATTCTTCATTCATACACACAGTTTTATGTGTCCATCAATACCTTTCATCGTAATTTTGATGTATATGAAAGTTTCAGAATGCCCTCCCATAAGTCCACTGGAAGAGAGGTGATACCATCTGTCTCCTCTGATGAAGGTGATAAAGCTACTGGTACAGATAATTTTTTGTTGATTTTATCGAGAGGCGTAATAGCTTCGCCAGCAGAGCCTTTCATTATTTCCCATAAACGAAAGGCTTCCACTCTGAAAGAGCCTTCCCCTCGCAAGAAGAAGCAGTCTGCCAAAGGTCCTAAAAAGACTTCCACCAAGGGGGCCTATTCCAGGAATGAGCCTATTGTTTTCCTTGTTGGGGATGATTCTTTGATTAGGGGTCCTTCGCCTTTTAGAGAGGGAGCCTCCAGAGTTCCAGCTGGAGATTCTTTGCCCGCGACTGCTGCCGCTACCACCGTTACTGGTAGTGCTTCTAGATCGCCTTCGAGGCCGAGCTTAATAAGAGTCAGTATACCTTTACCAAGACAAATAATGGGACTAGCCCCTCCTTTATCTATAAGTATTTCAAGAGAGATTCTACTCGATGAGCCTCGAGTAGATCTGGGTGATGATTGGGATGACTACCTTTAAGCGTCAGTTTGTGTACCCTCATCTCTAGGTATGACAGCTTGTTTAGCATCATTAAGAAATAATTTAGCTATACAGGCTGCAGACGCCATATACATACCATCGGCCATGGGTAAATGTTGTCTCTACGCTTTCTTCAAGAAAATTTAACATCAAATTGATATTAACTTTCTCTTATCTTAGTTTCAGGCGAAGACATTTCTGGGGAGGGTGGAGCTGAAATAACCTCTGATTTTATTGCGGATCCAGCTAATGCAACGACGGTGACCACCATCGAAGAAGTATATCTTGAAGCCGTTGATCTTTTATCCGCATCATTCTCAGACATAATCCCGCCAGTAGCAGTTCAAATAGTATCAGAGGAGGATGAACCCACCATCTCGACTGTGCCTCCTTCGTCGAGCATGCCAGCAACTTCAACTATTGTTGGTATCTCTTCTTTTGTTGTGCCATCTGTTGAAGCAACGACTATGGCAATATCCTCTGCAGTCATTCCAGAAAGGAGACTTACCGTTATTGCGGCCACTCCCAGCGTCCATTCGGTCTTTGCTATGCTAGTTGAACAATGCACTAGCATATTCTACCTTACTTTGAAAGAATTGATATCTATGGTGCTGGAGAAGAATCTAGGCTTTGATGCTATGAAGACGTCCTCCAAGCTCACTATTGCGCCGATTAGAAATTTCAATGACGCTGAAAGAGCTAATGTGATAGAGCAAATGGTTAATGGTTTAGAACAACCCATTAACGAATATTTGCAACTATCCCGAGGCAGCATCAATGACTTGATAGAGGCTGAGTATAACTCACTAACTACAGAATTTACTCAGAAGACAGAAAATCTAAACAAATCCATCCAGGAATATCAACAAGAGATGGAGAAAGAGCAAGCAGTATTGGTGAAGAGTATTCCTCAGCTAGTTCAGTGCCGTACGAAATATGAGGGATATGAAGTGAGGGTTCAAGAATTGGAAGCTGAACTTGCTCAAACCAGAGAGAGGCTTCTCAAAGCATCGCTAGTTCATGATGTCTTAGATGGCCAAGTGAATATAGCTCAACAGAACTTGACCCGTGTGGGTGTCATTCATACAAGTTTTGTTGATTCTCTGTCTGAGCTATCCCTCTTGAGCAATAATGAGGCAAGGCTGGAACGGGCTCGCACTAATATTTTGAACTCCAAGAATGAGAGGATGGCTGCTTTGGCACAACAGATCCACGATTTAACTGCTCCTCCCCAATGATGTACTTTTTTGCTCCTTTTATAATTTGCTATTCCCCGAGATAATAAAGATACATTTTCTGACTTTGTGGACCCATCACTTTTAGAATATAAATGATAGGCTAAGATGTAAGCCCCTAATTTTTTTAAAAAATATTAAATTGGGATTTTTTACAATTTTTTGGAATTTTCTGAGAATTTTCTGTAATTAAAATCAGGGTTCTAATTATTAAATGATTTTTAATTGTTAATAAATAATATTAAAATATTATGGAAATAATTTTTTTGGGTGTAAAATGGAAAACTGGACTTAGGGTATTTTTTTCTAGAATTTATCGGGCCCCGGACCTATTTTAAATCACCTAAAAACTATTTACTTATTTATTTATTAATTAAATTAATTATTATTTATTCATTTAAATTATTTATTTATTTTTAAACCCTAAAACCCAGCCCGGCCCACTGGGCCTGACCCGCGGCCCACCTGGCTAGCCCAGCCCGCCAACCCGCTAGCGGGTCGGGTCGGGTCGGTCAAACCCGACCCGCCGCGTGCCCGACCCGGCTGGCCAGTCGTCTCCCAACGACCCGTTCCCCACGTGGCCTCGTCCTCCGCCGCATCCGACGGCCAGCCCCACGTCGACCCCCTCTTCCGCTCTGCCCCGACTCCTCCTCCACGTAGCCCTCTCCTCCGCCCTTCCCGGCTGACCCCACGCCCCTCTCCGCCTATAAATACCCAGACCCGCTCCCCTCCGGCCACCACGAATCTCCCCCTCCGACCACCAGCCCCCGACCTAGCACCGCCCGCTGCACCGCCTCCAACGCCGCCGTCCACCGCCTCGCCTCGCCCCCGGCCCTCTCCTCCTCCTTCTCCCCTGCTCCTCTCCTTCTTCCCGGCAGCCGACGAGCCTCCCCTTCTTCCCAGCAGCCGGCAAGCCGCCCCTCGACCCCGCCGTCGACGACGCAGCCGCCCAGCCCCGGCCGGCCTTCCCCGCAGCGGCGCCGCCCTTCTTCGGTCGGGCTCCCCTCGCCGGAGTTCAAAACCCTAACCCTAACCCTAATTTCCCAATTCCTGTGTCAGCGTGTCGGACACGACACGGACACGAGAAGTCCCAGTTTCTGAGCCCTGTTCAGGTACTCATATCTTTCTCCTCGCTGCCCCATTTTCATTTCCGTAAATTGCGTTGCGAAGCCTGTATGACCCTCTCGATGTCCGGATAAACCGCTCGGGGCATCGCGTCCTGTGGTGATCGCACACCGCGATCCAAAAATAGGAAAAATATCGACCCGATTTACCCCGGAACTGGGTACGCCCCGCCAAACGGGACGACTTGGTCGTGCGCGGTCTTCACAGATACGTGCGTGACGTTGATACGGACTTGTGTGATTTCGCAGAAGTTGATTCAGGTGTACGTGCACACCAGGATCAACGCGTATCCGCGGACACCGCCCCGTATCTGCCTTTTCTGAATTAAGCCCTAACTTTCTGTGTATCGTCGGATCGAAACAAAACTTGAGCCATCGGACTCGTAGCGATACACTGGTCCTGTGACCCAAGTTTGGTTCGATTCTGAGAACGTTGACGAAATTGCGTGTCGAGGGCCCCGCAAGCCCCACTCGACGGGCGATTTTGTGATCGGCTCATCGGAATCCAATTCTGGAAGTTCCGTTGGGTTCGTATCATCATTCCTGACCTGTTGACACTAAGTTTGGTGAATTGGAGACCTTTGACCCTGACACATTTTCAGTGCAAAGCGGGCCCACCTGCGGACCCCATTTTGACCCAAAATTGCCGTTTTTGCCCTTGTCTTCGAATTGGACTCAAGAACAGGCGTTTCTAGCTATTTGATATCTTCTGAGCATGATGGTAATGTTTATTTCAGCATCCGGAGTCATTTTTGAAAATTTCTCCAAGACACAAAACTGTAATTGGATCCAAACATCAGGCAAGTACCTGCACTTCAAGTTTATTCCTTATATTGTGATAATTAGTTCCTTGCTCTACTAGCACCATTGGATGATTACACGTAGTATTAGAATACTGGATTTCATGTCTTGCTTTTCGTATCGGGAGGGAGAATACTAGAAGGCATGTAGTTTACCTTTCCCCCTGTCATGTCTGATAGCTGTTGGTACGCGACTGTACCATCAGCCTGATACTCGATTATTCATGTCTGATAGTCGTCTATGATGGCCTGATTAGCCTTATAACCCCCTATATGCCAACTATGTATTCTAAATACATAATTACAAACACATAGTTCTTGTCTTGTTACAGTTACATTTTCCTGTCTCATTATATTCCTGTCTTGCTCATGTCCCTGGTTTATAGCAATTAATCCTGTTTTACTTATGTTCCTGATTTTTTGTACTTAACTCTTAGATAATTTTACTACTTATTATGCATATTCTGATCATGATGCTTAGTCAGTCTTTTCACTACTTGTCATAAATATTTAGTTTAATCTTGTTGTGCATTTGGTACTTTGCTCCTTTCCTGACTGGATCCGTTGATTTAGGCGATGATGAGGACTATGCCCCCACCTATTATGGTCCCTATGAGGTAGCAGGTGATACATTTGAGGAGCCGGTTCCTACTCAGGAGACTACTTTTGAGGAGTAGTCAGCCAGTTAGCTAGTATTTTCTTTCAGCACAATACTCGGGTTTGTCCCCGATCTATCTTCTGGTTATGTAATAAACTATGGATCTGGTTGTCACATTTTGTTTATGAAATCTTAACAATTCTATTTCCCTGTCACTATTCTTGTCTATTTATTCTTGTGGATGAGATAGATTTAAATTACCTGTGAATATGACCTAGACAGCGTACTACCGCCGACACTGCGGCGTAGGCTGGACGTACCCACGTACTCGTGCCCGAATATCCGGGTGCGGGTCGTGACACGTTTTTGTGGTGGCCCATGCAGGTCAACGACTAAATTGTTCGGTTTCAACTTAGGGACTGAACAGGCCTGCAATAAGATAAGGATAAGTTTAGGATCTCATCCACTTGCTTGAATCATTCTTGACATCTATCTCGGATTTGAATTGATTCCTTGACTTGCATCCTGCCTTGATTCCTGTGCTCCTCTTATCGTTTATTTTGGATGCAGAGTAAAGGATCTATCAGCAAGCGACGAGATTCCTACAAGATCACCACGAGGTCCTCTACCAGCACCCGAACCGAGACCACCCTTGGTACCACAAGCAGCACTCTCCCAGCTAGCCCAGCAACAACAGAGAGCACTACCTCAAGGACGCGGACAAGCTTCCGCGATGACCGTGGAGAACGTGCAAACTCTTGGAGTAGCTAATGCGCGTAAGTGATTCGTAGATACCTTTTCTAGTATTGTTTAGCTCGTGCCTATTGGTTCGTAACCTCAGCCCCAACCTAGTAATTTTGAACTTGCTAATAACCTGGTATGCTTTTAAATTTGATAACTATAGAGATTTTAGAGTCTTTTATTACTGTGCTTATTATGTATGTTTTGTGAACTTAAATAAATTGTACCTCCTTTCTTCATCATCTAGCGCACTTAATTTTGCTGTACTTGATTTATGCTGCTATTCTATAGCCTAGTTTTGCAAGCTTACTCTTTATCAGGCTTGTTCATGACATATGTGTTGTTGGGGCCTGATCAACTCCACTAATACAGGTGTCTATTCAGAATCAGTGTATTACGGTTTGATCAACCTCAGTGCATTTTGATTCACACTTCGCACGACTACTTTACGTGGATTGAGATATATAGTTGACTAGTATACTTGCCCTAAATATGTCCGAGCATATCGTATCAGTTACATAACTGTACTAATACGAGCATGCGAATAAATGATTACCAGAATAGAATTTCAATCCATAACCGCCTGACAATTTTCTATTAGAATTCTTTAGACGCCTTGATCCCTATACCTCTGTTCTACCACCTCGCCCTTGAACTCTTTATTATTGATCCTCGTCTTCCCTTATTTCGGAAAGACAAAATCCTGTGCTTGGTATAAGTTTGATATATAGATAGTACTAGATATACCCCTCAGACCGGTCGAATTGATGATGACCCTCTATGATTAAGGGAATACCATAGGTGATGTATTTGTGTTAAAGACTTAAGGATTCAATACCATGATTAAATAAGTTGGGACATAGCTTTACTAGTTGTATAGCCTTAGAGGATAGATGGGTAAATTCTAAGTTGGGTAGCGACCGCAATGTTCACCTGAGAGGAACCCTTTAGACTGTAATCAAGTGAGATTGGATAGAGAGAACCCTACCATATTCTTAAATTTCGAGGACGAAATTTTTATAAGTTGGGTAGATTGTAAGCCCCTGATTTTTTCAAAAATATTAAATTAGGATTTTTCACAATTTTCTGAAATTTTCTGAGAATTTTCTGTAATTAAAATCAGGGTTCTAATTATTAAATGATTTTTAATTATTAATAAATAATATTAAAATATTATGGAAATAATATTTTTGGGTGTAAAATGGAAAACTGGACTTAGGATATTTTTTTGGGAATTTATCGGCCCCTGGACCTATTTTAAATCACCTAAAAACTATTTACTTATTTATTTATTAATTAAATTAATTATTATTTATTCATTTAAATTATTTATTTATTTTTAAACCCTAAAACCCAGCCCGGCCCACTGGGCCTGACCCGCGGCCCACCTGGTTAGCCCAGCCCGCCAACCCGCTAGTGGGTCGGGTCGGTCAAACCCGACCCGCCGCCTGCCTGACCCGGCTGGCCAGCCGGCTCCCAACGACCCGTTCCCCGCGTGGCCTCGTCCTCTGCCGCATCCGGCGGCCAGCCCCACGTCGACCCCCTCTTCCGCTCTGCCCCGACTCCTCCGCCACGTAACCCTCTCCTCCGCCCTTCCCGGCTGACCCTACGCCCCTCTCCGCCTATAAATGTAGTGTCTCGCTCCGCGTAGGCACTATGTACAAGTGAGATCGTCTTGCTTGCTCGAACGGAAGTCTTCTCGGAGAGTTCCCGACCGATTAATCAAAGTGAGTGGGCAGAACTGCATTCTCTGATTCTTGCACGACTTAATAATGAATCTAAGTTTTTGAATGCTTGTTTGCTTAAGAAGAATATTTTCGTAAGAGAATGATAGAACTGACTCAGTATGCTAATAAGAGAACTCACATATCTTGTCATCGAAACGAATCTGCTGCCTAACTAAGAGAATATGAATACTTGTCAGAATAAGATAGAACCATTGCTATGCTAAAGAGAATAAGAATGTAGTATACTTAGAAACACCGACACAGCTATCGAACGAACCTTTGCCATGCTAAGAAGATAAGTAAACGAAATGCCTGAAATATGTTCCCTGAATATGCTAAGAAAGAAAGAGATAGTTTTTGCATGTTAAATAAGAATCAATCGTGCTTGTCAAAAAGTATGTTTCGCTTGTCTGTTTTGCTATATCGAACTGCTGCCTTTGATTCGTATATGCATAGACTAATAGTGCGCCCTGATGTTCCGTGCCTTCGGGTTCCAGGGGGGTGTGCTATTAGATATGTGAAAAGATGTGTTTGCTTGAATAAGAAGAAGAGTATAGTCTAATAGTCCGCCCTGATGTTCCGTGCCTTCGGGTTCCAGGGGGGTGTGGCTATTAGATTGTTATATGCTTGTGATTGTGAATGTGAATGTTGCTTGTATTACATTGGTCTCGGACAACTTGTGCACAAGGTAATAGTCTCTCGGTCGATTCCTGGGGCACTGGGAATCGGTCGGTCCGGAAGGGATTGTGAGAGCACCCTGATGTTCCGTTCCGAAAGGATCTAGGGGGGTGTTGTTGTCCATCAATGAGTTTCTCAGGACCGTCATATAGATAGGGCGCATGCTAGGTTTACCTTCTTGCATACCTATCATTGTGACACCAGAAGAAGATTGATTCATAAGTTTGTCCATATAAGCATATTATGACTAACTTGTGTGTCTGCTGCAGGGATAACCGTTCGGCCATGGGGTAAGAATATGAGTTTATGCATAAGCCTGTTTGCTCATTAAGATGTGCATCATAGAGTTTATCTGATACTGTTGCATGCATTTGCATCGGTCGGACAATGGCTATTAGTGCAGAGCAGAACCTTGGTTACGGCTGCTTCGGCAGTAATGTGCAGCCATGAGTCACAGCTGCTAATAGCATCAGATAAAGGAGTCATTGGTTAGCTGGTTTACCGCTACCGATCCTGAGTTTCTCGGGGACCGACCTCTGATTGATAGTTCTATTTGTGTGCTTGATTAAATGATAGTCCGCTTGATATGTTTGCCTCAATTCGATATGCTCAGTCTGCTAAATAAGCTTTGCCCCAAAAAGAGTTAGATTATGATACACAATGCATGTTGCGCACGTCCCGATGAGAACGATTGTCTTGCGGGAGAGCCGCAACGTGGTGATTCACGTTCAGCAGGGACAATTGAGCTTGCGGGAGATTGGGGCATTGCTTGGATGCTTGAGTATCGAGTATGCAAAACTGTTTCAAAGTTATGTTTCAAAAAGACGTAATATGACTCTGCTAGAACTGCATGAAACAAACTTAGGTAAAACTAGCAAGATCACTAGAAATGCAATGTTTTGCCACAAGTCTACTTAGTGTGGGTTTCAGGGGGTGTAGCTTCTGTTCAGTTGTTTTATCTCACCAGTACTTGCATAAAGTGCTGACCCACCAACAGTTTGCTTGTTCTCAGGTGCCCGTTCGTCTGAGGAAGCGATAGCCGTGCCTCATCCCAAGGAGCCAGAAATCTGGAGTCGATGCCTCGAGCTGCATCGAGTTTGTGCCTGCTTTGAGCTGCTTTCTGATAAAGGGACATAATGTATGGAACGGTATCATTGTAATCGAGAGAAGAGTGCTTGAGCGTTATGTAACCTCGGCCATGCGCCGCTTGTAACACTTTCGATTATCAATAAAAAGAGCTTGTTTATCATGTGCCATTGTGTTCTTTACTTTTCTGCAATATGTGCCGCTGCTTCAGTATCGAATAACTTACTTGCCCTTGTTCAAAGATTTGGCCTTGTGCAAGCGCACTTTAGGCTTGCACGGCATCACGCCCGTGCGAGGACGATCGGCTCCATAGGGACCAAAGCGAGGACGAACGGCCCTGCGGGACCGGGGCGTGACATAATGGTATCAGAATGACTCGATTCTTTGCCCATTTCGTTGCTTCCAACTCTGAGATGTGCCTGATGTGAGATGCAATGAACGTTCCATACAATGAGTCCGTAAATATTCTCAAAGTTACCGGCAAAAGTTTTCTGAATTTGTTTTCATTGCTTGAGATGTGATTTGTGATTTCTGGATTGCTAGAGTTTTGATTTGTGAAGGTGAGGGATGAGGACTATCGCTGCTTTATGGTTTTGTGAGTTTCTCCTTGAGTTTCGAGGACGAAACTCTTTATTGGTGGGTAAGTATGTAGTGCCCCGCTCCGCGTAGGCACTATGTACAAGTGAGATCGTCTTGCTTGCTCGAACGGAAGTCTTCTCGGAGAGTTCCCGACCGATTAATCAAAGTGAGTGGGCAGAACTGCATTCTCTGATTCTTGCACGACTTAATAATGAATCTAAGTTTTTGAATGCTTGTTTGCTTAAGAAGAATGTTTTCGTAAGAGAATGATAGAACCGACTCAGTATGCTAATAAGAGAACTCACATAGCTTGTCATCAAAACGAATCTGCTGCCTAACTAAGAGAATATGAATACTTGTCAGAATAAGATAGAACCATTGCTATGCTAAAGAGAATAAGAATGTAGTATGCTTAGAAACACCGACACAGCTATCGAACGAACCTTTGCCATGCTAAGAAGATAAGTAAACGAAATGCCTGAAATATGTTCCCTGAATATGCTAAGAAAGAAAGAGATAGTTTTTGCATGTTAAATAAGAATCAATCGTGCTTGTCAAAAAGTATGTTTCGCTTGTCTGTTTTGCTATATCGAACTGCTGCCTTTGATTCGTATATGCATAGACTAATAGTGCGCCCTGATGTTCCGTGCCTTCGGGTTCCAGGGGGGTGTGCTATTAGATATGTGAAAAGATGTGTTTGCTTGAATAAGAAGAAGAGTATAGTCTAATAGTCCGCCCTGATGTTCCGTGCCTTCGGGTTCCAGGGGGGTGTGGCTATTAGATTGTTATGTGCTTGTGATTGTGAATGTGAATGTTGCTTGTATTGCATTGGTCTCGGACAACTTGTGCACAAGGTAATAGTCTCTCGGTCGATTCCTGGGGCACTGGGAATCGGTCGGTCCGGAAGGAATTGTGAGAGCACCCTGATGTTCCGTTCCGAAAGGATCTAGGGGGGTGTTGTTGCCCATCAATGAGTGTCTCAGGACCGTCATATAGATAGGGCGCATACTAGGTTTACCTTCTTGCATACCTATCATTGTGACACCAGAAGAAGATTGATTCATAAGTTTGTCCATATAAGCATATTATGACTAACTTGTGTGTCTGCTGCAGGGATAACCGTTCGGCCATGGGGTAAGAATATGAGTTTATGCATAAGCCTGTTTGCTCATTAAGATGTGCATCATAGAGTTTATCTGATAGTGTTGCATGCATTTGCATCGGTCGGACAATGGCTATTAGTGCAGAGCTGAACCTTGGTTACGGCTGCTTCGGCAGTAATGTGCAGCCATGAGTCACAGCTGCTAATAGCATCAGATAAAGGAGTCATTGGTTAGCTGGTTTACCGCTACCGATCCTGAGTTTCTTGGGGACCGACCTCTGATTGATAGTTCTATTTGTGTGCTTGATTAAATGATAGTCCGCTTGATATGTTTGCCTCAATTCGATATGCTTAGTCTGCTAAATAAGCTTTGCCCCAAAAAGAGTTAGATTATGATACACAATGCATGTTGCGCACGTCCCGATGAGAACGATTGTCCTGCGGGAGAGCCGCAACGTGGTGATTCACGTTCAGCAGGGACAATTGAGCTTGCGGGAGATTGGGGCGTTGCTTGGATGCTTGAGTATCGAGTATGCAAAACTGTTTCAAAGTTATGTTTCAAAAAGACGTAATATGACTCTGCTAGAACTGCATGAAACGAACTTAGGTAAAACTAGCAAGATCACTAGAAATGCAATATTTTGCCACAAGTTTACTTAGTGTGGGTTTCAGGGGGTGTAGCTTCTGTTCAGTTGTTTTATCTCACCAGTACTTGCATAAAGTGCTGACCCACCAACAGTTTGCTTGTTCTCAGGTGCCCGTTCGTCTGAGGAAGCGATAGCCGTGCCTCATCCCAAGGAGCCGGAAATCTGGAGTCGATGCCTCGAGCTGCATCGAGTTTGTTCCTGCTTTGAGCTGCTTTCTGATAAAGGAACATAATGTATGGAACGGTATCATTGTAATCGAGAGAAGAGTGCTTGAGCGTTATGTAACCTCGGCCATGCGCCGCTTGTAACACTTTCGATTATCAATAAAAAGAGCTTGTTTATCATGTGCCATTGTGTTCTTTACTTTTCTGCAATATGTGCCGCTGCTTCAGTATCGAATAACTTACTTGCCCTTGTTCAAAGCTTTGGCCTTGTGCAAGCGCACTTTAGGCTTGCACGGCATCACGCCCGTGCGAGGACGATCGGCTCCGTAGGGACCAAAGCGAGGACGAACGGCCCTGCGGGACCGGGGCGTGACATAATGGTATCAGAACGACTCGATTCTTTGCCCATTCCGTTGCTTCCAACTCTGAGATATGCCTGATGTGAGATGCAATGAACGTTCCATACAATGAGTCCGTAAATATTCTCAAAGTTGCCGGCAAAAGTTTTCTGAATTTGTTTTTATTGCTTGAGATGTGATTTGTGATTTCTGGATTGCTAGAGTTTTGATTTGTGAAGGTGAGGGATGAGGACTATCGCTGCTTTATGGTTTCGTGAGTTTCTCCTTGAGTTTCGAGGACGAAACTCTTTATTGGTGGATAAGTATGTAGTGCCCCGCTCCGCGTAGGCACTATGTACAAGTGAGATCGTCTTGCTTGCTCGAACGGAAGTCTTCTCGGAGAGTTCCCGACCGATTAATCAAAGTGAGTGGGCAGAACTGCATTCTCTGATTCTTGCACGACTTAATAATGAATCTAAGTTTTTGAATGCTTGTTTGCTTAAGAAGAATGTTTTCGTAAGAGAATGATAGAACCGACTCAGTATGCTAATAAGAGAACTCACATAGCTTGTCATCGAAACGAATCTGCTGCCTAACTAAGAGAATATGAATACTTGTCAGAATAAGATAGAACCATTGCTATGCTAAAGAGAATAAGAATGTAGTATGCTTAGAAACACCGACACAGCTATCGAACGAACCTTTGCCATGCTAAGAAGATAAGTAAACGAAATACCTGAAATATGTTCCCTGAATATGCTAAGAAAGAAAGAGATAGTTTTTGCATGTTAAATAAGAATCAATCGTGCTTGTTAGAACACTGGATTTCATGTCTTGAATACTGGATTTCTGTCTTGCTCTTCGTGTCGGGAGGGAGAATACTAGAAGGCATGTAGTTTACCTTTCCCCCTGTCATGTCTGATAGCTGTTGGTACGCGACTGTACCATCAGCCTGATACTCGATTATTCATGTCTGATAGTCATCTATGACGGCTTGATTAGCCTTATAACCCCCTACATGCCAACTATGTATTCTAAATACACAATTACACACACATAATTCTTGTCTTGTTACAGTTACATTTTCCTGTCTCATTATATTCCTGTCTTGCTCATGTCCCTGGTTTATAGCAATTAATCCTATTTTACTTATGTTCCTGATTTTTTGTACTTAACTCTTAGATAATTTTACTACTTATTATGCATATTCTGATCATGATGCTTAGTCAGTCTTTTCACTACTTGTCATAAATATTTAGTTTAATCTTGTTGTGCATTTGGTACTTTGCTCCTTTCCTGACTGGATCCGTTGATTTAGGCGATGATGAGGACTATGCCCCCACCTATTATGGTCCCTATGAGGTAGCAGGTGATACATTTGAGGAGTCGGTTCCTACTCAGGAGACTACTTTTGAGGAGTAGTCAGCTAATTAGCTAGTATTTTCTTTTAGCACAATACTCGGGTTTGTCCCCGATCTATCTTCTGGTTATGTAATAAACTATGGATCTGGTTGTCATATTTTGTTTATAAAATCTTAATAATTCTATTTCCCTGTCACTATCCTTGTCTATTTATTCTTGTGGATGAGATAGATTTAAATTACCTGTGAATATGACCTAGACAGCGTACTACCGCCGACACTGCGGCGTAGGCTGGACGTACCCACGTACTCGTGCCCGAATATCCGGGTGCGGGTCGTGACATAAGATAAAAGTGATATCAGAGGTAATATAAACATGATATACTTTCGGTAAGGTTTGGCTGAATGTAAATCTATTCAGAAGTAATATGAACCTGATAGAATATAATCCAACTAAATTTGTATACAAAACACTATCAGAGGTAATATGAAGATGATAGGTTTACAAATTAGTTAAGCATATCTATTCAAAGGTCACATGAACATGATAGAATATGATTCAGCTAACCTTTGTACGTGGTATCGTCAGAATAAGATCTTCATCTTACTCCGTTAAGCAAAGGAGATCAAGTATAGTACTTCTTCAGGAATTTGCCGTTGATAAGAGCCATACCAAATTTCCATTATGCTTGGCTAATCTGTAAGTACCATTTGGAATCATATAAGGGTCCTCCATTTCTTTACGATTGTTTGTGCGAACTTTGGACATCGTACCAGAGGTAATATAGACGTAGTACAATATCATTTTTGTTGAGGACATCCCACTGTGGGATCCTTGGTGGACCTATTATTTGTTGTACACGTTGAGTGCAAATAATAAGTTCAAAACAAGCCCAATCAGAGGAAATATGGACGTGATAGGTTTTGTGGCTAATAAAGACATCCTGCTGGGGGATTTTTGTGGATCCATTACTCTTTGCGCACATTAGTGCAAGTAATGGGTTTGAGGCAAGTCCTGACGGATGCTTGTAAAATATGAATCTGTGGGGATGAACATGGACTGACTCTTTCTTTGCTGGGGAAAATATGGACATGAACAATTTGTTTCCATTGCGGGCATCCCACATGGAGTTTTTGGTGGACCTATTACTTCTTGTGCACGAGAGTGCAAGTAATAAGTTTAGGAAAAGCCCTGCCAGAGGTAATATGGACATGTCAGTTTTTGTGGACCTAAAACCACTGGCATACTTAGAGTTAAGTACGGGTGTTAAGTTGAGACGACAACCAATATCAGAGGTAATATGGACATGATAATCGATAGCCGGACCCGAAAGGTTTGCTCAGAGGTAATATGAACATGACAAACTCAACCTGAGAGAAATATTGTGACAACAGTTCAGAGGTAATATGAACATAAACTAATGTCCGAAAAATTCATTAAGGAGTAATTTGTTGAGTGTGGTCTATCCGAACATAAAGATAGACCAAAGGATCGCTCCGCTGGGATGATATCTCAGAGGCAATATGAGCATGGCTAGCGTCTAATAAGATTAGTTTGAATAGTCACTGCAGGAATGTGCGAGTAGACCTAAAGATTGTTCCGTTGGGGAGATTTTGGATACGGGAATTTTGGATACGGATGATGGCTCTTTACAAGAATTTGTAACGAAGAAGAAAATGTTGCACATAGGCACTTACTGGGGATGCCAAATTGCTGAACATATCTATTCAGAGGTCACATGAACATGATAGAATATGATTCTCGATCTTCGACGATCAAAAAATTATTGTACATAGGTATAGAAGCATAAAAAAATACGCTGCAGAATTATACGCAATATACATGAAGCCCGCGTAAAGCAGAGTTTCAGTGCTGTGCAGCGTAAAGCATGACTTCAGAGCCATTGGCGCACAACAGAGCTTCAACGCTGTTCAGCGTAAAATATAGCTCCAGAATAACCCGCGTAATACAGTATTTCAGACTGCTTCAGCGTAAAAAGGTTACTACATCGCCTTTATGGCGCAAAACCCATCCGTTTTTAATGTAGCAGGAAAGTGTACGAGGAACGCTTCGTATTCCTCGAATGAACCTGTCAGACAGTACAATGAACCTGACTCCTGACAAAGAGTACTGTACGACTATCAAGACGACGGCTGTAATGATGATTCGGCACAGAGGTCCAAGCTGTCGTTAGTGACAAAGCCTTGATATAAGACGTTATTTACGCATTCAAGTAATACGCTGCTTATTTTACACAGGCAGCCATGAGCTTTTACGCTCAGGATGAGATAAAGCTGACCGCCACGTCAAAAGCCGCTCTTCGTACAGAACTCGAGCCACGTCTCTGCAGTTAATACGCGAGATGGGGGCAGATCTCTGCATTTAATGTACGAGATTTTATTCTATTTCCAATGACTGGGAGAGCTATAATTAGGGATAATACGTCCACATCACCATCCCTGCACATTACGCCATCAGGCCATTTTCAGCTATAGGAGTACGCCGTATGCTATCTCCTCGAAATACGCCGACCTGGCTATTTTTAACTATAGGAGTACGCCGTATGCTATCTCCTTGAAATACGCCAACCCAGGCTATATTTGCAAAGGTATGTGAATATGCTATCTGATCCAGAATACGCTCAAGACCTCAATCAAGGAGGAATAATTGGCTACCTTTACACCGGCTACCCATCTATGTAGCATATGGCTTCTACGCCAACCTGACAACTATTGGATTTCTACGCCTATATGTCAGCTATTGGGCTTCTATGCCTACTTGGCTTTTACGCCATCAGAATAACTATTTGATTTTTACGTCAACGAGACAGTTATTTGGCTTCTACGCCAATTATCTCTTCGCGAGGGGCAGTTACCTATGTGGCTTGCATGTCGTGAACTTCGCAGCAGTTATACACATTATCTCTTAATAGGACACGCGTCACACACTTATTCAGAAGATCATTTATACGTGGATAGCAGTTATGATAACCGCCGCGTAAAAGGTGCGGTTCTCTCCGCTGTTCAGTTTCTACGCCTATAAATAGAGACCTCTATCCATGGAGGTCAGGGGTCGGATTTTATAAGGATCGGATTTGATCTTTGAGAGAAAAAAGTCAGAAATTGAGAGAAAAGAGTCTAGAGCACAGATAGAGGGGAGTGATTGACGACTTTGGCATCGAGCATCCAATCCCTCTTGCGATTTTTGAAGCTTCTCCTTCTTCTACAATACTTCTTCATCATCGTGTGGTCCAAGGGACAAAGTGATCGACTGCAAATCAGACTCCTATAGCAATATTTACCCAGATTTAAATTTTTGTACTTAACATCCTCGTATAGGATTAATTGTATTTCTTGTTTGTAAACCAAAGAAAGGGTTTCGTACAAACCTATTTTCATTTCTTTCGTTTATTATCAAATGCAAGATAGCGACTCTGTTGGGGACTACTTTCTCATCCGACGAGAAAACTATTGCTCAATATGATGCTGTATCCGTAGGATCAACGAAGAAGACCTTGGTCATCCAGTTCGACCAATCGGATTATGAAGACATGCTTCAAGCTGGGGGTAGCTCTCAATCCCTCTCTATCCAAGATAGCAGGAAATTACGTAAAGTATGGATGCCCCGGACATCCTCTACTCTCCCTGCAGGCTCTCTCTCTCGGATCGACAAGGTTGTGACATCGTGACCTGTGCGCTCCACGCGTAAAACTTTGTCTCCCGTCTGTGACGTGGCAGACAAAGCTTCTGGCAATGCCTCAGTGCTAATCCAGTAGTCTACTCCGTACACTGCGCATAAAACTCTGTCTCCCGTCGCTGACGTGGCTGACATAATTTCTGGCAAGGCCTCAGCACCAAGTCAAAAATTTTAAATGCGCCCTGCGCGTAAAACTTCGTCTTCCGTCGCTGACGTGGCTGACATAATTTCTGACAAGGCCTCAGCGCCAATTCAGAAATTCCAAAAGCGTCCAGTGCATAAAAATGCATCTTCCCTCTACAATGAGGCAGATGGTCCCTGCAAACTCAGTAAAGGAAAACAAGTGGCGGACTTCTCAACCTCTCGGCCTTTATGCCATCAAGAGAAGAATCTGCCCGCTCTCCGGATTACGCGAGATGCTGATGGCCAATTGAGGACTTCCTCAGTTTTACGCCAGCCTGAGCAAAGTTCCAAATTACGCCAGGACAAACCCCTCAGCGTAAAAAAGGCCCGGTTCGTGGATAGATACTCTCCTCATGGATCATGTGCTACTCAATTGGCTGAACTGCTGTATATGCATTGCAGAGAGAGGGTTGGGGTTCCCAATATCCGCGTTTTGACTAATGTAAAATGGTAGAATAAGCCTTCTTCTTCTTCTTCTGTTAATCCCCCTGCTTTGCATGATTTCTTGATCCAGAAACGCAAAGACAAAGGATCTTCTGATATGTCTATTATACCTCCTAGGGAGCACTGTTGTAATAGTCACAAAGTTGTAGTTAATTATTGCTGTTCTAAGGCAAAATGGTCAGTTTTTGACCGGTTGAACTACTCTTTGTCCATACAGGAAGAAGAACCGACATTTGCATCAGTGAATATGGCTTCACACGTTCCTAGAGGAAGGTCAAATTCAAGACATCATCCCTCTAGAAATCCATGCCAAAGGAGATTCGACAGACTCCTTGGGAACATTGAAGCTGGGGTGTTTCAAAACACCCATTCGAGGTCACAACAACCGGCTTCGTATTATTCTGATTTCGACACTGGGGGTCGCCAGTTTCCCGAATCAGATGCTGAAAGTATAGACTCAATCTCTACGGAGATCTATACTAATCCTTTAATAGTATCCAGAGAAATGGGAGTCTATACCATTGGTGATGAGCATGAAGAGGCTTCCCCATCAGGAAGTACGGAATAACGCATTGCTATTTTGGAGGCATCACTCAAAGAGATGCATACCATGATGCAGAATATGCACCAAATGTTGGTGACTCAACATACAGCTGCTATAGCTCCAGCATCGGTTCCTCTGACTCAAATACGTGTGGGGGCGGACCTACCACCACCCAATATAAACCAGGAGCCTGTTCTAAATCAAGAGTCAGCAGCTCCTCCACTTCCTAACTCAGAGAATGTATTGCCCCCTGTCGGAATTACGATACAACCGATCTCTCACCACTCTGCGGTCCCATTACCAGTGGAAGATCCGATGCAGGCAGTGCGGGAATTGAAAGCCCAATTTGATGTCTTGAAGCATAAAGATCAGCTCAAGAAATTGGGAATCAACCAGCCTTATCCAGCTATCTGGGATGAGATCCTTTTCCCTCCTAAATACAAACCACAGGCTATGGCTTTGTTTGAGGGAAAGACGTCACCGAGCCACTACATGAACTACTTTAGTATGATGACAATATTGTTGCAAGGAAATGGCGCCCTTCTCACTAGAGTGTTCAAAGGCTGTCTGTCTGGAGTGGCTTATCAGTGGTACCGTGGTCTTGCGGATAACTGCATTACTTCCTTTGAAGATTTCAAGACTCTGTTCTTCACGCGGTTCTACGAAGGAGGGATAGACATATCTATGTCCTCTCTCATCGAAGTGAAACAGAAGGAGAAAGAGAACGTTCACACTTTCATCGAACATTTTCGTCAGGCCACTTTACAAATGCCTCATGGAGTTCCAAATTCAGCATTGGTGGACATTTGCAGGAAGAACCTTCTTCCACTGATCTCGGTGTTCACAGGACCATATCAGTTCCATGATTGGCCCTCGTTTATCATCTCAGCAGTCGCCGCTGAAGACAACAGTCGAAAGGCGCGTGACAATGGAATCATGATCTCCACCTCTAACAAAGGGAAACGGTCATCTTCCAATAGCGACCATCCTCGTGGTTCCATAGGAAAGAAAGCTCTGGCAATTAACATGTCCAGACAATCTACCCCAGCAACTACGCAGACAAAACCTGGGACTTCTAGGCCCATAGAAGAATATTCTTTTGATGATAATGACATTCCGAGCATATTCGACTGTCTAGTCAAAAGTGGCAAGCTCACTCTTCCCGAAGTAAAGTGGCCAAATGAAGTCGGCAGTACCAATAATCCTAAGTACTGCATTTTCCATAGGTATATACATCACGCTACCAAGGCATGTTATATACTAAAAAGAAAAATCCAGGAGTTGATCGATGCCAAGACCATCACTCTGCGTAACAGCGAGAAGACGGTCACTGCCAACATGATCTCTCTCCAATTCGGCGATCTGCCCCCTCAAGAAGTCTTAGATGGTGTAGTACCTATTTCTCGGATAATGATGAACATCGTTAATCTCCCTCCAGCCAGGGGTCAAAACCATGACCTGATACCCCTAACTACCCAGCGTGGTAAGATTATGTGGGTTCATCCTGATCTGGTGTCAGAGATTAGGAAGAGACTCAAGCTGCTAAGGCTAAGTCCAAAAAGAACTCAAGATGCAAACCATGTTATATGGTTGCAATTTCTCCGACATCAAAAGAAGAGGCTTTAGCTACCGGAACCCAGTCAGGGAAAGCCTACCTCAATGACTATGAAGGAAATCAGGAAGAAATAATGGCAGACACTTCAGCTGCCAAGCCTTCAGAGCCTGAACCTGTCATACCAGAGGCAGGTCCTTCTAGACCAACTCCGACGGACAAGGGCAAACAGAAAGAAGTTCATTTTGATAAATCTTTGAAAAATATTCAAAATAAAGGTTTAGAGAAGCCATATAACTTCGACATCCTGGCCCAGTTGGCTAATACACCAGCCAGATTGTCCATCTTCGAGCTCCTAAGGCTATCAAAGGACACTCGTCAAGCCTTAAGTGAAGCGTTAATGCAGGCAGACGTATGCTTGACTCAGCTCAAGTCCCCCGACAAATAACCTGTGGTATGTCCTCAATGTCATAGTATAATGGAAGTGGTTCCTAACATTACTTTCACTCAAGAAGATATGCTGTTGAAATATAGCAGGCATGACAGACCCCTCTATTACACCGGATACGTCGGTTCCATGGAGGTAGACCGGATTCATATAGATCCAGGATCGTCAATCAGCATCATCCCTCATAGTCTGCTCAGGCCATTGAGGATTCCTACCAGCGAACTGGCTTATACTACCACTACAATCGTGGGCTTCAACACCAGAAAAAGTAAGCCGTTGGAAAAAATTCGTCTGAGAATCCAGATTGGGGACCTCAGATCAGTGGCTACATGTTACGTCATTGATTCAGAGGTATCCTACAACATTCTGCTAGGCAGACCATGAATCCACGACCATAACATTGTTCCTTCCACTCTACATTAATGCTTCAAATATGTAGACTCTCAAGAAATAGTAAAGACAGAGTTTGCTGATCTCAACCCGTTCAAAGGAGTTGATTCCTACTACTCTAACGCCATGTTGTACACCCAAGACTACATGAAGGAGGTATCAGGCAAGATGAAAGAGAAATCCCACCAGGAGCCAGGAGAGCCTTCTGTTGAGCAACCTCTGTCAATCCAGGTGAAAGGACGGACTACCCGTCCTAAAGTCAGGGAACCCTTGGCTATCCACTTGGACAGAACAAAATCAGGGGGATAAAAGGATCCTCTAGTGATCACTTTGAACCAGAAGCCTCCACCCTTGGTCATCAACCTTCGGTGCAACAAACAGCCGATTGGTGTAAATGCAACCGGGAAGATGGTTTCTGATGATAATAAAGAACATCTTTTCCAGTATATTGACGCTCAAATTCCAAATCAAGAATCCTCTCCCCATAACGATATAAAACCTATAGCACAAAAATTCTTGAAAGCTATAGACTCTTATCATCCGTATGTGTGGGAGGTAGCGTCAACATCTAATGTCATCATGACATACGAGCCACATGAAGACTCTATCTTTATTATCCTGCCTACTCACAGCAATCAGCATCCAATAGTCTTCGATCGCATGCGGAGCCGACCAATTGTACAAGAAGATTCTCACAAATCAGATGCTGGTAAAATACAGGTTCACAGATATAGCCCACAGGCTTTGAAGATCATGCAAAGCATGGGTTATGACCTAAAGTTAGAGCCAGGCCTCAACTACGGGAAAGGCAGACGAATGCCACTGTATGGTGATCCCTACTATCAACGAATGCACTTTGGGTTAGGGTACACCACGGCTCTTGCAACTTCTGAGTCAAGTGAGGATATCATTTTATTTTCTCAGAATGGTTCGTCGTCCTCCGATTCAGATGATGAACTCCCACGGGTACTATCAGCAAATGCGGTATTGACAGATTCTTTCGAAACAGAGAAGCAAGAATCTGAACCGTTTGAAAATGACTCTTGGGCACAACAAATGAATACACAATGGGAACTCCGGTTTGAGCAAAGGGAACCGCCCACTGAAGATAAAGTTATCCAAATCGATGTTGGGGATAAAATTTTACCAAAATTGATATTTATCAGTAATAATCTTTCCACGGGAGAAAGGGAAGAGATGATCCAGCTGATAAAAAAATATATCGACATCTTTGCATGGAATTATGAGGATATGTCAGGTCTTGATCCAAAAGTGGCTACTCATAAACTCAACATATTGCCCAATTCAAAACCCGTAAAACAGCACCAACACCGGTTCCGCCCGGATATGATGGATGCCATTGAAGCTGAAATCAAAAAGTTGATTGCCTGCGGGTTCATCCGTGAAGAGCAACATCCTGATTGGGTCGTTAATGTTGTCCCAGTCATGAAGAAAAATGGGAAAGTTCGCATTTGTATCGATTTCAGAGATCTCAATGCGGCCTGTCCTAAGGATGAGTTCCCTCTTCCCATCACAGACGTCATGATCGACAATACCTGCGGTTTTGAATGCATGTCTTTCATGGACGGATTCTCAGGATACAACCAGATCAAAATGTATCCTGAAGACAAGAAGCATACTGCCTTCCGCACACCACTGGGGGTATATTGCTATACAGTCATGCCCTTTGGATTAAAGAATGCCGGGGCTACATATCAGCGAGCTATGAGTAACATATTCCATGAGCATCTACGCAAAACAGTGGATTGTTACATAGATGATATCGCTGTCAAAAGCTGCCTCAAGGATACTCATATCCAAGACTTAAAAACGGTGTTCGAATTGATGCGCCAACATCAACTCAAAATAAATCCCACAAAATCCTTTCTCGGTGTATCTAGTGGCAAATTCCTGGGATTTGTCATTACCGCCAAAGGCATTCAAGTCGATCCTGATAAGGTAAAGGCTATCCTGGAGATGCGACCGCCCCGTAATCTAAGAGAACTCAGGGGATTTCAAGGTCGCCTAGCTTATATCAGGAGATTCATATCCAACCTCTCTGGAAGATGTCAGCCTTTTTCTCGCCTAATGAAGAAAGGTGTGTCTTTCGTATGGGACGAAGCCTGTCAGCAAGCGTTTAACGATATCAAACGCTACCTTACTAATCCTCCAGTTCTGGTGTCTCCCGTCATAGGAAGACCATTTTTGCTGTATGTTCGAGCAATGGATCATTCTTTGGGAGCTCTCCTCGCACAGAAGAACGATGAGGGTCATGAACAGGCTATCTACTATTTAAGCAGGATAATGATCGGAGCTGAACACCGGTACAATCCAGTAGAAAAAAATGCTTGGCCCTAATATTTGCTATTCAGAAGACGCGACATTACGTCACGGGTCAAACTATTCATATCATCTCCAGAATCAATCCTCTCTGGGTATTGATGAGTAAGCCGAGTGTTCTTAATACCCGACTCGTGACTTGGACGATGTTATTAACAGCGTATGACATGGTGTACGTCCCTCAGAAGTCCATAAAGGGTCAGGTCTTGACTGATTTCTTAGCTGCTCATCCTATTCCGGAAACCTCCAAACTATACGAGGACATTCCCGACGAAGTTGCAGAATATAATTCTGCGATGGAAGATGATATATGGCAGCTATTCTTTGACGGGGCCTCTCGGACTGGTCCTAAGGAAAATATAGTTTCAGGAGTAGGAATTGTTCTGGTAACTCCTGATAAACTCGTTATCTATCGAGCATATTCTCTTAGCGAGCCCTGCTCTAATAATGTGGTAGAGTATAATGCTCTACTAATCGGGCTTCAAGTCACTAAAGAATTGGAGGTCGAATATCTGGAAGCTTTTGGTAATTCCCAGCTGATCGTCAATCAGGTCAGAGGAGTATATGAAGTCCGCAATCCAGACCTCATTCCTTATTACCAAGCAACGATCAAGATCGCCATATCTTTTAAAGGATTCTTCTTAGAGCATGTGCCTCGATCTCAAAATTTGGAAGCTGATGCTCTCGCCAGTCTAGCTGCAGATCTAGCTATTCCTATAAGGAGGCAGAATTCGGTGATCCTTTTTAACAGAGATATGTTTTGTGTGAAAAATAATTTTTACATGGAACATAGTTATGCCGTAAATACGGTTCCTCCTAAGAGAGACTGGAGAAGTCCCTTCATAGACTTCGCAGCATACAAAATCTTACCAGAAGATCCCAAAGAAGCAGTATCGGTTAAAAGACGATCACTACGCTTCTATTTTGATACTTCTTCGCAAAGTCTATATCGTCGAACATACGATGGACTACTGCTACGATGCCTCTCTGATGATGATGCAAAATGGGTTATCCGTGAAGCTTATGATGGCCTATGTAGAGCACATCAACCCGGTCCTAAACTACAGGATCGTATCAAGAGGATGGGCTACTATTGGCCTACTATGATCGCAGATGCAGTAAAATATGCAAGACAATGCAAAGCTTGTCAGGTTCATACAGATTTTATACATCAGCCTTCTGAGTATCTATATTCGACCATTGCATCATGGCCTTTTGAAGCATGGGGAATGGACATCATTGGTCCTATTTACCCGTCGTCTTCTAGAGGACATCTGTCACGCCCCAGTCCCAAATACGTAGGACTAGAAACACGTAAGCATGCCAGCCGCATGGATATGGCAACTCCAATATATGGAAACCAAATCCATACGTACGCTGTAATATGAATACAAAATCCACAAGTGGTATAAAATGTAATACAAGTCACAGGGTAAAATCTAAATCTCATCCACCAAAATTATATAGAAATAAATAACCAGTATCTATGAAACTAGATCTCAATAAGAAGTATCTAAGGATGATAGTTGGATGGAAATAAATCCACTACCAACTCGAATATAAGAGCAAATACAATATGAGTACAACACCACAACACAATATAAGAATACCAGCTATCAATCACAGCTCGACGAGAAGACATCCTCGGATCACATGTAACCATCCAAATCTGCGCTCCTACAAATACTCAAGAAAAGATACACCTGGCAGCAGACCAGGTCCTCAGAGGGACGTAACAAGATACAGAAAATACGAGCCAATTTGAATACAGTAAACATGCATAATGTTTAAAAATAGATAAGTACGCTGTACAGGACAATCTATATGAATGCAAATGAGGACAACTTTTCGACGTATGGGCAAGGGTAGGCTACTCGATCTAATCCTCACAACCTCACGCTCGTCAGTGGACATCATTAGCCGACATACCTCTGGGGTAGCGACCCTCGGACTCCATCAATCGACATACCTCGGGGGTAGCGACCATCGAATATGACCACTATAGTGCGTGCTAGTTACAATGGTTTACCAGAGTGATTAAAAGCCCATACGCCTAATGATTGTCCCCTCATGATACTAAGTGGCAAGTGTGTGTCAACATATCTAATATATAGTAATGACGGAAAGAAACTACACATGCAATAAATAAACAGAAATGCAATAAATATACATAAATATACTAAGCATGCAAAATACTATAAGCAATTTGGCAAGGTATCTTGCCTGGGGTCCTGCTGCTGGTATGAATCAGAGTCCAAGTCACAGTCCAAATAGCATATGTATTACAAATTTATCACGTCAAAAGATAATTTATTTTAATTTATTTAATTCTGGAATAATTAATCTAAAATCCTATTTTAATCTTATTATTCTAATTTTTATGTTAATTCCTAAATTTTGTCCAAAGAAACTGAATTTTATCAATTCGAGACTAATGGCACGCAAATCGAGGCGATCTGTTGACCGAAAAGTCAACCGACACAAACTCAACTTTCATTCATGATTTCCTGTAGATTTCAGCTTCAAAAATATGTTGGAATTTACGGCTCATCCGAATTCAAATTCGTTTGGGAATTATGGGACATACAAATTTTGTATTGTGCACCGATGGTTAAATTCTAACCTAGAAGTTCTACAGAATTAACAGTATATAAATACTTCGAAATAAATTCTGATAAAAATATATGTCGATGATCTCGACATTAGCTTTCCGAAACTTTAAATGGTTCATGATTCGGATTCCTGGTTCTCCCGGAATCGCAAAAACATCGAAACACATCTATTTTCGGACATGCTGTGCTCTACGAATTTTCCAAAATTTAATACTAATAATAGAAAAATAATTTATATAATCAGAAAGCTAACCTCATTATCGTTCTAACAAAAAAAACTAGGCCTCGTTTGGAGTCCGGAGCTAGGAGATATCATCTTTTTAATTCGTCATAACTAGTAGAAAATGAGGCTGAATTTATGACGAATTTTGACTATTTTTGGACGAAAAAGAGAGGAATTTGGGGAAGAAAAATATGAAGGATGGGGTATTTATAATGGTGGACACTACTTAATTAAATACGACTATGATTGGTTAATTTGGATAGGATTATGATCAATTTAAATAAGGATAGGATATGCATGAAGTTGATTTCCTAGTAGGTTCAGGATTTGAATTAATTTAAAATAGAGTTTGAATTTATCTCAATAATTTATAATCTTAAATATAATTAAAGATAATACAAATAATTTATAAAATCTTATTAATATCTATTAACACTAAATTAGCATCTATCTAATATTAAGACTATATATATCCAAATAAATCCTAAATAATTTCGAAAATCTAAATAAATTTCTTAAAATTTTAAATAAATTACAAAAAAATATAATTAAATATTTTGAACTAAAATAAATATTTGGTAGGAACGACATGCAAGTATGGTCGTATAGTAAATCATAGAAGTCCTAGAAATTTATGTTTTCTAAGTTTTAATTACCAAAAATTCTAGAAAAATCTCCAAAAATCTAAAATAAACTAAAATAATTCTAAATGAATATTTATATAAGTAAATATACTAAAAAAAATTATTTTCTAACTAACTAAGAGAATACTTTAAATAAATTCAACATCTATAATAAATATAATAATATAAAATATACACAAATACCTATTTTGGGTGAGGGAGTTTACAATCTACCCAACTTAAAACAATTTCGTCCTCGAAATTAAAATAAGACATAATTTGTTAAATCCTTCACATTCGTACACAAGGTATGTCAATCGCAATCTCTTCCAAAAATTTAAATAACAAAATCTATTCAAATCTATTGCGATCACTTCAAAATTAATATAACCACTGTTTAAATTAAAATTCAACCTGTCGTAATCTCTTCTCGACTTTTTTTTTTATAATCAACATCCAAATCTGACTCAAGTCTATATGACATCCCACATCAAAATTTATATCATAATTTCCAACTATCATAATCTCCTCTAGACTTTGAACAATAAACAATTCTAATCAAATCTTATTCATATTCTTAACTTAAGAATTTTGTACTATTCAAATATTTAAACTCAATTTACATCATCAATATTTCAAATAGGTGACCCAACAATCAAAATTGAACTTTTAATTCAAATCATCAAATTATAAAATTTAAATCTAATTAACTAATTGTTCAAGTCTAAAATTTTATATTTATCCTCAAAATTTAAATCGATGATTCATCCTTCAATATTCAAAATTTAAATCATGTGCTCAAAGTATAAATATTGGGTCCTCAATATCAAGATTTTTAAAATTCATTAAATCCTCATTATCTTAATCCCTCTTTTAAAATTCTCCACATTTAAAAGGACTTAATCCCTCAATCTAATCCTACTTGATCACAATCTAAAAGAATTCTCCTCAAGTTTAATACTGCAATTTCTACCCAACTTAGAATTTATCCATCTATCACATAAGGCTCTTACACTTAAGAAAAATATTCCTCAATTTATTTCCTCATGTCATTCAATCCTCAAAACTTTAACACCAACTATATCTTATGTGATATGCCCTTAATCAATTATGAAAGATAGTCATCAAATAATGCGATTGGCCTATGGGGTATATCTTGTACTATCCGTGTATCACTTATATCCAAGCACGAGATTTCGTCTTTTCGAAACAAGGAAAGACGGAAAGCAACGGAAAAGAGTTCATGGAGGGGTAATAGAATGGAAGTATGGGAATCAAAGCGTTTAAAGAATTCAAATGGGAATTGTCAAGACAGTTGTGGATTGAAATCTTAATTTAATAATTTTTTATTCACATGCTCACATCGGTGCTGTTATGTACTTGATATGATATGCTTTGTCGTATCTAGAGGGTAAGTATATTTGTCTACTGGTCCACTATACATCTCAATCCACGTAAAATACTATTGCGAAGGGCGAATCAAGCACATTATGGCTAGCTAGACCATAATACACTGATTCTGATTAGACAATTTATATTAGTGTGGTTGATCAGGCCCCAATAACACATATGTCATGAACAAGCTCGATATAAGATTAAGCTTGCAAAAACTAGGCTATAATAGCAGCATAATTCAAGGTAGCACAGAAAATATAACGCTGGATTATGATGTGAGAAGTTACAAAATAATTCAATTTCGCAAAAGCAAAAATAACATAAGCAATAATAATAAAAGACTCTACAATCTCTACAGTTATCATACAACCTACTTATCTAAGTCGCTAGTCGACCAAATAGGGCAAGGACCTCTAAATTCTATGGTCTGAATAAACATTGTCGTCTTTTGCTAGCATGCGATAAATATCATTCGGTTACACTTCAATTAATAGGTCAAAAGACTATGTGATACTAGGTGTCAAACATTATGGTAAAACTTCTAACTAACTCTAGTAGTGTCTATACTACTCTCAAGTCTTCTTAATACATCAAGGGGTAATGGTATAACAATCTAAAGATAAGGAATTCTAGGTTCACTAGATATTCTAAATTTAGTGGTGTGTCTATATTCTCGTTGTATTCTTAATAGGTGTGCTACTCTAATTATCATCCTAATAACAGGGGTTCCTATATTCTAGCAGAAGACTATACTCAAGGAACTATTAGGGAAGCACATGAATCAAGCAGGATACAATTGTCCAAAATAGAACAGATAGGAGGAGATGAATCACAGTCAATTATGGATGAGATCCTATACTCTAGTCCTAGGTGCAGGCTTGTTCGGTACAGTAACATAACCGAGACAATATGCTCTCGACCTGCATGGGCCACCACAAAAACATGTCACGCCCCAGTCCCAAATACGTAGGACTAGGAACACGTAAGCATGCCAGCCGCATGGATATGGCAACTCCAATATATGGAAACCAAATCCATACGTACGCTGTAATATGAATACAAAATCCACAAGTTGTATAAAATATAATACAAGTCACAGGGTAAAATTTAAATCTCATCCACCAAAATCATATAGAAATAAATAACCAGTATCTATGAAACTAGATCTCAATAAGAAGTATCTAAGGATGATAGTTGGATGGAAACAAATCCACTACCAACTCGAATATAAGAGCAAATACAATATGAGTACAACACCACAACACAATATAAGAATACCAGCTATCAATCACAGCTCGATGAGAAGACATCCTCGGATCACATGTAACCATCCAAATCTGCGCTCCTGCAAATACTCAAGAAAAGATACACCTGGCAGCAGACCAGGTCCTCAGAGGGACGTAACAAGATACAGAAAATACGAGCCAATTTGAATACAGTAAACATGCATAATGTTTAAAAATAGATAAGTACGCTGTACAGGACAATCTATATGAATGCAAATGAGGACAACTTTTCGACATATAGGCAAGGGTAGGCTACTCGATCTAATCCTCACAACCTCACGCTCGTCAGTGGACATCATCAGCCGACATACCTCTGGGGTAGCGACCCTCGGACTCCATCAATCGACATACCTCGGGGGTAGCGACCATCGAACACGACCACCATAGTGCGTGCTAGTTACTATGGTTTATCAGAGTGGTTAAAAGCCCATACGCCTAATGATTGTCCTCTCATGATACTAAGTGGCAAGTGTGTGTCAACATATCTAATATATAGTAATGACGGAAAGAAACTACACATGCAATAAATAAACAGAAATGCAATAAATATACATAAATATACTAAGCATGCAAAATACTATAAGCAATTTGGCAAGGTATCTTGCCTGGGGTCCTGCTGCTGGTATGAATCAGAGTCCAAGTCACAGTCCAAATAGCCTATGTATTATAAATTTATCACGTCAAAAGATAATTTATTTTAATTTATTTAATTCGGAAATAATTAATCTAAAATCCTATTTTAATCTTATTATTCTGATTTTTATGTTAATTCCTAAATTTTGTCCAAAGAAACTGAATTTTATCAATTCGAGACTCATGGCACGCAAATCGAGGCGATCTGTTGACAGAAAAGTCAACCGACACAAAGTCAACTTTCATTCATGATTTCCTGTAGATTTCAGCTTCAAAAATATGTTAGAATTTATGGCTCGTCCGAATTCAAATTCGTTTGGGAATTATGGCACATACAAATTTTGTATTGTGCACCGATGGTTAAATTCTAACCTAGAAGTTCTACAGAATTAACAGTATGTAAATACTTCGAAATAAATTCTAGGAAAAATATATGTCGATGATCTCGAGATTATCTTTCCGAAACTTTAAACGGTTCATGATTCTGATTCCTGGTTCTCCCGAAATCGTGAAAACATCGAAACACGTCTATTTTCGGACATGCTGTGCTCTACGAATTTTCCAGAATTTAATACTAATAATTTAGAAAAATAATTTATATAATCAGAAAGCTAACCTCATTATCGTTCTAACAAAAAAAATTAGGCCTCGTTTGGAGTCCGGAGCTAGAAGATATCGTCTTTTTAATTCGTCATAACTAGTAGAAAATGAGGCTGAATTTATGACGAATTTTGACTATTTTTGGACGAAAAAGAGAGGAATTTGGGGAAGAAAAATATGAAGGATGGGGTATTTATAATGGTGGACACTACTTAAATAAATACGACTAGGATTGGTTAATTTGGATAGGATTATGATGAATTTAAATAAGGATAGGATATGCATGAAGTTGATTTCCTAGTAGGTTCAGGATTTGAATTAATTTGAAATAGAGTTTGAATTTATCTCAATAATTTATAATCTTAAATATAATTAAAGATAATACAAATAATTTATAAAATCTTATTAATATCTATTAACACTAAATTAGCATCTATCTAATATTAAGACTATATATATCCAAATATATCCTAAATAATTTCGAAAATCTAAATAAATTTCTTAAAAATTTAAATAAATTACAAAAAAATATAATTAAATATTTTGAACTAAAGTAAATATTTGGTAGGAACGACATGCAAGTATGATCGTATAGTAAATCATAGAAGTCCTAGAAATTTATGTTTTCTAAGTTTTAATTACCAAAAATTCTAGAAAAATCTCCAAAAATCTAAAATAAACTAAAATAATTCTAAATGAATATTTATATAAGTAAATATACTAAAAAAAATTATTTTCTAATTAACTAAGAGAATACATTAAATAAATTCAACATCTATAATAAATATAATAATATAAAATATACACAAATACCTATTTTGGGTGAGGGAGTTTACAACATCGGTTCATATTGGCTATCACCGATTATTTCTTCAAATGGGCAGAGGCGATCCCTCTTGCTGAGGTAAAGACATCTAACGTGATCATCTTTATCAAGCATCTTGTCATTTATCGCTTTGGGATACCCCGAAGGATAATCCATGACAGCGGGCCTCAATTCATCAGCCAAGCGTTTCACCGATTTTGCGATAAGAATCAGATAAAAAATATGGCCTCTACGGCATATAATCCAGCTGGTAATAGTTTGTCGGAAGCCTTCAACAAAACCATCATTAAACTCCTGAAGAAGTTCATTTCTTCGAACAAAAGAGATTGAAATGAGAAACTGGGAGAATGCCTCTGGGCATACCGCCCAACGGTACGAACGCCGACAGGGTGTACCCCATTCTCATTGGTTTACGGGAGTGAAGCAGTTCTCCCCATTAAAGTTCAAATTCCCTCACTCAGAATAGCAGTGGCTAATGAGTTGACTCAGGAAAAGAATGATCTACTACGACTTCAAGAGCCAGAAGATTAGACGAGAAACGCCTTCAAGCTCAACAACGCATTGTATTCTACCAGGCACGCATTTTCAAAGCTTTTAATCAAAAAGTGAAGGAAAGAGTGTTCAAAGTTGGCGAGTAGTTTTAGCTATAAAGAGGCCAATGATCATTACTCACAAGAGTAAGGGTAAATTCTAGCCCAAATGGGAGGGCCCTTATGTGATCGAGACGACATTCTCAAATAGCGCTTACAGATTAGCCAAGCCTAATGGAGACTTGTTAATGACTCCTATCAACGGCAAATTTCTGAAGAGGTACTATGCTTAATCCCCTTTGCTCAATGGAGTATGGTGAAGATCTCATTCTGACAACACTACGTCCAAAGAACTAGTTGGAGCATATTCTATCATGTCCATATTACCTCTGAATAGATATATCAAGCTGAAGATTGCCGAAAGTATATCACATCCATATTACCTCTGATATTACTTTCACCCCAGCCTATCATTTACATTCAAAAATGATGGGTCCACTAAATTCAGATGAAGTCTCTTTATTATCTCCAGAAAGAGCAAGTTACATATAAAAACAAAAAAGTACATCATTGAGGAGGAGCAGCCAAATCGTAAATATATTGCGCCAGAGCGACCATCCTCTCATTCCTGGAGTCTAAAATGTTAGCACGAGCCCACTCCATTCGTGCCTCATCATCGCTCAGGAGGGATAGTTCAGACCGAGCATGTACAAAACCTGCGTGGATGGCACTCGCATGTGCCAAGTTCTGCTGAGCCGCTTTCATTCGGTCCTTTAACATATCTCGATCTGCCGATAAAGTGAGAGCCCTATCCTTTGCCTGAGCGAGTTTATCTTCCAATTGGCAGACCCTTATTTTATTTCCCTCATATTCAGCCTCGCACTTTGCCAGCTGGGGAATGACATACCCCAATATGGCATGCTCTTTATTCATCTCTTGCTGCTGTGCCTTGATGGATTTGCTCAGAGTTTCCATCTCCCCAGTAAGTTTTTCAGTCAAGGAGTCATACTCGGCTTGAATCATATCATCGACATTGTCTCGAGATAATTGCAAATAATTGTTCATAGGTTGCTCCAAACCATTAACTATTTGCTCCAAAGCATCAGTTCGTCCATCGACATCAAAATTTCTAATCTGCGCTATGGTAAGATTGGAGGACATCTTCAGAGCATCAAAGTCCAGATTCTTCTCCAGCACCATGGATATCAACGATTTTAAAGTGACATAGAATATGCTAGTAAATTGTTCAACTAGCATATTAAAATACGAATGGACGCTGGGAGTGGCCGCGATATCAGTAAACCCCTTTTGTGGAATATTAGCAGAAGATGTGGCCACAATTGTCGCTTCAGCAGACGGCGCGACAAAAGAAAATATGCCAACAATAGTTGAAGTTGCTGGCATACTAGACGAAGGAAGTGAAGCCGCGATGATAGGCTCATCTTCCCCTGATGATATCTGGGCTGCTGTTAGCGAGGCTACACCCAAAAATGCTGCAGACGAAGGAGCAACATCTTCAAAGTATGCCCCTTCGGTGTCAAGCACCGCAGTTTCATCGGCAGTATCTGCAATAAAGTCAAAAGTTGCATCGACTCCGCCTTCCTCTAAGGTGTCTTCACCTGAAAAGAAGACAAGAGAAAGTTAATATCAACCTGATGTTAATTTTTCTAAAAAAAGGCGTAAGGACAATATTTACCCATGGCTGATGGTATATATGTCGCGTCCGCAGCCAGTACAGCTAAATTATTTCTTAATGATGCTAAGCAAGCTGTCATACCTGGAGAGGAGGGTGCACCAAATGACGACTGAGGGTAGTCATCCAAGTCTTCACCCAGATCCAATCGAGGTTCATCAGGTGGAATCTTGCTGGAGATACTTACAGATAAAGAAGGGGCTGGACCCATTATTGGTCTGGTTAAAGATATCCTTAAATTGTTCGGCCTCAAAGGTGACCTTACTGTACTACCAGTAGCGGTAGTAGCGACAGCAGTCTCGAGCAAAGAATCTCCGACACTGTCAGCCGAAATGGTGGAGGTTCCTTCTCTAAAAGTCGAAGGACCTTCGATTAAAGAATCATCCCCGGCCAGGGAAACAACAGGCTCACTCCTAGGAGCCTCATGGCTGGAAGTCCTTGGAGGACCACTAACAGTCTTCTTTTTCTTGCGAGGGAAAGGCTCTTTCGGAGTAGAGACCCTTCGCTTACTGGGGATAACGAGAGGCTCTGCAGGCGGAGGTATTACGCCTCTCGGTATTTTCAACAAAAACTCATCTGGATCGACAGGGTCTTCACCCTCGTCGGAGGAGACTGATGGGACCTACTCTCTTCCAGTGGACTTATGATAGGGCATCCTAAAACTTCCACGCATATCAAAATCATGATGGAAGGTATTGATGGCCACATAAAATTGTGCGTATGAATGGAGGATACGCAACTCCATGGAGAGAGAAGTCGCGGGCACAGTAAAGGTTACTCCAGTACAACCCATCATGAAGTACCGCCATCCTCTCGCTCCGTCGATAAGTCTCCCTCTGAACTTGAAGCTAGTGATGGCATTTCCCATATGCAATTGGTCATACCCAAACTGCCTAACGAACCAACTGGGCAGATATGGCTCCAAGAAGCAATGACCCTCACTTCTGTACAGTAAATGGGAAGGTCTAATATAGACCAACCAAAAAAAAACTTTGGGAGAAAGAACGGTCTTCCCGTGACCTGAATCCTGAAGTTTCGTCCCCTGTTGATTAATATATACAATGGGGACGATGCAGAAGAGCTTCCAGCTATGAGCAAAATTTAATGCTCGCCGATAGTCTACGACGGTCGTCACGTTCCAAAAGGAATTCTTGTAATTCAACAAGAAATTATTTCCTAAACTACTGGCAGAACCGGGAGACATCTCCCTGGGGTTATGAAGAATTAACCATCCCATCAGATATAGGAATGGTAACTCTACCATGGAAAAGCTTTTACGCCGTGTTTCATCTGCAAGCAGCCCATCGGTAATGGCCCTCAGACCTGCTTTTATCTGGCATACCATGGCAGGGAGCAGGCCCAGTCTTATCCCAAATACCAAACGCACTGTAGGCCATAAGGTATTGCCATAAATGTGATCAGCAGATGCGATGCCAGGTACTACCAATCGCCGTAACCATACAGAGAGGAAGCCAGCCAGTTGAGCTTCCCTTGATAGAGGCTTGCGGCAATGCCTCATATAACTGTAGGCTTTAGTGCCTGTAGGATAACTCACTATCTCCTCATCGAGAACTTGATCTGAAGCCCCAGCGTCTTCAATAAGATCATCGACTATTTGAGCATTAAGCATGCTCAGAAGGTTCAAAGGCTTATCCCTGCTATCCATAACTTTGTCTGGCTTAGCATCTCTGACCTGATGAAAGAAGAGATAGGACGCCCATTTGTTGGTATGAGCCAAATCAGAGGGCTCATTGTAGAAGGTAGTGCAAGCAAGATAGTGACACATCAGCTCCTGATACACTGCCACTACCCGAGGGTTTGTATCCCTCAGCTCATTGTTTATGGAAACATACTCTTCGTAAGGAGTGTCCCCCATTGGCAGTCATGAAATCTCTGCCATCTCATGAAGGGCCAATCCCAACTCCCCTAGCGGAGTGGCAAAAGTCCCAGTGAGCGAGATATACCGCTCCATCAAAGCTAAAAATAGGTTGGGGTTAAGAGGCAGCCCAACACTGGTAGCATTCACAGCCGTGAACAGACCAATGCTCTCTAGCTCCGTCTGAAAATGCTTCAGGGCCCAGGCAGTTAAACGAGCCCATCGAAGATTCCCAGGGCTAAGCCACCTACTGGTCCGAGGATTAATCTTGGGCTATACTCCTCCCCACCCCATGAAGTCATTGTAAAAAGTTAATATTTGAACCAGCTGGAGTAGTGCAGTGTCTTCACTCGGGACGCTACCCAAAAATAATCCCCTGAAAGGCATAACAGGACCTGAAGGACGGCTCACAAATAATCCTCGGTCTGATCATTTTTGATAAAATATCTTCCTCGGCTAGCCGTGAAGATCAGGAGTCAGGGTCCATGACATCCTCCTGGGATGCGTGGCATGGAAGAATGCCGAGATAGAGTAATCTCTAAACATCCTTGGCAGGTACATGACCATGCCCTCAGCAGTAAAAACCCAGTTTTCCTTCTTGGGCTTCATTTGGGATTGTTTATTAATCAAATCCCCAAACAAGAAAGCTGGTTTTATATATTTGTCCCCATCTATATACGTCAGGGGCTCTCTGCTGATCATACTCAACAGCATGCGTTCTCCCTGGGACGAGATTAAGATTCTCCTTCCTTCAGGATAGTTGTCTCCAGAAATAGGGAATGTCACATGGGACAAATCCTCCAGATAATTGGAGTTCAACATCCCAACAGCAGAACCCATCACCTCAACCAACAGAGGGATCTGCAAGTCCACTACAAAATGCAAGAAGAACAAGTCAGTTTCTATACTAGATAGTACAGTCTTGCAGCTTACGCCAAAGATCAACAGTCTGTGCTTTTACGCCAAGACTGTAAAAACTTGAGTTTTTACACTGGAACCTATTTCCGAGGCATAAAATTCAAGGTTGGCAGTATATACAAAAATCTAATAGTCTGTGTTTTTTTAAGCCAGACTGCCAAAATTTGAGTTGTTATGCCAGAATTTTTATCCAGAGCGTAACACTCAAAGTTTGTAGTATACGCCAAATTTCGACAGTCAAAGCTTTTACGCCAGACTGCAAAAATATAAAGTTTTTACGCTGACACATTAGGAATGTTGACGTAAATAATAAAACATCTCTGTGCATCATCTTTCTTGAAGAGTCTCTCAGCACAGAAGATGACCTAGCGCGTTCACGTACAACGTGTGCGAAGGGTTTTCTTCGTTTTTCTCGTCCCAAAAGCTTTACCTATAACGCCTGGTGCGCAGCTTGACGGTGGGGCACTTCGTTCAGAGCAAGGTTCGCTCAGCCCAATGGGAGTCGCTCATGCTTGAGCAGAGGAGCGAGAAGAGGAGGCAGCTTTCTTTCCCTTTGCGGTGGAAGCGTGTTTTGGTGCCATTGCTAAAAACTCAGAGTGCTCAGAGAAGAAGCGAAGAAGAGTTCTCAAAGAGACGAAGGTTTTTTTTTTCTTCTCTGAAGGCCTTGGGGTATTTATAGAGTTCAGATAACTCTTCAAATTCCTAACCAAATTTGATATTTAATATTCGGTTATGATTTGGGACCACGTTAGTCTATCATTTAAAAGAAGAAGACGGACGGTCAGTGGATCCAGAATTTACGCATAGAGAAGATCTATGATTTTACGCTCAAGAGACCACAAATCTATGGTTTTACACTCAGAGACTATAAGTCCATGGTTTTACGCCCGGATGCTTTTATGCTCGGTAGCTTTTACGCTCGAGAGGCTACAAACCTACGACTTTACGCTCAGAAGCTACAAATCTATGATTTCACGCTCAGGAGCCATTTTACACTCTGTGGCTACAAGTCTACGATTTTACGCTCAGAGGATATAAATCTATGGTTTTACGCCTGGATGCTTTTATGCTCAGCAGCTTTTACGCTCGAGAGACTACAAACCTACGGTTTTACGCTCAGAAGCTACAAATCTATGACTTCACGCTCGAAAGTTTTTCTTCTATGGTTTTACGCCCGGATGCTTTTATGCTCAGCAGCTTTTACGCTCGAAAGGCTATAAACCTACGATTTTACGCTCAAGAAGCTACAAATCTACGAGTCTATGCTCAACAGCCCAAGAAGCTACAAATCTACGAGTCTACGCTCAACAGCTACAGATGGCCAACCGCAAGGGTTTACACAGAAATATTCTTTCTTGGCTAAAAAATATTCCAAGTACCCAAAACATACAGAGTTCAGCATTGAAGGTGGCTCTCCTTCTTGGATCGATTGGAAGTTCATCCTAAGTCCAGTCTTTTACACAAGTTCAAGAATGGCCTGTTTGACGGCCATTTCTCGCCCTTTTCAAGGGATTTTCGGGAAAACATTCTTGAAGATGACGGTCTAAACAGCAAATTCTTCGCATCAGAGAAGTAACAGTTCAAAAATTCTATGCAACTCCTTATTCAAAATAGCATGACATTTTGGATTTTTAACTTAATGCTAAAGAAGCTTTCTACGCGTCTTCAGATACGCGTAAAAGATGGGACAAGATCAGATACTCTTTTATCAGAGTCAGCATAAAATTATTCAGAACGTGCTGAAGTTGTACATATTCAGACTTCCTCACAGCAAATATGGCGAATCATCAGATGCATAAAAGAAGACAATTTTATTAATCATAATTACATATGATGGAAATCCAGTCTACAAAGGGTTTTTCATCTTCATGATTACATATGATGGAAATCCTTTTTCTAAAAAGGGTTTCTTATTTTCATTTAAGATCACACCAAGAATCTGCTGTGCCAGGTTATCATATTGGTGGAGATCTTTGTCTTATTCTACAGTACTTCATCGGCTTCTGCAGCCGATGAACAAGAAAATGATTAATGTCGAGATGATACAGAACTGGGCCTGTGTAAATTATTCAAGCCCACCCTCCATACGCCATGACAGATTGAGTTGGGATTCAGACCCAACTCAATACTGGAAGACAGGGCTAGACTGCCTACCCTCATCCACCGTCATAATGGAAGAAAATACAGCTTGTAAGCTGTGTGGTCGAATGAGACCCTTTCTCTCTCGTGGACAAATCACCATATGAAATTGCTGATCATCCCGAGCAAAGGAAGCTATGATATCCTTCCATGATCCATCGTTGCAGAGGATATTTGCTCGAAGATGCCTCTTTTTATGGCTCCTTATGAACAGGAAGAACATGATCTTCTTCTTCTTCTTCCTAAAGTCAGCATAACGGAACTCGGCAACCATTTCTGTATGGTAAAGGAAGTGTAGGAAAAACAGGTTAACTCAATCGCCTTTATATAGGCAGAGGAGATCACATTGAATCCCAACAAATTTCTAAATATTTGTCGAGAAATCAGCCTCGTGGAACGAGTCAAACTTGACCGTTTCATGCTTCATTCAAAGTATTTCAAATTATGAGGAATTTGAAAACTTTGAAGGGGGTCTTGTAGAAGCATGAAAAATACGCTGCAGAATTATACGCAATATGCATGAAGCCCGCGTAAAGCAGAGTTTCAGTAGTACTGTGCAGCGTAAAGCATGACTTCAGAGCCATTGGCGCACAACAGAGCTTCAACGTTGTTCAGCATAAAATATAGCTCCAGAATAACCCGCGTAATACAGTATTTCAGATTGCTTCAGCGTAAAAAGGTTACTACATCGCCTTTATGGCGCAAAACCCATCCTTTTTTAATGCAGCAGGAAAGTGTACGAGGAACGCTTCATATTCCTCGAATGAACCTATTAGACAGTACAATGAACCTGACTCCTGACAAAGAGTACTGCATGACTATCAAGACGACGGCTATAATGATGATTTGGCACAGAGCTCCAGGCTGTCGTTTAATGGCAAAGCCTTGATATAAGACATCGTTTACGCATTTAAGTAATACACTGCTTATTTTACACAGGCAGCCATAAGCTTTTACGCTCAGGATGAGACAAAGCTGACCGCCACGTCAAAAGCCGCTCTTCGTACAGAACTCGAGGCACGTCTCTACAGTTAATGCACGAGATGTGGGCAGATCTCTTCATTTAATGCACGAGATTTTATTCTATTTCCAATAACCGGGAGAGCTATAATTAGGGATAATACGTCCACATCACCATCCTTGTACATTACGCCATCAGGCCATTTTCAGCTATAGGAGTACGCCGTATGCTATCTCCTCGAAATACGTCGACCTGGCTATTTTCAACTATAGGAGTACACCGTATACTATCTCCTTGAAATACGCCAACCCAGGCTATATTTACAAAGGTATGTTAACAGGCTATCTGATCCAGAATACGCTCAAGACCTCAGTCAAGGAGGAATAACTGGCTACCTTTACGTCGGCTACCCATCTATGCAGCATCAGGCTTCTACGCCAACCTGACAGCTATTGGATTTCTACGCCTATATGTCAGCTATTGGGCTTCTATGCCTATTGGGCTTCTACGCCTACTTGGCTTTTACGCCATTAGATCAGCTATTTGGTTTTTACACCAACGAGACAGTTATTTGGCTTCTACGCCAATCATCTCTACGCAAGGGGCAGTTACCTATGTGGCTTGCATGCCGTGATCTTTGCAGCAGTTATACGTATTATCTCTTAATGGGACATGCGTCACACGCTTATTCAGAAGATCATTTATACGTGGGTAGCAGTTATGATAACCGCCGCGTAAAAGGTACGGTTCTCTCCGCTGTTCAGTTTCTACGCCTATAAATAGAGACCTCCGTCCATGGAGGTCAGGGGTCAGATTTTATAAGGATCAAATTTGATCTTTGAGAGACAAAAGTCAGAAATTGAGAGAAAAGAGTCTAGAGCACAGACAAAGGGGAGTGATTGACGACTTTGACATCGAGCATCCAATCCCTCTTGTAATTTTTGAAGCTTCTCCTTCTTCTACAGTACTTCTTCATCATCGTGTGGTCCAAGGGACAAAGTGATCGACTGCAGATCAGACTCCTATAGCAATATTTACCCATATTTAAATTTTTGTACTTAACATCCTCGTATAGGATTAATTGTACTTCTTGTTTGTAAACCAAAGAAAGGGTTTCGTACAAACCTAGTTTCATTTCTTTCGTTTATTATCAAACACAATAGGTACTTTCTGGGGATGAAGAATCAAGAGTTGATTTGTACATCTGGGTTATAGACTTATTATCCACGGCATCCCTTAAGTATAGATAATAAGCTGAAATGACTAGCACTATCAGGGGTTATGCGAATGTGATAGTAGAAAGTCGAAGAGAAGAACTTTACTCAGAGGTAACGTGGACATGGAAAAGTTCTAAAAATATCTTACTCAGAGGTAATGTGGACATGGTAAGATATGACTCAGATTGGATAAAGAAAAAACAGGGCAGAAGAAATATGGGAATGACCATTTTTGTGGTGATAGATTTACTCTGATGGAGAAAGTACAGAGACATAGTTCAGAGGTAATATGGACGTAAACTGATCGATAGCAACAACCTGGGAGGTTTGCTCACAGGTTACTTGGACATGGCAAACTCAGTTGGGGGAAATATAGTTTGGACGTGAACCCATGTCCAAAAAATTCACTGGGGAGTGATTTGCTGAGTGTGGATAGACCTGAAGGTTGCTTATCTAGGGAGATTTTAGGAACTCATCATCCGGTACCTTTTAAGGGAGAAAATTGCCACGTTTAGAGTGAGATCAATTTGCAGTGATCGTCTTCTCGTTTATAAGTGCAAAGTGATGAATTTGGCGTCGATCAACTCCGAGATTTTCCTTTTCAGTACATAGCATGCCTTTGTGGGGTGATGAATGTACCGATAAAAGAGACAATATTCTGGGTCATCGACCTTGCCAGCCTTTTCAGGGTATCTGATATTGGGTAGCCGAAGTTTGTTTTCCTTCATCAATATATTGAAGATTTTAATAATGTCATCATCATTGAAGAAGAAAGCCTCTTTTGGGTTTCGGGCTCCTGATACCTGAGTCGTACGATCCTCAGGAAGGATGGTCATAGTTGCATTATCTTTAGACTCAGAGGGAATTCTACCCCCATCTTTGGATGCTGCTCTATTTTGTCGAGGGAGACTACCCCCAGACATGTCGTTGTCTCGTTCTTCTTCTTCTTTTTGTTTGCCTTTGTCCACAGAAGTTGATTTAGAAGGACTTGCCTCTGGTATTACAGGATCAGACTCTGGAGGTTTGGAGTTTGCAAGAGATGCGATAAACCCTAACCCAAAATGAGTTCGTTGACAGTAAGGATCACCATGCAACAGTATTCGTCTGTCTTTTCTATAGTTGAGGCCTGGCTCCAACTTCAAATTATAACCCTTGTTTTACATAATCTTCAAAGCATGTGGGCTATATCTGTGGACTTGTATTTTCCCAACATCAGCCTCATGAGAATCTTTTTGTACAATCGGTCTATTCCGTATTCGACCGAAGACTATTGGACGCTGATCGTTGCGAGTGGGTGGAACAATAAAGATATAATCTTTATGTGGCCCATATGTCGTGACGACATTAGATGTTAACGCCACTTCCCATACATATGGATGATAGAAGTCTATAGCTTCCAAAAAAATTTGTGCTATGGATTCTATATCTTTATGAGGAGAAGATTCCTGATTAGGAAATTGGGCGTTAGTATACTGGAAGAAAGAATCTTTATTATCATCAGAAACCACATTTTCGGTTATATTTACATCAGCCGACTGCTTGTTGCGCATAAGGTCAATGACCAGAGGTGGAGGTTTTTTGTTCAGACTGATCACTAGAGGATTATTTTCTCCTCCCGATTTTGTTTTGCCCAAGTAAATAGTCATAGGTTCTATGGCTTTCGGACGGGTAGTCCGCCCTTTTACCTGGATTGACAAAGGTTGCTCAGCAGATGGTTCTCTTAGCTCCCGGTGGGATTCCTTCTCCATCTTTCCTGAGACCTCCTTCATGTAGTCTTGGGTGTACAACATGGCATCAGAATAGTAGGACTCAACCCCTTTGAACAGATTAAGATCAACAAATTCTATTTTTACTGTCCCTTGGACGTCTATATATTTGAAGCATTGATGTAGCGTTGAAGGAACAATATTGTGATCGTGGATCCATGGTCTGTCCAACAGAATATTGTAAGACACCTCTGAATCAATGACGTAGCATGTAGCCACTGATCTAAGGTCACCAATCTGGATTCTCAGACGAATCTTCCCTAACGGTCTGCTTTTTCTGGCATTGAAGCCCACGATTGTAGTGGTAGTGTAAGCCAGTTTACTTGTAGGAATTCTCAATGGTCTTAGCCGACTATGAGGGATAATGCTGATCAACGATCCCGGATCTATGTAAATCCGGTCTACCTCAACGGAGCCGACGTATCCGGTGTAATAAAGAGGCCTGTCGTATTTGTTATGTTTCAACAATATATCCTCTTGAGTGAAAGTTATGTTAGGGACCACTTTCATCATACTATGGCATTGAGGACATGCCACAGGCTCTTTATCAGGGGACTTGAGCTGAATGGCCGGAGTATTAGCCAACTGAGCCAAGATGTCGAAGTTATATGGTTTCTCTAAACCTTTGTTTTGAATATTCTTCAAAAGTTTATCGAAACGAACTTCTTTTTGCTTGCCTTTGTCCACCGAAGTTGGTTTAGAAGGACCTGCCTCTGGTATAACAGGTTCCGGCTCTGGAGGTTTGGCAGCTGAAGTGTCTGCCGTTGCTTCTTCCTGGTTCCCTCCATAGTCTTTGAGGTAGGTTTTCCCTGACCGGGTTTCGGTTGTCAAAGCCTCTTCTTCCGATGTCAAGGATATTGCAATCATATGGTATGGTTTACATCTTGAGTTCTTTTTAGACTTAGCTTTAGCAGCTTGAGTCTCTTCCTCAATTTCTGATACTAGATCAGGGTGAACCCACATGATCTCCCTGCGCTTGGTAGTTAGGGGCACTAAGTCATGATTTTGACCCCTGATCGGAGGGAGATTAACAATGTTCATCATTGCCCGTGGAATAGGTACCACACCATCCGGGACTCCTTGAGGGGGCAGATTGCCAAATTGGAGTGAGATTATGTTGGCAGTGACCGTCTTCTCGCTATTACGCAGAGTGATGGCCTTGACGTCGATCAACTCATCGATTTTCCTTTTCAGTACATAGCATGCCTTTATGGGGTTAAGTATGTACCTACGGAAAATACAGTACTTAGGATTATTTGTACTGCCGACTTCATTTGGACGCTTTATCTCGGGGAGAGTAAGCTTGCCACTTTTGACTAGACAATCGGATATGCTCGAAATATCGTCGTCGTCAAAAAAATATTCTTCTTTAGGCCTGGAAGTCCCAGAATTTGTCTGAATAGTTATTGGAGTATGTTGTCTGGACGTGTTGATTGCCCGAGCTTCCTTTCCTTTTGAACTATGAGTATGGTAATTATTAGAGGATGACTGCTTCCCTTTATCAGAGGTAGAGATCATAATTCCGTTGTCACGAGCCTTCCGACTGTTATCTTCAACGACTACCGCTGATATGATAAATGAGGGCTAATCATGAAACTGATATGATCCTATGAATACTGAGATCAGTGGGAGAAGGTTCTTCCTGTAAATGTCTACCAAGGCTGAATCCGGAAATCCAGGAGGCATCTGCAAAGTAGTCTGACAAAAATATTCAATAAAAGTACGAACGTTTTCTTTTTTCCTTCTGCTTTACTTGGATGAGTGATGACATAGACATGTCCATTCCTCCCCCGTAGAATCGAGCGAAGAATAGAGTCTTGAAATCTTCAAAAGAAGTAATACAATTATTCGCTAGACTACGGTACCATTGGTAGGCTACTCCAGACAGACAGCCTTTAAACACTCGGGTGAGAAGGGCGTCATTCCCCTGCAACAACACCGTCATTATGCTAAAGTAGTTCATGTACTGGCTTGGCGACGTCTTTCCCTCAAATAAAACCATAGCCTGTGGTTTATATTTTGGCGGAAAAGGGATCTTATCCCAGACAGCTGGGTATGGCTGGTTGATTCTCAACTTCTTGAGCTGATCCTTATGCTTCAAGGCATCAAATTAGGCTTTTAATTACCGAACTGCCTGTATCGGATCATCAGTTGGGAAAGGGACAGCAGAGAGGTGAGAGATCGGTTGTATTGTAACTCCAACATGAGGTAGTATATTCTCCAGGTTAAGGGATTGAGGAGCAGCTGACTCTTGATTTGGAACAGGCTCCTGGCTTGCATTGGATGGTGGCATGTCTACCCCCACACGTAGTTGAGTCAGAGGAACCGGTGTTTGAGCTATTGCAGTTGTATGTTGAGTCACCATCATTTGGCGTATACTCTCTATCATGGTATGCATCTCTTTAAGCGATGCCTCCAATACAGCGATGCGTTATTCAGTACTTCCTGATGGGGAAGCCTCTTCATATTTATCTCCAACGACATACACTCCCATTTCTCTGGATGCCACTGAGGGATTAGTATAGATCTCTGTAGAGATTGAGTCTTTACTTTCAGCATCAAATTTAGAAAGTTGGCGACCCCAGTGTCGGAATCAGAAGAATATGAAGCCGATTATCGAGATATCGAGCGAGTGTTTCGAAAAATACCTTCTTCAAAAGTCTCGATCAGCCTGTCAAATCTCCTTTGGCTTGGAGTTCTAGAGGGATAACATCTTGAACTTGACCTTCCTCTAGAAATATGCGAAGCCATATTTACTGACGCAAATATCGGTTCTTCTTCCTGTAAGGACAAAGAGTAGTTCAACCTGTCAAAAACTGACCGTTTTGCCTTAGAACAACAATAGTTAATTATAACCTTATGGCTATAACAATAATGTTCCCTAGGGGGTGTAATAGACATATTAGGAGATCCCCTGTCTTTGCGTTTATGGATCAAAAAATTATGCAAATTAGGAGAATTAACAGAAGAAGAAGAAGAAGGCTTATTCTGCCTTTTTACATCAGTAGGGAAATGGAGATTGGGAACCATAACCCTTTCTCTGCCATAAGAATACAACAGTTCAGCCATGTGAGTAGCATACGATCCATCATCTGTTAGAGGAGCGTATTTTCCCGTGAAACGTGTCTTCTTTACGCGAACGGACCTAGAGTTTTGCACAGTTTTGTGTAAAACGGAGAAAGTCCTCAAAAGGCCTCCAATGTCACGCGTAATCTGAAGAGTGGGCAATTTCTTCTCTTGTGGGCGTACAAACCTAGAGGTTGGGAGGTTCACCACTCATTTTCCCTTGATGTGATCCAAGGGTCCATCTGCCTCATCATAGACGGGAGATCTAATTTTACGCACAGGGCACATTTGAAATTTTCGGATTGGCACTGAGGCCTTGCCAGAAATTTTGTCTACCACGTCACAGACGGGAGACGAAGTTTTACGCGCAGAGCACGTCTGAGACTTCTGGATTGGCACTGAGGCATTGCCAGAAGTTTTGTCTGCCACGTCACAGATGGGAGACAGATTTGTACGCCCAAGGCGTGTCTGAGGCTTCTGGATTGGCACTGAGGCATTGCCAGAAGTCTTGTCTGCCACGTCACAGATGGGAGACAAATTTTTACGCACAAGACGTATAGGCTGTGTTGTCACTACCTTATTGATCAGAGAAGGAGAGCTTGCAGGAAGGGTAGAGGACGTCTTGGGCATCCATACTTTACGCAGCTTTCTGTTGTTCTGGACAGAGAGGAAATAAGAGCTACCCCCTGCATGAAGCATGTCTTCATAGGCAGATTGGTCAAACTGGACGACCAAAGTCTTCTTCTTTGATCCGATGGATACAGCATCGTGTTGAGGAATTGCTTCCTCGTCAGATAAGAAAGTTGTCCCCAACAGAGTCGCTATCTTGTGTTTGAATAAACAAAAATGAGAGAAGAAGAGGGTTTATACGAAACCTTTCTTTTTTTGCTTACAAACAAGAAAAATAGTACAATTAATCCTATACGAGGATGTTAAGTACAATAAAAAATAATTCTGGAGAATAATTGCTATAGGAGTCTGATCTACGGTCGATCACTTTGTCCCTTAGACCACACGATGATGAAGAAGTGCTATAGAAGAAGAGGAGGCTTCAAAAGTTGCAAGTGGGATTGAATTCTCGTTGCCAAAGTTGTCAATCAACACTCTCTGTCTGTACTCTCTCTCTGATCTCTTGATCCTTGATCCATCCTTCTACCCTGTGACCAGGGGTCTCTATTTATAGAGATCAGTCATAATAACTGTCCAATTGGCGTAGAAGCCAAACTGTGAAGAAAGTTGCATCTTTTACGCGACGGTTATAATAACTGCTACCCACGTTTGAATGACCTTCTAAATTTGCATATGACACGTGTCCTATTATAAGGTAACGCGTATAACTTCTTCTCGAAGATCATGATATGCAAGCCACATAGGTAACTGCCTCCTCTGAGTAAAGATGATTGGCGTAAAAGCCAAATAACTATTTTGTTGGCGTAAAAGCCAAATAAATGTCTTGTTGGCATAAAAGCCAAAGAGTTGTCTAGTTGGTGTAAAAGCCAAACTCTGCATAAAACTTGATGGTGCATGAATAATAGATAACCAGCGTAAAATAGCCAATTATCCATCATGACTGAGGTCTTGAGCGTATTCTAGGCTAAATAGCCTTATCACATACCTTTGCAAATATAGCCTGAGCTGGCGTATTTCGAGGAGATAGCATACGACGTACTCCTATAGTTGAAAATATTCTGGTTGGCATAAAATGCAAGGATGGTGATGTGAGCATATTAGTCACAGTTTTAGCTTTTCCAGTCAATTATCCATCACGACTGAGGTCTTGAGTATATTCTGGGCTAAATAGCCTTATCATATACCTTTGCAAATATAGCCTGAGCTGGCGTATTTCGAGGAGATAGCATACGGTGTACTCCTATAGTTGAAAGTAGCTTGGTTGGCATAAAATGCAAGGATGGTGATGTGAGCGTATTAGTCACAGTTTTAGCTCTCCCAGTTATGACAAAATCTGAAGAATAGAACCAAATCTCGTGCATTAAATGTAGAGATATGCCTCCATTTCGTGCATTAAATACAGAGATATGCCTCGAGCTCTGTGCAGGAAACAGCTTTTGACGTGGCGTCTGATTTTGTCTTTATCTTGAGCGTAAAAACTCACTTTTGCCCATGTAGAATAGGCAGCGTATTCTTTGAATGCGTAAAAATGACTTGTATCAAGAATATGTCACTAAACGACAGCCTGGATCTCTGTACAAAATTATCATCACAGCTGTCCTCTCGATCATCGCGCAGTACTTTTGTCAGGAGTCAGGTTCACTGTTTTGTCTGACAAATTCATCCGAGGAATACGAAGAGTTCCTCGTACAACTTTACGCTGTATTAAAAACAACGAATTTAAACTTTACGCAGGAGGATAAAGCAACCTTTTACGCAGAACAGCCTTTACGCGGGCAACTCTGAAGCCATATTTTACGCCACACAGCTCTGAAGCCATGTTTTACTCGTATAACTCTGAAGTCATATTTTACGCTATGCAGCCTTGAAGCTCTGTTTTACGCAAACTTCCTGTATGTTAGGGGTTTTGACTGTATAATACACGTACAATTGCCCAGCGTATTCATGCTTCTACAGTAATAGCTGAAGTAAACCTCCTAGCCTCTGCCTCTCGGCTTTCACCTGCTGGCACACTAAGCATCTGGATACAAACTGTGCCACTTCTTTCTTTATGCCATACCACCACACACTCTCTTGTATATCCCGATACATCTTGTTGGCACCTGGATGTATGAAATACTGAGAGTGATGCGCTTCCTCCAACACCTCCTTACACATTTCTCCACTAGGCACACATAATCTAACTCTAAGCCTCAAAGATCCATCATCAGCAATGGTGAAATTATCCTTCAATCCTGCTCTCACCTGAGCTCTGATGCTCCTCAGATATACATCCTCATACTGTGCTGCCTTGATCCTATCCATCAAATCTGAATGTATCTGTAATCCCCACATCTGTATAACACAACCAGGAACTATCACCTCGATGCCCAAGCTCTCCAAGTCCTCCAGCAAATATCGATCCTGCGTCAAGAACATAGCTATCGGATACCTACTCAAAGCATCAGCAACTACATTAGCTTTCCCAGGATGATATTGCAAAGATATATCAAAATCTTTCATAGTTCCAACCACCGACGCTACCTCATGTTCAACTCCTTCTATGTAAAAACGTACTTCAAGCTTTTGTGGTCTGTGAAGTTCTCCATAGGCTCTCCGTACAAATAATGTTTCCACAACTTCAGGGCGAAGATGACTACTGCCAACTCCAAATCATGGGTAGGATAGTTCTTTTCATGTGGACATAATTACCTGGATGCATAGGCAATTAATTTCCCATTCTGTTGAAGAACATAACCCAAACCTTTACCTAATGCATCACTTTAAATAGTGAAACCTCCAGACCCTGATAGCAACGTCAAAATAGGAGCAGACGTCAACCTCTTCTTTAATTCCTCAAAAGCAATCTAGCAATCCTCCGTCCAAACAAACTCTATATCCTTTCTGGTGAGTCTGGTCATCGGCTCGACAATCCTCGAAAAATCCTGTACAAACTTCCTGTGGTAGCCTGCCAATCCCAAGAAACTCCTGATTTCTGCTACCGAACTCAGGGTCTTCCAAGATTCTACTGCTGCGATCTTCTTCGGATCCACTAAAACACCATCACCAGTCACAACATGCCCCAAGAACTCCACCTTGTCCAGAAAAAACTCACACTTGGACAACTTCTCATACAACTTCTCCTTCCTCAGCACATCCAACACAATCCTCAAATGCTTCTCATGCTCCTCCGGTGTCTTCGAGTATATATATGTCGTCGATGAACACCACTACAAACTTGTCAAGGTACTGATGGAATACCTTGTTCATCAAGTTTATAAATATCGCTGGTGCATTCGTCAAACCAAAGGGCATCACCATAAACTCGTACTGACCATACCAAGTTCTAAAAATAGTCTTCGGTATGTCCACTGGCTTCACCTTCACCTTGGCACCACTCAACTGATCGAACAGATCATCAATCCGTAGCAAAGAGTACTTATTCTTGATAGTGAGATTATTGAATGCCCTGTAATCAATGCACATGCACACTGATCCATCCTTCTTCAGTACAAGCAATACCGGGGCTCCCCACGGTGAAGAACTCGATCTGATAAACCTCTTATCCTGCTATTCATCCACCTGCTTCTTCAGCTCGACTAGCTCGCTGTTGTTTACTCTATAGACATATTGTGAAATTGGTTATATACCTGGCACCAAGTCTATAGAGAATTTAATATCTCGATCTGGCGGTAATCCTGGCAATTCCTCAGGAAACACATCTAAGAACTCTGCTATCAACGGATGCGGCAACTCCTTGTCTTCCACCATAGCTCCATAAATAATGCCTTCTCCCTGCTCTACAGCTCCTCTAGCAAACTCTAACTCTAGCTCTTCTGGCGGACCAAATCTATGCTAGCACGGTGCCTACTCAACCAATACATGCTAGAACGGTGCCTACTCAACCAATACATCCCGAGTATAATATTGTAGCTCGAAAGTAGCATTACAAGTAGATACACACTCAACTGCCGGCCTCCCAGAGTAAATTTTTGATCCTTGCAAATATCATTAACTAGGATAATACCTCATCCGGTCATGATCTTGCAAGTCTTAAGCAAAGACTCAGCTACCAAACCATGCTTCAGAGCAAAATAAATAGATACAAAACTAGGGGAAGCACCACTATTAAATAAAGCTAAAGCTGGAATGGAATTAAGAAGAATAGAACCTGCGATGACATCTCCGGTGGGTTCGTCCTTCTCAACGGTCATAGCAAACGCTCATCCCTGACGTGCACCTCCCTACTGCTGATGATAGACATAACGCTGCTGTTGTGTTGGAAGCGGTCCCCTCGGCTGTACTGCAGGTGGTCTCGTTTGTGCCCTCGGAGCTGAAGCTGCTCCCGGAACTGCACAATGAGGACAGTCTCTCGACTGATGCCCTTCAGTACCATAATACAAACAAACTCCTAGCCTCCTCTTGTAAACTTTTCAAAAATGGCCCGGTTTCTTGCAGTAGTGGCAGGAAGCTTGCTGTAACTGTCTCTACTGCTGTGGTGCCTGGTAAAAAGGTGCCCTAGCTAGAGTCTGGTGCTGCTGTGGCTGCTGGAAAGGTCTGGACTGAAAATGAGGATGTTTGGCAGATACTGCACTGAATCACAGTCTCTCTTTAGCTTCAAACCCAACTCCCGCTCAACCTTGCGTGCCTCCGCAAGTATCTTCGAGTATGTCTCATAAAAAGATGGAATTAGGATCTTCACTTCCCAGTTTAGACCCTCACAGAAACGAATAGCCTGAACCTCCGACTCTCTCACCAAATACTTTGCAAATTGGCTCAACCTGCCGAACTCCGCAGCATACTCCTCCACAGACATGCTCCCCTGAATGAGACTCTCAAACTGCCTCCCCAAGTCTAGCCTGTCTTCCCTAGCAAAAAACTTTTTCTTAAAGTGGTCCTTGAATACCTTCTAAGACTGTCCTGCGTCAACCAGAATCGGCTCATTCCTGAACCAAGTGCGAGCAACGTCGAACAGTTGTAGTCCTACCGCCTCAACCTTTAGATCCTTAGAAAGATGGGACACCCTCATAAGACGCTCAATGTCCTCAAGCCAATCATTAGCAGAGATGATGCCCTCCGTCCCCTTGAAGATCCTAGGCTCCAGCTTCTTGAAGTCCTGAATGTTGCCTGGCCAAAGCTGAGCAACCTGGAGAGCAACTTGCTGCTGGACCAAAATTCCTCTCTCGACTACGGCACGAGCAAGTTGATGAGCACTATCGATGCCCTACCGTAAAACATCGGTCTGCCTCTAATGTGCCTCAAACTGAGCCCTCTGTGCCTCGAGCATCTCATGAAATAATATAAATATCTGTGTTGCCTCTGTTGGCATAGGAGGTGGAGGTGGAAGCCCCTCGGATACAATTGGCACAGTCCTCTGAGTAGGGGGCGGACCTCCGAAAGCAGCTGACACTTCAATCACCGAAGAAATGACTGGTGTAGGCCCTCGGGATGTCACAGACCTCTCAAAAACTGCTTTTCCCTGCTGTGATCTAGTCTTAGGCGGCATCCTGAGACAAGGCGAAAGAAAAGGATCAATATGGCACATGGTGTAAGACACTCAAGGAAAGGACAGTTTAAGAGATCAAGTATCAATATCAAAGGAGAATAGTTGAATCAAAAGAATTTTCCTAGATATGATTGAGTATTCTCAGCCTATAGCCTATATCCTATATCTTATCGCAGGCTCGAAGTAGTATAAATAAATCGTCGCACTACCACGATATCGCATAACTTGTGAAGCTTGACCTGCATGGGCCACCACTAAAAAAGTGTCACGACCCGTACCCAATGTAAGGATGCAAGTCGGAAACAACGCCTAACCTACGCCACAGAATCGGCGGTAGAATACGGTCTGGGTAAAATATCTAGCAATATAATGAACCACCAATAATAATAATATACTCAATCACAGATCTAAGATAGAAATAAGCACGAATATGATAAAGAATAGAGAAAGTTACATACAACTTATGAGTCTAAAATAATACATCAATGAGTCTGAAAGAATGCTAACAATAAGCTGGAAACAAATCCAGTATAAAAGAAATACTAAGAAGCTACTAAACCCGGGTCAACTGTCTCAGTTGGGATAAGTCCCTCCTGAGCCAGGATCTCAGACTTTAGACCCACAATATCCTGAGGTCGATAATGTGAAGGGTACCACTCCTCAGTATCATCTGAAAAAAATATATACAGTCAGGAAAGGAGAATAGTACATCTCTAACAGCAGTTCTAATCAAGGATAAAAATTATATAACAGTAAAAATATGTGAATATACAAGATTCACAATAGATACGAGAGATATACAATAAGAAAATACTGGAATGAATACAATAATAAACAATATTATAATGAACAAGAATACTAATGACTAAGTATGTGAGCACTAGCTTTAACATGTGATCGGCTTGGAAACATGATATAATATATATGGCCTGGCTAATCATACGTGCGGTGTATAATTAACACTATTCAATAACAATACTTGATACAGTGAGGGTTGTTTGTGGTATTAAACGAAAGAATGAAAATGTATTCAATATAGGGTTTACACGGAACCCGCCTTCTTTTGTTTACAAACAAACTTATACAATTTGATCCTATACGAGGATATAAGAGTACAATTTATTTAATCTGGGTATATAGGTGTCTGATCTGCAGTCGATCACTTTAGCCCTTGGACCACACGATGTTGAAGAAGTGCCGTAGAAGACACGAAGCAGCTTCGAAGGTTGCAAAAGAGGGTGGATGCACGATGCCAAAGTCGTCGATCCCTACTCTCTGCCTGAGCTCCGAGTTCTCTCTCTCTCTCTCTCTCTACCGTTGGATCTGGTACTGGATCTCTTGATCAGTTTTTAGACCTAACTTCTTTGACCCTCTAATTTGTCGACCTTGTTCCTCATTGATAGAGGTCTCTATTTATAGAGTTTTAGTGACAGTGACCACTCCGTCGGTGTAGAAACCGAGGAGTGGAAAGTACAGCACCCTTTTACACAACGGTTAAAGTAACCAATGCCTGCGTATAGATGATCTTTTGAATGAGCGTGTGACGCGGGTCCAACTAAGGGACACAACGCGTATAATTGCTACGAAGATCACGGCGTAAAAGCCACGTAGGTAGGTATCCATTATGTAGAAGAGGTTGGCATAGAAGCCAAATGTCTGTCACCATGGCATAAAAGCCAAATAGTTACCAAACCGACATAGAAGCCAAAAAGGCGTAGAAGCCGAACAGGCGTAGAAGCCGAGTGGTCGTAGAGGCCGAACAGGCGAAGAAGCCGAATGGGCACAGAGGCCGACTAGGCGTAGAAGTCGAACAGGCGTAGAAGCCGAGTGGTCATAGAGACCGAGAGAGCACAGGAGCCGGGTGGGCGTAGAAGCCGAACAGGCGTAGAAGCTGAGTGGTCATAGAGACCGAGATAGCACAGGAGCTGGGTGGGCGTAGAAGCCGCTGCGTACCGTGCCAGAGTGCTGATGGGGACGTCTTAGCCGTAATTACGGCTTTTGAAGATATAATCAAATCTCTTGCATTAAATGCTGAGATTTGCCACCATCCTGTGCATTAAATGTGGAGGCGTGTTCTTTGACGGTCTGTAACCCTTTCTGCGCACCAGTCGCAGAGACGTGCCTTGAGAAACTATCACCGCTCTGTGCATTAGACGAAGAGACGTGCCTCGAACCCTGTACGGAGTGCAACTTTTGGTGTGGCAGGCGGTTTTGTCTACTGCAGAACGTAAACAACTCGCATTTTGCCGGTCTAAACAAGGCAGCGTATCCCTTCGTGCTTGTAAAAGCAGTTTACGCGAAGGGGATGGCAGTATTTGACAGCCTGGGTCGAAGTGCTGTGCCATCAATATAGCCGTCGCCTGGGTAGTCGAGCCGTATCCCTTTGTCAGAAGTCCAGACGTCAGGTTCATTGCAGGATCTTCATTGCAGGGTCTGACAGGTTCACCTCGGAGAATACGAAGCATCTCTTGTACACCTTAATGCTGCATCTGAAAGAGGATGAGGCGATGAAGCACACTATTTTACGCTGAAGCGGCTTGGACGTACTGCTTTACGCGGATGGTCCTTCGAGCTTTTATATTTCACGCTGCGTTCTTGGCGAAAAGAGCTCTGTTGCACGCTTGATGGCTCTTAAGGCCTCTGCTTACGCCGCTCTGCACCAATATGCCGCGTATAGTCATCCGGTGTATTTTTTATGCTTCTACAAGACCCCCTTCAACGCTTTCAAATTTCTCGGAATTTGGAACGCTTTGAATGAAGCATGAACCGCACCTCGTGACTCGAAACATTTCTGAATGGAGCGTTAAAATGGTCGATGCTGTCTTTATGGCAGATTTATTGGGGACCGGTGTGACCTCTTTTGCCTATAAAAAGGCTGGGGGAGTTAACCTGTTCTCCCCACATTTCCATCATAACGCAGAGATGATCGCCGGAGTTCGTCGGGTCGATCTGAGGAAGAAGGAGATCATGTTCTTCCAGCGTGTAAGGAGCCAGAAAAGACGGCGTCTTCGAGCAAGTGTCCACTGCAACGATGGATCATGGAAGGATATCTTAGCCTCCCTTGCTCGGGATAATCAGCAACTTTATGTGGTTGTTATTCCAGGAGAAGGGAAGGGTCGTATTAGACCACACGGCTTGCAAGCGGTGTCTTCTCCTGTTATACTCTCGGGGATGAGAGAGAAGACAAGCTGTAACAGCCGTCTTCCAGGACTAAGTTGGGTTTAAAACCCCTCAACCCAATCTGCCATGGCCCACGGAGCATGGGGTCTGCATAATTTATGCGAGCCCCAATTTTATGTTCTCCCGCCACTGATCATCTTCTTGGAAGAAGAGGAAGACCATCAATGCGAGAACCTGTCAGAACAGATTCTGAGGGCGGCCTTCAGACGACGGTGGGGGAATCCTTTTGTCGACGGAGTTTCCCTCAAATGTAATCATGAAAATGAAAAGAAAACCCTTGTAGATTGGATTTCCCTTATATATAATCATGACTTTAATCTTTAATAAAATCGTCTTGCTTCTTCATATGATCATCTTGCCATACGTTGCTGTGAAGTCTGAATATGTGTAGCTTCGACACGTCTGATTCTTTACGCCAACTCTGTATAGAAAGAGTGCAAGGTCCTGTCCTTTACGCATAGCGAATAGTCCATAGAACGCTATTGAGCATTTTGAACGTTTAGAACTGTCCTGCTGCTAGGACTGAGGAACCGCGTAGAGTTCTTACTTCTGATGAACAGAATTTTTGTTCAGACTTCGTCTTCAAGAATGACTTCTCGAAAAATCCCTTGGAACAGGGTCGAGAAATGGCTGTCAAACTGAGTTGCCATCTTGACAGACGAGATATTCAGACTGGAGTCTGGGTGAACCTCCAATTGACCCGAGAAGAGTAATTTCTCAATGTTTGAACTCTGTTTGCTTCGGCTACTTGGGATATATTGAGGTCAAGAAGGAGTATCTTCTGTGTGAACTCCTATAATCGACCGCCTTGCTGTTCGGATATGCGGAAAGTCAGAGATCCGTAGTGTAGATGAGCTGAAAATCCTGAGTTCGTAGTCTATTGAGCGTAGAAAACCACCGAGCGTGAGATCATTGATTCGGAGCTGCTAAGCATGAAGTCGTAGGTTTGTAGCCTCTCGAGCGTAAAAGCTACCGAGCACAAAGGCATCCGGGCATAAAACTATAGACTGATAGCTGGCGAGTGTAAAATCGTAGATCTGTTGCTGTCGGGCGTAGAAAGCTCCTTAGCGTAGAACTGTAGATTTGTAGCCTGTGAATAAAAGAAATCTTCTGTGCGTAGAGGTTGCGGATCTGTTGCCTCCGAGGGTAACTAAACGCCATCGAGCGCGAGATCATCGATTTGGTATCTGCTAAGCGTAAAGTCATAGGTTTGTAGCCTCTCGAGCATAAAAGCTACCGAGCATAAAGGCATCCGGGCGTAAAACCATAGACTTATAGCTTGCGAGCGTAAAACCCATAGATCTGTTGCTGTCGAGCGTAGAAAGCTCCTTAGTATAGGAACCGCTGACCTGCTTTTGCACGAAAAACTCTTCGAATTTGCTGACTGTCCGTCTTTCGAGAGTAGTGGGCTGACGTAGTACCCAATCATAACCAAATTTTTAATTTTGTGGGATTTGGTTGGGGTTTCGAGGAGCCCATCTGAGGATTCGAGGAGTCGACCCGAACTCTATATATATCCCAAGCTTTTGAAAGAAAAACTTTTTATCCGTCTTCTGCGAAAGAGAGCTTTGATTGCTTGAGTTTTTTCCCCTCGTTCTTTCTCCGAGCACTCCGAGTTTCCAGAAATGGCGCCGAAGCAAACCCCCTCCACTAAGGGAAAGAGTATAGGCTCTTCCTCTCGTTCTTCTGTCCCAGCGAGAGTGTCTTCGATCGGACAAGGTGAACTTCCTTCTGAGCGAAGGATCCTGCCGACGAGTAGCGCACCCGGCCTTAGAGGTATAGCCATTGGGAATGACAAAGAACGACGAAAAATCCTTCGCACACGTTGAACGTGACCGCGCTAGGTTGTCTTCTGTGTTGATAGCCTCTTCGAGGAAGATGACGCACGGAGACATTTTCATCTTTTACGCCCATATTTCTAATGTGTCAGCGTAAAAACTCCATGTCTTCGCAGTTATGAGCGTAAAAGCTCTGGCTGCCGAAGACTTGGTGTATACTATAAAATTTTAGTTTTACGCCTTGGATGGGACCTCCGGCATAATAACTAGAATTTTAGCAGTCTGGCGTAAAGCATGGACCGTATACCGCTAATTACGTTTCAGGATGTGATTTCTGGCGTAAAATGACCAAATTTTGTACAGTCTTGGCGTAAAGCACAGACTGTCATCTCTTGGTCTTTTTGTTACAAGATTCGTAATGACGTGTTTTTCTTGCACTCTCGCAGTTAACTTGCAGTAGTCTCCACTGGCTGAGGTGATGGGTTCTGCTGTCGGGATGTTGCACTCGAACTACCTGGAGGATCTGTCGCACGTGATATTTTCTATCTCCGGACCCCAGTACCCTGAAGGAAGGGGGATCTTGATATCGGCTCAGGGCGAGCGAATGCTGCTGAGCATGATCAACGGGGAGCCCCTAACGTACGTAGACGGGGAGCAGTACATCAAGCCGGCATTTCTCTTTGGGGACATGATAGACAAGCAGTCCCAGACGAAGCCCAAGAGAGAACCCTGGGTTTTCCCTGCCGGGAGTGTGGTCTTGTATCTGTCCACGATGCCAAAAGATTATCCCATCTCGGCTTTCTTCTATGCCACACATCGCAGGAGGATGTCGTAGACGCTGACTCCTGATCTTCACGGGAAGCCGCCCTTCTGGTGTCGTGACGTTGTTCAGGAGACTGTGCCCGGGCAGCGTCCCGAGTGAAGATAGTTCAGTGATCTAGCCGGTCCAATTGCCGACATTTTGTAATGACTTCATGGTGCGAGGGGGGGTATATCCCAAGGAGAATCCTCGGTGCAATGGGTGGATCACCCCAACAAACCTCCGATGGTCCTGCCTAGTTGACTGGGCCTTGAAGCATTTTCGGAGAGAGTTGGAAGTCATTGGACTGTATGCCGCCGTGAGCGTGACGAGTGTCGGGTTGCCTCCCAACCCTAACCTATTTTTGGCGCTGATGGAGCGATACATTTCGCTCACCGGGACCTTCGCCACTCCACTGGAGGAGTTAGGGTTGGCCCTTCACGAAATGGCAGCGATCTCGAGACTGCCAATGGGGGATACTCTGTATGAAGAGTATGTTCCCACCAACCGGGAGTTGGAGGACTCGGACCCTCAGGTTGTGAAGGTGTATCAGGAGCTGATGTGCCACTAATTCGCGTGCACTGCTTTTTATAATGAGCCTTCTGACTTGGCTCATACCGCTAAGTGGATGTCCTACCACTTCTTCCACCGGGCCAGGGCCGTCAAGTTGGTGAAGGTTTCGGGGGACAAGCATAAGCCCGTGAACTGCTTGGGCGTGCTCAGTGCCCAGGTCATCGAGGATCTTATGGAGGAGGCTAAAGCTCCAGATCAGCTTCTCAATGACGGGGTAGGAAAGTACCCTGAAGGCACTAAGGCCTATAGTTACTTGAGGCGCTGTCGCGGGCCTTTGTCTGAGGAAGCCAAGCTGGCTGGCTTTCTCTTCCTATGGCTGCGTCGAGTAGTGGTGCCCGGTATCGCGTCCGCGGACCGCATTCATCGAAATATCCTGTGGCCCGCCGTCCGTCTGGTGTTCGGGGCAAGGCTGGGCTTGCTCCCTGCCATGGTGTGCAGTATACAGGCTGGACTGAGAGCCATGACTGACGGACTGCTCGTCGATGAAGCTCGACGTGATAGCTTTTCCCGGGTAGAGTTACCATACCTGTACTTGATGGGATGGTTAATTCTCTACAACCCCCGGGTGATGTCTCCCAGTCCTGGTAGCAGCGCGGGGGGTAGTTTCTTGCTAAACTACAAGGACTCCCTCTGGAACGTGAACACAGTCGTGGACTGTCGGCTGGCGCTGAGCCTCGGTCATTGCTGGAAGCTCCTCTGCACTGTCCCTTCTGTACATCGCAATCAGTCGAGGATTAGGCTTGAGGATTTAGGCGGAGAAAAGACCAATCTTTCTCCGGAAGCTTTTAATTGGTTGGTCTGCATCAGGCACTCCCATTTACGGTACAGAAGCGAGGATCATTGCTTCTTCGAGCCTTACTTACCCAGTCGGTTCGCCAGGCAGTTTGGATACGATCAGCTGCATGTAGGCAATGCCATCACCAGCTTCAGGTCCAGGGGCGGACTCATTGATGGAGCCAGGGGATAGCGGTACTTCATCATGGGCTGCACGGGAGTAATCTTTATCGTGCCGGTCGCCACCCTCTCCACGGAGCTGCGGATCCTCCATTCGTACGCTCAGTTCTACGTGGCGATCAACACCCTCCATCTCGATTTTGACATGCGTGGAAGCTTCAGGGTGCCTTCTTCCAAGCCTGGAGGAAGAATCGAAGTCCCCTCGGTTTCATCTGACGAGGGTGAGGAGTCCGTCACTCCGGATGAGCCCCTGGTGTCGGTGCCGAGGTGCGAAGTGCCTCCGCCTGCGGGGGCTTTGGCGGTCTCTGGGAAGCGAAGGGCTCCTGTTTCGAAGCAGACTTCCACTCGCAAGAGGAAGAAGAAGACGGTTGATCGCCCTCTCTGGATTCTTGGCATTGAGGCTCCTAGAGAGGAACCTGCTGCCCCTCCTGTTGGGGATGTCCCTTTGATTGGAGGTTTCCCGCCTCTCGGAGAGGGACCCTCAGTTTCGGCTAGCGGTGCCGGAGGACTCCTGCTTGAGGCTGCCGTCGTTGCCACTACCTTCGGTAGTGCAATGAAATTACCTGCGTGGCCGAGGCGAATGGGAGAATCTTTCCCTGGACCAGCAACGGAGAAAACTCCTGCCGCGTCCGTGATCATGACCAGCGAGGTTCCAGTTGACGAACCTCGACCGCGTCTCGGTGAAGGCTTGGTAGAGCTCCTGGCGATGTCGGTTGGTCCACCTCCTTCCCCAGGTATGACAGTTCGTATTACGTCATTAAGGCGTGATATAGCTACATCGGCTGCAGATGCAGCATATATACCGTTGGCTACGGGTAAAGGTCATCTTTATGTCTCATCTTAGAAAGATTACTATCATATTGATATCAACTTTCTTATCCTCTTCTCAGGAGATGACGTCCACGGGGAGTATAGCGTTGAAGCGCATTCTGGCTCTGCTCGGGCTCCCGACGATGATACGGAGGCGTTCGACTTCGAGGGGGAAATAGCTTCGGGGGCCAGCTCGCTCGGAGTATTTTCGTCACCTCAAGAGGAGGACGAACCCGTCATCGTGACCTCGTCTCTTGCGAGTATGCCGATGACTTCGACCGTCGTTGTAGTCGAACGCCTTCTTTGGTCGCACCACCTGTCGAGGCGGCGGCTGTGGCCACCTCGTCCGTAATCGTTCCTGGAGGGGAACTCGCCAATATCGCGGCCACTCCTGGCGTCCAACCAGATCTGGTTGCGCTGACCGAGCTGTATACCAGCACCTTCTACACCAATTTGAACACGCTGATATCAATGGTGTTGGCGAAGAATCTGGATTTTGAGCGTCTGAAGAAGGCTTCCCAGTTTTCGATTAGGGCTGTCAGAGAGTTCGGCAATTCTGGGGTAGCTGACGCCCTGGAGGCGATGGTTAATGGGTTGGAGCAACCTATTAATGAATACTTGCCGCTGACTCGGGGCAATTTTGAAGCCGAAGTCCAGGCCAGATACGACTCCATGACTGCGCAGCTTACCAAACAGCTAGAGAGCTTAGATAATTCCATCGAAGCACATAAGCTGGAGGTGGATAAAAGAAAAGCTGTCGTGGAGGAGGCTCTTGCTCTTGAGACGAAGTACCAATCCGAGCATGAAGGGAACGCAGCGAGGGTTCGCAAGTTGAAGGAGAAACTCGCTCTGGCAGAGGAGTGGGCTTCTCAGTCGCTGGCAGGTCTAGGCGTAGCGACTGGTCGACTGAGCACTGCGCGACGGGACCTGGAGCGTGCAGAAGCTGCCTGAGCTGGCTCTCTCCGGGCAAGGGCCGAACTGTCCTTCACGAACAATCCCGAGGCACGGCTGGAACAGGCCCGCGCTGATGCCTTGGTTTCCAGGGACGAGAGAGTGGCTGCACTGGCGAAGCTGATTCGCGATCTGACTGCTCCCCCACAATGATGTACCCTTTCTTCTCTTCGCTTCCCCAATATAATTTTGCTCCTTTGGGGAATAAATAAAGCGAATCTTTTTTGACTTTGTGGACCCATCATTTCGGAATATAAATGACAGGTTTGGGTGAGAGTGATATCAGAGGTAGTATGGACGTGATAAACTCTCGATAAACTTCTAGCAGGACATACCTATTCAGAGGTCATACGGACATGATAGAATATGACCTAACTAGATTCGTTGTGGAAGTAGTTTTGTCAGAATTGAGATTCTCGCTATATTCCACTTGAGCGGAGGAGGTTAAGCATAGTATCTCTTCAGGAATTTACCGTTAATAGGAGCCATTAACAGGTCTCCATTAGGTTAGGCTAACCTGTAAGCGCCGTTCGAGAACGTTGTCTCGATCACATAGGGACCTTCCTACTTGGGCTGGAATTTCCCTTTACTCCTGTGAGTAAGAATCATCGTCCTTCTTACGGCTAAAACTAGCTCGCCGACTTTGAACACTCTTTCCTTTACTTTATGATTGAAAGCTCTAGAAATGCGTGCTTGGTAGAGCGCGATGCGCTGTTGAGCTTGGAGGCGTTTCTCGTCTAATCCTTCCAGCTCTTGAAACCTTAACAGGTCATTCTTTTCTCGAGTCAGCTCATTAGTCACGGCTATCCTGAGCGACGGGATCTGGATTTCAATGGGAAGAACTGCTTCGCTCCCGTAGACCAGTGAAAATGGGGTACAACCTGTCGGTGTCCGTACTGTTGTGTGGTAAGCCCAGAGACATTCACCCAGTTTCTCATTTCAGTCTCTTTTGTTTGAAGAGATGAACTTCTTCAAGAGTTTGATAATGGTTTTGTTGAAAGCTTCCGCCAAACCATTAGCAGCTGGATAATATGCCGTAGAGGCAATATTATGTATTCAATTTTTATCGCAAAATCGATGAAATGCTTGGCTGATGAACTGAGGCCCATTGTCATGGATTATCCTTCGGGGAATCCCAAAGCGATAAATGACGTGATGCTTGATGAAGCTGATTACGTCAGACACCTTTACCTCAGCAAGAGGGATCGCCTCTGCCCATTTGGAGAAATAATCCGTGATGGCCAGTATGAACCGGTGACCTCTGGAAGAAGACGGATGAATAGGACCAATGATATCCATACCCCATGCTTCGAAAGGCCAGGATGCAACCATAGGATGTAGATATTCAGACGGTTGGTGTATAAAGTCTGCATGAACCTGACAGGCCCTGCATTGTCTTGCATAGTTGATCGCGTCTGTGATCATAGTGGGCCAGTAATAGCCCATTCTCCTGATACGATCCTGTAGCTTAGGACTGGGTTGGTGCGCTCCGCATACGCCATCGTGAGCTTCCCGGATAATCTGCTGTGCTTCGTTGTCAGAGAGACATCTTAATAGCAGTCCGTCGTAGGTCCGACGATATAGGCATTGCGAAGATGCATCGAAGTAGAAGCGTAATGATCATCTTTTGACGGATACTGCTTCTTTGGGGTCCTCCGGCAAGATTTTGTATGCGATAAAATATATGAAGGGACTTCTCCAGTCTCTTCTAGGGGGATTTGAGCTGGGTCAAGCATGCCTCCGCCTGCATCAGCGCTTCACTTAGGGCTAGACGAGTGTCTTGGGAGAGCCTGAGTAGCTCAAAGATGGAGAGCCTGGCTGGTGTATTAGCCAGTTGGGCCAGGATGTCGAAGTTGTACGGCTTCTCAAAACCTTTGTTTGGAATATTTTTCACAGGTTTATCAAAGCGCACTTCTCTTTGTTTCTCTTTATCCGCCGGCGTCAGTTTTGAAGGGTTGGCCTCTGGTATGGCGGGGCCTGGTCCTGAAGGTTTGGCAGTTGAAGCGTCCGCCGGTGCATCTTCCTGACTCGCTCCGTAGTCGTTGAGGTAGGCTTTCCCTGAACGGGTTGCAGCAAATACCTCGTCTTCGTCCGATGGCAAAGAAGTTGCGACCATATGGCATGGTTTGCATTTGGAGCTTTTTCTAAATGTAGCTTTAGTAGCTTTAGTCTCCTCCTCGAGCTCTGACACCAAATCCGGATGAACCCACATAATCTTGCCCTATCGGGTGGTTAGGGGTACCAGGTCATGATTTCGACCCCTAGCTGGAGGAAGATTGACGATGTCCATCGTGGTCCGGGAAATCGGCGTGACACCGTCCATGACTTCTTGGGAAGGCAGATCGCCAAACCGTAGAGAAATTATGTTGGCCGTGACCGTCTTCTCGGTGTTGTACAGAGTGATGGCCTTAGCATCGATTAACCCCTGGATCTTTCTTTTTAGTATGTAACACGTCTTTGTTGGGTAGTGTACGTATCTGTGGAAGATGTAGTATTTGGGTCGTCAGTACTGCCGACTTCTTGGGGCTGCCTTAGCTCTAGAAGGGTGATCTTACCGCTTTTGACGAGACACTCGAATATACTAGGGATATCGTCGTCGTCAAAAGAGTAGACTTCGACGGGCCTGGAAGTCCCGGGTTTCGTCTGCGTGGTCGCCGCGGTCTTTTGCCTGGACGTATTGACCGTCAGAGCTTCTTTTCCCTTGGAGCTACGAGGATGGTCGCTGCTGGGAGATAACCTTTTGCCTCTATCGGAGACGGAGATCATGATGCCATTGTCGCACGCCTTGCGACTGTTGTCTTCGGCGGCTACTGCCGAGATGATGAACGAGGGCCACTCATGGAATTGATATGCTCCTGTAAACACCGAGACTACGGGAAGGAGGTTTTTTCTGCAAATGTCTACTAACGCAGAGTCTGGAACTCCTGGAGGCATCTGTAAGGTGGCCTGACGAAAACATTCGACGAAGGTGCGAACGTCCTCCTTTTACCTTTGCTTGACTTCGATAAGAGAGGACATAGACATGTCCATTCCACCCTCGTAGAATCGCGTGAAGAATAAAGCTTTAAAGTCCTCGAAGGAAGTAATACAGTTGTCCGCCAGGCTATGGTACCATTGATAGGCTACTCCTGAGAGGCAGCCTTTGAGCACCCGAGTGAGAAGGGCGTCGTTCCCTTGTAACAACACCGTCATCATACTAAAATAGTTCATGTACTAACTTGGTGATGTTTTTCTCTCGAACAGAGCCATAGTCTAAGGTTTGTACCTCGGAGAGAAAGGGACCTCTTCCCAGATAGCTGGGTAAGGCTGGTTGATTCCCAATTTCTTGACTGATCTTTGTACTTCAAGGCGTCGAACTGGGCTTTCAACTCCCATACTGCCTGCATCGGATTTTCAGTTGGAAGCGGGCTACGGTGTAGTGCGGAGTCAGTTGTATCGTGACTCCAACGGGAGGTAATATATTCACCGAGTTAGGAAGCGGAGGAACTGCTGACTCTTGATCTAGAGCAGGCTCTTGGCTCGGGTTGGATGGTGGTAAGTCCACCCCCACACGTATCTGAGTTGGCGGGGCCGTCGTTTGAGCCATGGCAGCTGCGTGCCGAGTCAGCATCATCTGGTGCATGTTCTCCATCACGGATTGTAATTGTTTCAGCGATGTCTCCAGCACAGTGATGCGTTGTTCCGGGTTTCCTGATGGCGAAGCCTCCTCGCGTTCATCTTCAACGGCGTAAACTCCCATTTCCCTGGGCGTCCTCGAAGGATAAGTATAGGTCGCTGCAGAAGTCGACTCTATACTCTCAGCATCTGATCTGGGAGATTGGCGACCCCCAGCGTCGGAATCAGACGAGTACGAAGCTGGTGCGAACTTGCATGGGTATTTTGGAACACCCCAGCTTCAGTGTTCCTGAGGAGGTCTTCGAATCTCCTTCGGCTCGGAGGCCCAGAGGGATGATGTCTTGAGCTTGTCCCTCCTCTAGGTATGTGTGAAGCCATGTTCACGGATGCATACGCGGACTCTTCTTCCGGGAAAGACTAAGAGTAGCTCAATCGGTCAAAAACCGACCATTTTGCTTTAGAACAGCAGCAGTCAATCACAATTTTATGACTATTACAACATTGCTCGCTAGGGGGCGTAATAGACATGTTGGAAGGTCCTCTTTCCTTATGCTTCTGGATTAGATATGCGCGCAAGTCAGAAGGAGTAGAGGAAGAAGACGACGGCTTGTTCCTTCTGTTCCCATCAGTGGACATGCGAAGATTGGGCACCATGGTTTTCCCTACGCCACCTGTGTACAACAGATTGGCCATCTGGGTGGCGGATAATCCCCGGGGAGGGTGCCTTCCCGTAGCCTGAGCATGCTTTACGCCGTGGGACTTCGCCTGGCATAATTTGGAGATTCGCTCAGACTAGCGTAAAGCTGAAGAGGTCCTCAGTCGGCCGTTGGCTTCCCGCGTAATCCGGAGGGTAGGTAGATTCCTTCTTTGCTGGCGTAACGGCCGAGAAGTTGAGTACCCCGCCGCTTGCTTCCCCCTGCGGAAATCACGGCGCTCATCGGGTTCCCCGTAGAGGTCAGATGTTGTCTTGCGCATAGAGCGTGATTTGTACTTCTGACTTGGCGCTGAGGCATCATCAGAAGTTTGGTCTGTACCGCGCGTAGCGGGAGACTGGTTTCTGCGCGTAGAGCGCAGTGGATACTTCTGGGTTAGCGCTGAGGCTTTGCCCAAAGTTTTGTCTGTACCGCGCGTAAAGGGAGACTGATTCCTACGCATAGAGCGCAGCGGATACTTCTGGGTCAGCGCTGAGGCTTTGCCCGAAGTTTCGTCTGTACCGCGCGTAGCGGGAGACTGAATTTTACGTGCAAGGCACGGAGGGAGCAATGCTACCACCTCATTGGTCGGAGAGGTCGGAGAGATCGGAGAGTCCACAGGAATGGTAGAGGATGTCTTGGGCATCCAGACCTTGCGCAGCTTCCTGTTGTCTTGGACGGAGAGAGAGTGAGAGCTACCCCCGGTTTGAAGCATGTCTTCGTAGGCAGACAGGTCGAATTGGACGACCAGTATCTTCTTCACGGATTCCACGGATACTGCATCGTGTTGAGCAATTGCTTCCTCATCAGAAGAGAAAGATGTCCCCAGCAGAGTCGCCATCTTGTTTGTGGTATTAAATGAAAGAATAAAAATGTATTCAATATGGGGTTTACACGGAACCCGCCTTCTTTTGTTTACAAACAAACTTGTACAATTTGATCCTATACGAGAATATGGGAGTATAATTTATTTAATCTGGGTAAATATTACTATAGGTGTCTGATATGCAGTCGATCACTTTAGCCCTTAGACCACACGATGTTAAAAAGTGCCGTAGAAGACAGGAAGCAGCTTCGAAGGTTGCAAAAGAGGGTGGATGCACGATGCCAAAGTCGTCGATCCCTACTCTCTGCCTGAGCTCCGGGTTCTCTCTCTCTCTCTCTCTCTCCACCGTTGGATCTGGTACTGGATCTCTTGATCAGTTTTCAGACCTAACTTCTTTAACTCTCCAATTTGTCGACCTTGTTCCTCATTGATAGAGGTCTCTATTTATAGAGTTTTAGTGACAGTGACCACTCCGTCGGTATAGAAACCGAGGAGTGGAAAGTACAGCACCCTTTTACACAACGGTTAAAGTAACCAATGCCTGCGTATAGATGATCTTTTGAATGAGCGTGTGACGCGGGTCCAACTAAGGGACACAACGCGTATAATCGCTACAAAAATTATGGCATAAAAGCCACGTAGGTAGGTATCCATTGTGTAGAAGAGGTTGGCATAGAAGCCAAATGTCTGTCACCATGGCATAGAAGCCAAATAGTTATCAAACCGGCATAGAAGCCGAACAGGCGTAGAAGCCGAACAGGCGTAGAAGCCGAGTGGTCGTAGAGACCGAACAAGCGTAGAAGCCGAATGGGCATAGAGGCTGAGTAGGCGTAGAAGCCGAACAGGCGTAGAAGCCGAGTGGTCATAGAGACCGAGAGAGCACAGGAGCCGGGTGGGCGTAGAAGCCGAACAGGCGTAGAAGCCGAGTGGTCATAGAGACCGAGAGAGCACAGGAGCTGGGTGGGCGTAGAAGCCGCTGCGTACCGTGCCAGAGTGCTGATGGGGACGTCTTAGCCGGAATTACGGCTTTTGAAGATATAATCAAATCTCTTGCATTAAATGCTGAGATTTGCCACCATCTTGTGCATTAAATGTGGAGGCGTGTTCTTTGACGGTCTGCAACCCTTTCTGCGCACCAGTCGCAGAGACGTGCCTTGAGAAACTGTCATCGCTCTGTGCATTAGACGAAGAGACGTGCCTCGAACCCCGTACGGAGTGCAGCTTTTGGTGTGGCAGGCGGTTTTGTCTACTACAGAACGTAAACAGCTCGCATTTTGCCGGTGTAAACAAGGCAGCGTATCCCTTCGTGCTTGTAAAAGCAGTTTAATCGAAGGGGATGGCGGTATTTGACAGCCTGGGTCGCAGTGCTGTGCCATCATTATAGCCGTCGCCTGGGTAGTCGAGCCGTATCCCTTTGTCAGAAGTCCAGACGTCAGGTTCATTACAGGATCTTTATTGCAGGGTCTGACAGGTTCACCTCGGAGAATACGAAGCGTCTCTTGTACACCTTAATACTGCGTCTGAAAGAGGATGAGGCGATGAAGCACCCTGTTTTATGCTGAAGCGGCTTGGACGTACTGCTTTACGCGGATGGTCCTTCGAGCTTTTATATTTCACGCTGCGTTCTTGGCGAAAAGAGCTCTGTTGCATGCTTGATGGCTCTTAAGGCCTCTGCTTACGCCGCTCTGCACCAATATGCCGCTTATAGTCATCCGGCATATTTTTCATGCTTCTACAAGGGTATGATCATATATCTATATTAAAGTACTTTCCACGCTGACTGGTATAATAGATCCAACCACGATATGCTATGGCACAAAATTTCCCAAGAAGATAGCGACTCTTTTCGAGAATCAGTGTCTGTACATGTACAAAATAATCAATGATACTTACACAAGATACACCATATACCAAGGAATAACATCTTATGACGATATCCGGATTTACCAATCCGTGTAACCATAGTGTCAAGAAACATGGATATCTACACTAGATACAATGAACATAGAGGATATCATAAATAAGAAACTATTAGAGAATATACTCGCCTGAAGTCCAAAGAATAGTCTCACAGATGTATGATACGGTATCTCGAAGACCTAGATATGGAATACAACATCAATACAAGGTTCCGGAGAGAAAATAAGTTAAACTAGTCAACTTCTAGGTTAACAAGTCAATTCTAAGTCAAAAGTTAAACTAGGTCAACTCTAAGTCAACTATGGTCAACTGTCGCTGAATATAATATATGCTACACTAATTATTATACATATAGTATATTAAATACTATTAGCAATTAGGAACATATTTATTTATATATATTAATTACCATATATATATAATATATATATATATATAAACGGCCAAACTGTCACTAAAAGCCCCTGCCTACTGTCGCTGGAGCGATTGATACTGTTGATACTCTGCTGTTATAGTGACAGATTCCTGCTGTTTGTCACTGAATCCATCGCTATAGCCTCTGATACGACTGATGATACTGCTGTTATAGTGACAGATTCCTGCTGTTTGTCACTGATGCTCTTGTTGCTGCTGTTGAATATTGCTGCTGTTGTTGCTTTGGCGACGCTTGCTGTTGTCGCTATAGCTCCTGCTCTCCTCTATCACTAATATATATATATATATATATATATATATATATATATATATATATATAACACATAATATAAATAGATACTAATATACACATAACTACAATATATATAACTATGACTATATGAAATACATACATACACCTCTATAACATATAATATGTACATAATATCTACATAGTAATATACATACATATATATAGTAGTATATGTACAACTATACATATATGTATACGTATATACACTTATACACAATATATAACATACATATATAAATATAAATATAACAACATATAAATATATATTTAACATATACATACCTATATATACTACAATATATAAATATACTTACATGTAGAAGAATAGTTACATGCAATATATACACATATAGTATATACATAGATATATAGATCTAAGACACAATATTACATAAATATATATATGCACAACATTATATATATATATATATATATATATATATATATATATATATATATATATAATTACACTTCTCCATGAATAAGATAAGAACACAAGAGAATTAGATTTACAATTAAATTGCACACACATGGAACGTATCACCCCCTATCCCACTAGATCTAGGATACACATGCGACACGAGTTCACCACACCACCAAACGTACCCCGAAGGACATGAGCAAGTCATATATATTATTTATGAACAATACGAAGTGTTAAAAATAAATCTTCATGTCCGTGTCAAAATATGACATGCTCAAAGTTTCGTGTCGGAGAAAAAATCCCCAAATCAACATGTATCACCAAATTATTGGGATACGACATACACGTACCCAATTATGGACATGACACTAGCCCCAAACATACAAACACATGCCAAAATGATTTATAGGACCAATTGATACATACAACAATTGTCAATCTCGGAATTCCTCTAAAATTGACAAAAAAAGTATCATAACTTTCTCAATAGGCCTCCTATGAACACAAAACCAAATCCTATGGATAGCCTATGCATATGGGTTAATTTCTCTTGGTTAAATCTCAAATTTAGAACCTAAATTAAGGAAAAAAACTGAATTGTACCTATGAAAGATGGATTCCCAATGCAACCTCAAAATATGATAAAATTGGCCTCAAACTTGTAGATCCTTGCTCCTCTTTGTAGATCCTTACTTTCTCCTTCTAGATCCTTGCTCCACTAGTCTCCAATGGTGATTTAGAAAAGAATTGAGATAAAATTTGGTAGGAAAATAAAGTAGCAATGAAGAAATTTTATTGAGAAAAATTCTAGATATAGTTTTCAAATGAAAAGAGGAGAGATAAATAATTTTCCCCCTCTATTATAGGCCGGCCCCCTTTCTCCTTCCTCAAGTCACCATAAATTGTCCAATATACCCCTTGGGGCCTCTCATGAAGAAATAATGAAGGAGAGAAGCTTCTAGTCTAAAGGTTTAATTAAATTAATCATCCTCATAATCAATGGACTTTCTAAATGGGCTAAATTCTAACAATTAATACATGTTGGTCCATGAGTCTAAACTAAACTAGTTAGGTCTACTAACACAAGTCCAAAATAAATAAATAACATCTAACAATAATTAAATAATACAACAAATAATTATTTATCATACACAATATTTAATTAAATATAAAATTACTAAAATACCCTTTACTAAAAATTGGTAGTGACATACCAACACATGAACTCACAAAGTCATAGGAGTTTCCCTTACACATCATCGACAATATTTACCCAACTTCTCCTACATAGTTTCAACGTTGTTCTTCAACTTCTCCTACGTAGTTTCAATATTACGTACTCATCAACTTCAATATTGACACCTTACCTTATATACTCAGCCGTTCATGCACAGTGAAGTCATACTACTCTTACACACAAAAAAGAAGAAGAAGAAGAAGAAGAAGAGAAACTACTATGCTTAAGAACTTCCACAACAAAACCATATCACCTGTACATCATATACCTTTATTTATATATATGCATTCCATCCATTCCCAACTATCTTCCAAAAGCTTAGTAACTCACATATTTTGTACACACCATCATATTCACCTGCAATTGATGCATCCTCTTCCAAACCAATACATATGCAGAAAGACACAGACACAGACACAGTCATATACCAACCTAAAATCTTGACTCCTTATGCATCACATATCACTGGATACCAACACAACCACAGATTACACCTATAGGTATAACAGAGGATACATACTCGTAATCTATTATGACCTTCACGATTATTCACTGTCTAATCTACACTCAAAGGACTCTCCCTACTCTCACATGCATATACATTTCACTACCCATCAATTTTCAACCTACTGTATCAACTATGCATCAATTTTATACACACAGCCTTAGTCATTATTGGATGTCCTCTAGATCCTTCCCACACGTATTATTTTATCACCACTCCTCCATGCACCAGTTTAAACACAACTACTTAGCTATCTTCGTTTGAAATTTTCTCACACACACACCCACCCCCCCACTGAGGTTCATATTTATGTATTAATATATTCTCCTCTCTAATTATTCCATAGACACTCAAACATTCATATAATAATATCAAACATCAACATAAGTTCTCATCGTTTAAATATAAATATGACTATACTTGTTCTCTCCAAATTTGCAAACCCAAACCATTGATACTTTATAACCTCCTATTAACACACCCACGCATGCATATTAATTACAACCTAACCCATAGATTAACCTATTCCTAGTGTATCAGTGAAGAAAAGTTTTGAATCAATGCATTAATGAACATGCTAAGAAGGAAGGAAGAAGGAAGTACAGAAAGTGTCAAGCTCCAGGACTCACAGAGGCAAGAGACTTGTCGAGGCCGAGCCGCGGTGCCAGGGGGACATCTCCCGAATCGTCGACGAGGAGAGGAAGACTTTGCCCTGCAACTGCTCGTCGGATACGAACACCGGATCTAGCGGCCTGTGGGAACTCGTCGACGCCGGAGCAAGGTGCTGGCACTCTATAGGAAAGGATATTGAAGAGGCGGCTAGGGTTTATGGGGAATGAGGAGATGAAGAACATGTTATTATATAGAGGGAGGGATAGGGTTTGTGAATGGTCGAATGGGGTGCCTTGCCGTACCGCGTGCTCTACTGGCTGCAGCCTTTGCAATGCTCCAATGTCCTCTCCCAATGGGGAAGGAACAACACGCAGAAGGAAATCAGGTTTTATTTTATAGGTTCGGGTATGAACAGTACCATCCAGGCACCCATTCCTCACACTTCTAACCGTCGAGTATACTGGGGTCATTTGCTGGGTTGGTGGCTTCAAAAAAACCCTCAAACGAATGAGAGGCTTTCCGACTTGGTTGATGCATGAAACCCAGCAATATCATACTGCTACACTCAAGTGCACACTATGGGTCCAGGTTGTGTACAATAGGCTAATTAAACTGATGAGTTCACAAACAAGTGAGGAAATTAGGAAAATAAATACATTGGTGCCCCCCACCCCACTTGCTGAATTGCTTGCAGTGAAAATAGAAAAAAAAATATTAGAAGGAAACCTAGCTTAACTATTAACTTAATTATATGCTAGACTAATATATATATATATATATATATAAGATCAAAATTTTAAACTTCTTAACTCCCATAATAATATTTATTGTAAATGGGAGGGGGTTTACAAAGCTAACAGATAGTTGGGATTTTTTCTTGAGGATTGAATGAAGATGAATTTATGCTTGGCCAAACTTAGACAATACCATTAGGAGTTAGATCATGTTTGGAAGATTGAGATAGAGTTATAAGCAAGAGTTCAAATTTCGATTGGCTGTTTCATAGAATTGGAAAGTTTTCGGAAGATAGAACGTAGACGAATCGAACGATAACTTTAGAAAATAGTGAAGATCCTTGGCAAGAATAAGCGATGGCTCAAGATAGGATATTATGTATCGATGTACGATTGGATTTAGATCTTGATGTAGTCGAGTATAGAAAAATCAATCGGGATTGAACTTGTTATTTTGTGGATTGTTAGATAGATTGAGGTACAAACATTTAGTTTCGATAGGGAGATATGGAGTGATCGATTTGGATATGTTTTAGATTTGCAAGGATTGTGTATTTTATTTGGGTAAGTTTATCCTAGTTCTAAGATTGTCCTTTGTGGGGTAAGTTATAGTATACCTAGCATTTGAGTAGTGTAGTTCCGCATGAGGCACGACATGGATAGTGACAGGAAATTTGATGGTTAAATCATGAAAATAATTAAAGTGGATCGGATGTTATAATTGAACGAGGAAAATTAGCTGTCATGCCCCGCTCCCAGAATACTGGATAAATACTAGGACTGACATGGCCAACCATACCTCGCAGAATACCGAAATAAGTCGTAATATGCTATGTTGTCTAGAAGACATATGGGTGGACTCTAACATGCTATGACGTCAGTCATAAGGCCGACAAATCCTAGTATCTTAATCCACCAACAACAATTTTAAGAGTATGTTACATATGAAAGTAAAAAGGTATCCCAAATTATATGTTATATATGATCATGAAGCTAGTGAATACAAAATGCTGCACTAGCAGAGTATAATTATACATGATCGAATATACCAGCCATGGCCTAATATATACATCATGTTGACCAAAGTCAGAGAAGTAATCTCAAAATAAGGGGCTAATACTGCCTTTTGCTAAAATACAGAAAAAGAAATAACACACGAGGGGTGGAGGAAGGAAACCCACTCACGAGCTTCGGCCGCAGTCCTACGAGTGCGAACCATCTTACGGGAAGTACTGTGATCCTGGTTCTCCTTGGGGTAATCTGGACATACAAAACCAGTAGGGTCAGAACCCCAAGCAATAAGTACCACAAAGGAGCTTAAGGTGATAGACCCAACACATCACATCATAAGCAGAAAAGAGACATATGAGAATAAATAAAGGTCAAGACTTGTACGATACTAATGTACTTGTCTCAAAAATATAACTAGAAGAACTGATAACAAAAATGCTATAAGGGAAAGTAAGGCGACGAGCGACAAGGGGGCATATGAACTACTCTGGATCGGGACCACAACCCTTAAACTAAACAAGTACTGGAGTTGCACACCTTCACCCGAGCAGAACTTAGTACCCTAACCACGCGCCAAAAGAATAAATGAAAAGGACGAGCTAAACGAATAGAAAGACATTCATACCACGGCCAAACATGTCTACGGCTTGCTATAATTAACTAACTGGGGTTATCACAAACCTAGTTACTAACAAATGCATGCTTTGAAGAATATCATTACTACCGGCACTGCAGTTAACCCAGATGGCCAAGGGTACGCTTGTCTAGTACTTATAGTGCATATCACAAACAATAATGGATAAAAAACTAAAGTAGATAACTGATAGCATAACACAACATAACGTAAGCATAAACAGATATAAGTGAATTTTTTTAAATAAGATTTGGTTTTATAAATATAAAGAGGTTTTCTAAGTGAAACTAATTTTTGTAAACATAAAGAGGTTTTGTAAGTGAAACTGATTTTTGTAAACATAAAGAGGTTTTGTAAGTAAAACTGATTTTGTAAACAAAAACTTATCTGTAAATGGTCTTGTAACATCACTGAAACTGAACCATAACTGGAACATATACTGGAATGCATATACTGAAATACATAATGTTATGAACCACGACTCAATAAGAACAACTTCTAGTACCGCAACACACGTAAACTTGGTCATTCATGGAGACCTTGCCTAGCAGGGTTGTTCTAAACTGTATGGGCCCTTAGAGATCGGGGTAGCCATTAGCGTAATATTCTTTCCTTCCATGATCTAGGTAAATAAAATCTTGTTTAATCATTACTAAATTATTTTATGTTCTCGAGTCGTGGACACTTGAGAACTTTCCTAGAATGATGAATTACGGGTATGAGCTTTTCATGAGTTATCGTATCTGCGACTCGCGATACATTGGGCAATACTCACACTCGATTGTCTGATGCCAAATGCAATAAATTTTCATACACAAATATTTCTACGGTGTCCTGAAGATTATGAACTTGTACATAAATTGGTCTAGTAACATAAACTTGTATCAACATAAGAAAGTACACAGCAATAATCACTAAAAGGAATTATTAAATGGACATAATTAAAATAAACATAAAATGTGCACAATGATACCTGGCCGCATGTGCCCAGTGGCTGCTTGGACTCACTGGCCGCAAGTACCCACTAGCCGCATGGACTCACTGACCGCATGGACTGTTCTCTGAATTTAGCAAATTTTTTATTCGTTCAACGAGTGAATACACAGGAAATTCAAGGACTAGTCCCAGAACACTCTGTAAATAAGCAGTCATGCATCCAACAAGATGGATGCATACTGTCAGTATGCAGCAGGGAGCTCTGGCCGCATAACCCTCTCGGGCCGTATAGCACCCTCGACCGCATAAGTCGCTGGCCGCATGAAAGCTTTATCTTCTCCAAACCACATATTCAGCCATGGCAAAAACTTCAAAGAAACCCAAAAATTATTTTTTCATAAAAACTTTATTTTAACTCCAAATCAAGTGAATCAAAAGACAACATGCTCAAAATAAAGTGCTCCATCAACCACAAAAACAGTTTTTCTAAACTACTATATTTTATTAGATCAAAACTATGAAAATATATGAAACCCATGGAAATCCAAAACTTTAAATTCAGATATACTCAAATATACTCATCAAAACCCAAAACTCCAAGAACTAAATATGATTAGCAACCCAATGAAAACTTTTTCCATTAAATACATTTTTAAAATAACATATATATATATATATATAATACAAAAATTAAGGCTTCACCATTGAGCAAGATGTACTTGCTTTGGATGGTTCCTAGCCTCTACCTCTCACGGTCCAAGTTACAACAACTTCTCCCTAGAGCTAGGGTTTGACTAGAGGGAGCTTGAGGGAGAGAAGAAAGAAGAAAACAAGAAGAATGGAATGAGAAAATAAGTGAGAAGAGAGAAAATACTCATATATATATATATATATATATATATATATATATATATATATATATATATATATATATATATATACACACTAAGAGAAGAGAAAGATGGTTTAGTCATGGGTTCAACCAAAATAAACCAAATCAGATGTCCAGTCTGCATGCGTGTCACGCCCCAGTCCCAAAATACGTAGGACTAGGACACGTAAGCATGCCAGCCGCATGTATGTGGCAACTCCAATATATGGAAACCAAACTCATACGTACGCTGTAATATGAATATCAAATCCACGTAGTATAAACACATGTCACAAGTCACATGGTATAATCTAAATCTCATCCATGGAAATCAAATACAAATAACTAACCAGTATCTATGAAACTAGATCTCAATATAAGTATCTAAGGATGATAGTTGGATGGAAATAAAACCACTACCAACTCGAATATAAGAGCAAATACAATATAAGTACACCACAACAAATACAATATAAGAATATCAGCTATCAATCACGGCTCGAAGAGAAGTCCTCGAAACATAGCTAACCATCCGAATCTGCGTTCCTGCGAATACTCAAGAACAGATACACCTGGCAGGGGACCAGGTCCTTAGAGGGACATAACAAGATACTTAAACACATGCCAATAAGGTACTGAAATAAATATCCAAAGGTGTCGTCTAACCGTCTAAGTGTATGCAATTAAGAACAACTTTTCCCACAAGTGAACTATCTGACTGAAAACTGGGATTTGGCATGGTTCTCTTTTGAAGATCCAGGGGCCCAAAGGCACGACGTCTTTTGAACGGCGGAGGCCCACCAATGTACATAATATATATATGGGTCATCACCACTCGTATCTCCGGCGGAGAATCCGGGCGCACAAAAAAAAGTGCAAAGGAGCTCAAATGCGGTACTTGTTGTTCTCCCCACCCCATGCTCTAAGCATGTCACATCCATGACACAATTTGGTTTATAGCCTATTCTTAGTATCCTAGCCCAATCCTGCAACCAAACAAGGACAATGATGGGACCACCGTACTACAATAGGCTATGTCCCTAGACCTCTAATAACTGCTAAGTCTACTAGCATGCAAAGTTTCTAACAGCAGTTATTCCTAACGCACGGCCCACACGTACAGGAGGCCAACCTGCATGCAAGTCCGTGATCTACATGAGACTCACAACTCGTGTAACAACTGTGTCACGGCCAATGAACCTAATAATGCTACATGATAATGGGGTAGTCTCATAAACAAGGTCAATACAAATACATAAATAAAAATATATTGCGACAACACCATCGCATGCATTTTATATAACGGTTAAAATATATGAACTAAAGACAGAAAATAAAGATGCATGCAATATATGGAATATAAATAACAGTACAATGGCAAGGTATACTTGCCTGGCAAGGAAGCTGTAATGTACCAATAACCTGCTCCAAAAATTGTGCAGAACAAATCCAACATCCTATGTACATATGATATAATACAGTAAAATCATTAGTCATTACACTAGTGCACACACACAACAATATTTATACGGGACTCAGGGGGTATACTAGGGGTAACACTAGTCATCTAACACGGTCAATTTATGCGTTAGATTACGCAGGGTCACATCTTCAAGTACTGTACACAATCAGACAGTCGATTGACAGGTGTCTAAGCCAGTACGTTAAGGTACGCAAGGCAGGAAATTCATAAGTTCTTAGGGTCAACATGGTCAAGGTAAGTACGGGACAGTCCACGGTGTCCTAGGGTCGTACAGTCTGAATACACATACTCCTAATTATTATTAGCATATAATTAATTACAATATACATATATACCATATATATATACAGATATATACATATATATTATCTAATAATTATACATATACTAAGTTGAATGGTATGCATATACTAAATATATTTATAGATATATCAAACTGAATACTATATGCGTGCGAGTACGAGTTTGTGTACGCAGCACTGGGTTCACCGAATCAGGGTCCGATTTCCGCTAATAGTGGTAACGAAATACTACTGTCCTACTGGCACGCACACAAACACACATAAGTGGAGCAGACAGACAGACTCATACCTCGGGGTACGTGTACGGGTACGACGGTGCAGTTGACAAAGATGATGATGATGGTGACGACTATGTTGAGATGACGATGAAGTGATGATGATGATGATGACAAGGGCAATGGTGTTTGACGAGGACGATGACGAGGATGGAGATGTGGATGGTGGTGTGATAATGATGCTAATGATTGAAAGTGATGATGATGGGCTGATGGCCACTGATATGATGAGGTGATGATGATGATTATTATGATGATGATGAGAAGGAGGATGAGGGTGATGGAGTGATGATGATGAATTGAGACGAGTATGATGATGGTGGTGGTGTTTAATGGGAATATGTTTATATTGATGGTGGTGGTATTGATATGATGATGAGTATTGATGTTGACGTTGATGATGTGGGCTGATGATGATGATGTCGACTGGCTACGATGATGGTGGCGAGGATGACAACGACGATGATGATGTACCGAGATGTTGGTGATAATGATGGTGATGAGACGACGACGATGCGATGATGGTGAGATGACGACAACGACGATGATGATGATGATTGTAGTGGTGGACTGCCGGAGTCCGGCCAGGGGGCTTCTCCGGCGTGTCATGGGGATGGTGAATATGATGACAATGTCCATGGTGGTGATGGGCAGGGATACGACAGGAAGGACAAACTCGTGGTGCAGCCGCGCTTGAGCAGTCGACACTTCACGCATCATCAATCAGCGGACAAAATCGTCAAGTCTGCGGAACGGTCTTTCAATGTTCTCATGGGTGGCTTGGGACCTGGTCGGACGGTGTTATGGTAAGGAGGCTTCATCTTCAAAGCAGGGTGAAGCGATCGACTCGTGTGGAGGGGTGTGATAGAGGCCAAGTTCACGGTCAATGCCCCGCGTGCAGGATGCACGCGACCATTTCGGGCTTGGGGTCTATGAGCGGTCGATGTATTGGCCATAGTGGACGACTCCGGTTGGTCGATCGGCGTTGAAGGTCTGCACGTGATAGTTGGTGCATCGGCGGTGGCCGGCTTCGAACGCGTGTGGTAGGTGCTGGTTCGGCAGTCCACGATGTCAAGTTGTCGATAAGAGATCACGAAAAAGTTCGAGAGAGGAAGGTGAACTCGAGGGGGTCAATTGCTATATAGATATATTCTCTCTAATGAAGATGAGAGATCTGTTTATATAGAGCCAACACATGGTTGATAAAGTTGAGTCAGAAAATAGGATTGGGAGAAGTGGTTGTTTGCTAAATATGAATAAGATTCAGTTTTTCCATGTATATTTGATATGGACGGAAGCATATGGCTATAGGCTTAGAGAGGAGGTGGAGATCCTGTGCGTTACTTAGAATTTTCTTATTCTTTTGTTGATGATATATTTATACATGTAAGGGAGTGGGTTTAACCTAGAAAAATTGACCTTGGTCAACATCCTTTTGGGTTGGGCCTTGGTCTACAATCCTTGGAGTGGGTCTTGGCCTCACATGAGGATGTTGGGGCTATAAATTATAATTATTTAATTGTAAGGGTAGGTTTAATATACGGGGTGATGTGCGCGCGTTGTACATCCCAAAAATTACGAAAAAATACATGTGAATGAAAAAATAGATTTCTTTGTGAATTGTCCAATGGTGGGGATACCTCAATGCGTTTTTGCATAAAAACTCCCCAATAATTAAAAAATTGCACAAAGACAATAATTAGATTTAATTACTTAAATCGACGCGCACGATGTTCTAGAATTAATTAGGAGTACATGGGATTAAAAATTAGGTGGGCCACCATTATCAGGGCGTAGAGGGGACAGTGTAGAATATTAATAAAATTCGGTTTGCACAAACGGTCAAGATTGTGTCCCCAATTTCGATTGGGACGCACAAGGGTACAAAATTAGAATTTATATCGAATTAAGAAATAATGTCCGCGATGTTTATTGTGCGGCTAAAATATAGCATCAGAGAGCAATATTATAAGTTGTACAAGGGTCAGAATAGTAGGCGGACATGTCTAGGATGAGATCGTAAAGTTTGTTGGAAGGCAATGGCTAGTGAGGTGCTCCAATTATAGAAGCAACGGTAATGTGCACTACATGATATTTAATTATTGCATAATTAAATAAAAGTCGTGTTCTAATTCTAATTGGTTCAAACTAGCCCTAATTTCACTATCTAAGCAAATTAGGCCTACTTTTGGGTGAGGGGGTTTACAATTTACCCAACTTAAAATAATTTTGTCCTCGAAATTACACTAGGGTAGGGTTTCTCTATCTAACCTCACTTGATTACAGTCTAAAGAATTCTTCTTAAGTTAACATTGCAGTTTCTACCCAACTTAGAATTTACCCATCTATCATCTAAGGCTATACATTTAAGAAAGCTATGCCCCAAATTATTTAATCATGTTATTGAATCCTCAAGGTCTTTAATACTGAATATATCATCTATGATATTTCCTTAATCATTTATAAAGAATAGTCACCAAACAATGCGATTGGCCTGTAGGGTACATCTAGTACTATCTATATATCAAACTTATACCAAGCAAGAGGTTTCGTCTTTCCGAAATAAAGGAAGACGGAGATCAGTAATAAAGAGTTCAAGGGAGAGGTAATAGAATAGAAGTATCGGGATCAAGGCGTTTAAATAATTCAAATAGGAATTGTCAAAGCGGTTGTGGATTAAAATTTATTTGGTAATTTTTTACTTGCATGCTCACATCGGTACAATTATGTACTTGATATAATATGCTTTATCGTATCTAGAGGTTAAGTATATTTGTCTACTGGTCAACTATACATCTCAATCCACGTAAAATAGTATTACGAAGGGCGAATCAAGCGCACCATGTCTAGCTAGACCATAATACACTGATCCTGATTAGACAATTTGTATTAGTGTGGTTGATCAGGCCCCAATAACACATATGTCATGAACAAGCTCGATATAAGATTAAGCTTGTAAAAACTAGGCTATAATAGCAGCATAATTCAAGGTAGCACAGAAAATATAATACTGGATTATGATGAAAGAAGTTACAAAATGATTCAAGTTCGCAAAAGCAAAAAACAACATAAACGATAATAATAAAAGACACTACAATCTCTACAGTTATCATACAACCTCCTTGTCTAAGTCGCTAGTCGACCAAATAGGGATAGGGCCTTCCATTTCTATTGTCTAAATATTATCTTCTTATGCAAGTCTAAAGTCAGTGTCATTTGGTTATACTTCACCAATGGGTTAAGAGGACTGTTTGATACTAGGTGGCGAGGCATATTACTCAACTTAGAATAATAAATTAATACGCTAATGCCTTAAAGAAAATGTAGGAATTCCTATTAAGGTTTACAAGAAGGGGTCTTCGTGCTTATTAGGGTATCCTATTATATAGGTCATGGTCATCTTAAGTCTTAGTCATAGTGCTTATAGAACAAGTGTCAATAGTAAGGATAGAAGGGTTACTGGCCGTCAAGGGGAAAGGGATCTAGCTTGTATCGAGGTGGGGGTACATGCTATGCAATTTAAACTAAGGGATAATCACCAGGTCACAATCTACAAGAATAACTTAAACCATCAAGTTCTAACTACTAAGCACACAACTTCAAATTTTAACATTAACAACTATAATTCTAGCAACTATATGTCCTTAACACAGAATCAAATCACCTGGCCTACAATCAGAAGTGTCAGATGGCACGAGTTGAAAGATGAAGAGAAGAAACGTAATAAGTCGTCGCACACTAGCGAGCGCTATGGTCACAGGGGAACAATATATGAAATAGAGGGGCTCTAGATAGCATCATGGTTTTTCAAGGGGAGTGGTATGCTAGTTGCCATGTTCGGGGTATGATCAAGGGAAAGTGTTGATTACATTCCTCTAGGCTTCCTAGGGTGTTGTCTACTAATAACAAGACAATGATATAAGTTTTATAGTTCTCCAATACTATCCAATTATGAAGGATAGGTTCAGTCCTAATGTTCAATATTGGTTCTCCATTGGTTCCTCAATACTAGGGTCAAATATTATGGTAAAACTTCTAACTATCTCTAGTAGTGTCTATACTACTCTCAAGTCTTCTTAATACATCAAGGGGTAATGGTATACCAATCTAAAGATAAGGAATTCTAGGGTTCACTAGATATTCTAAACTTAGTGGTGTGTCTATATTCTCGTTGTATTCTTAATAGGTGTGCTACTCTAATTATCATCCTAATAACAGGGGTTCCTATATTCTAGCAGAAGGCTATATATACTCAAGGAACTTATTAGGGAAGTACAGGAATCAAGCAGGATACAATTATTCAAATAGAACAGAGAGGAGGAAGATGAATCTTAGTCAATTATGGATGAGATCCTATACTCTAGTCCTATGTGCAGGCTTGTTCGGTACAGTAACATAACCGAGACAATATACTCTCGACCTGCAAGGGCCACCACTAAAACATGTCACGCCCCAGTCCCAAAATACGTAGGACTAGGACACGTAAGCATGCCAGCCGCATGGATGTGGCAACTCCAATATATGGAAACCAAACCCATACGTACGTTGTAATATGAATATCAAATCCACAAGTGGTATAAACACATGTCACAAGTCACATGGTATAATCTAAATCTCATCCATGGAAATCAAATACAAATAACTAACCAGTATCTATGAAACTAGATCTCAATATAAGTATCTAAGGATGATAGTTGGATGGAAATAAATCCACTACCAACTCGAATATAAGAGCAAATACAATATAAGTACACCACAACAAACACGATATAAGAATACCAGCTATCAATCACGGCTCGAAGAGAAGTCCTCCTCGAAACATAGGTAACCATCCGAATCTGCGCTCCTGCGAATACTCAAGAACAGATACACCTGGCAGGGGACCAGGTCCTCAGAGGGACATAACAAGATACTTAAACACATGCCAATAAGGTACTAAAATAAATATCCAAAGGTGTCGCCTAACCGTCTAAGTGTATGCAGTTAAGAACAACTTTCCCCACAAGTGAGCTATCTGGCTGAAAACTAGGATTTGGCATGGTTCTCTTTTGAAGATCCAGGGGCCCAAAGGCACGTTGTCTTTTGAATGGCGGAGGCCCGCTAATGTATATAATATATATATGGGTCATCACCACCCGTATCTCCGGCGGAGAATCTGGACGCACAGGAAAAAGTGCAAAGGAGCTCAAATACGATACTTGTTGTTCTCCCCACCCCATGCTCTAAGCATGTCACATCCATGACACGATTTGGTTCATAGCCTATTATTAGTACCCTAGCCCAATCCTGCAACCAAACAAGGACAATGATGGGACCACCGTACTACAATAGGCTATGTCCCTAGACCACTAATAACCGCTAAGTCTACTAGCATGCAAAGTTTCTAACATCAGTTATTCCTAACGCACGACCCACACATACAGGAGGCCAACCTGCACGCAAGTCCATGATCTACATGAGACTCACCACTCGTGTAACAACTGTGTCACGACCAATGAACCTAATGATGCTACATGATAATAGGGTAGTCTCATAAACAAGGTTAATGCAAATACATAAATAAAAATATATCGCGACGACAAAGTCGCATGCATTTTATATAATGGTTAAAATATATGAACTAAAGACAGAAAATAAAGATGCATGCAATATATGGAATATAAATAACAGTACAATGGCAAGGTATACTTGCCTGGCAAGGAAGCTGCAATGTACCAATAACCTGCTCCAGAAATCACGCAGAACAAATCCAACATCCTATGTACATATGATATAATACAGTAAAATCATTAGTCATTACACTAGTGCACACACACAACAATATTTACACGGGACTCAGGGGGTATACTAGGGGTAACACTAGTCATCTAACACGGTCAATTTATGCGTTAGATTACGCAGGGTCACATCTTCAAGTGTTGTACACAATCAGACAGTCGATTAACAAGTGTCTAAGCCAGTAGATTAAGGTTCGCAAGGCAGGAAATTTATAAGTTCTTAGGGTCAACATGGTCAAGGTAAGTACGGGATAGTCCACGGTGTCCTAGGGTCGTACAGTCTGAATACACATACTCCTAATTATTATTAGCATATAATTAATTACAATATACATATATACCATATATATATATATACATATATACATATATATCATCCAATAATTATACGTATACTAAGTTGAATGGTATGCATATACTAAATATATTTATAGATATATCAATCTGAATACTATACGCGTGCGAGTACGAGTTTGTGTATGTAGCACTGGGTTCACCGAATCAGGGTCCGATATCCACTAATAGTGGTAACGAAATACTATTGTCCTACTGGCGTGCACACAAACACACATAAATGGAGCAGACAGACAGGCTCATACTTCGGGGTACCTGCACGGGTATGACGGTGCGGTTGACGACGATGATGATGATGGTGACGACTATGCTAAGATGACGATAAAGTGATGCTGATGATGATGACGAGGGCAATGGTGTTTGACGAGGACGATGGCGAGGATGGAGATGTGGACGGTGGTGTGATAATGATGCTAATGATTGAAAGTAATGATGATGGGCTGATGGCCGCTGATATGATGAGGTGATGATGATGATTATTACGATGATGATGAGAAGGAGGATGAGGGTAATGGAGTGATGATGATGAATTGAGACGAGTATGATGATGGTGGTGGTGTTTAATGGGGATGTATTTATATTGATGGTGGTGGTATTGATATGATGATGAGTATTGATGTTGACGTTGATGATGTGGGCTGATGATGATGATGTCGACTGGCTACGACGATGGTGGCGAGGACGACAACGACGATGATGATGTACCGAGATATTGGTGATAATGATGGTAATGAGACGACGACGATGCGATGATGGTGAGATGACGATGATGATGGGATGATGATGATGATTGTAGTGGTGGACTGCCGGAGTCCGGCCAGGGGGCTTCTTCGGTGTGTCGTAGGGATGGTGAATATGATAACAATGTCCATGGTGGTGATGGGCAGGGATACGACAGGAAGGACGGACTCGTGGTGCAGCCGTGCTTGAGCAGTCGACACTTCACGCGTCATTAATCAGCGAACAAAATTGTCGAGTCTGTGGAACGGTCTTTCAATGTTCGCATGGGTGGCTTGGGACCTGGTCGGACGGTGTTATGGTAGGGAGGCTTCGGCTTCAAAGCGGGGTGAAGCGATCGACTCGTGTGGAGGGGTGTGATGGAGGCCAAGTTCACGGTCAATGCCCCGTGTGCAGGATGCATGCGACCATTTCGGGCTTGGGGTCCATGAGCGGTCGATATATTGGCCGTAGTGGACGAATCCGGTTGGTCGATCGGCGTTGAATGTCTGCACGTGCTAGTTGGCGCATCGGCAGTGGCCGGCTTTGAACGCGCGTGGTAGGTGCTGGTTTGGCAGTCCACGATGTCAAGTTGTCGACAAGAGATCACGGAAAAGTTCGAGAGAGGAAGGTGAACTCGAGGGGGTTCAATTGCTATATAGATATATTCTCTCTAATGAAGATGAGAGATCTATTTATATAGAGCCAACACATGGTTGATAAAGTTGAGTCAGAAAATAGGATTGGGAGAAGTGGTTGTTTGCTAAATATGAATAAGATTCAGTTTTTCCATGTATATTTGATATGGACGGAAGCATATGGCTATAGGCTTAGAGAGGAGGTGGAGATCCTGTGCGTTACTTAGAATTTTCTTATTCTTTTGTTGATGATATATTTATACATGTAAGGGAGTGGGTTTAACCTAGGAAAATTGACCTTGGTCAACATCCTTTTGGGTTGGGCCTTGGTCTACAATCCATGGAGTGGGTCTTGGCCTCACATGAGGATATTGGGGCTATAAATTATAATTATTTAATTGCAAGGGTAGGTTTAATATACGGGGTGATGTGCGCGCGTTGTACATCCCGAAAATTACGAAAAAATACATGTGAAGGGAAAAATAGATTTTTTTGTGAATTGTCCAATGGTGGGGACACCTCAATCCATTTTTGTATAAAAACCCCCAATAATTGAAAAATTGCACAAAGACGATAATTAGATTTAATTACTTAAATCGATGCGTACGATGTTCTAGAATTAATTAGGAGTACATGAGATTAAAAATTAGGCAGGCCACCATTGTCAGGGCGTAGAAGGGACAGTATAGAATATTAATAAAATTCGGTTTGCACAAACGGTCAAGATTGTGTCCCCAATTTCGATTGGGACGCACAAGGGTACAAAATTAGAATTTATATCGAATTAAGAAATAACGTCCGCGACATTTATTGTGCGGCTAAAATATAGCATCAGAGAGCAATATTATAAGTTGTACAAGGGTTAGAATAGTAGGCGGACATGTCTAGGATGAGGTTTGTTGGAAGGCAATGGCTAGTGAGGTGCTCTAATTATAGAAGCAACGGTAATGTGCGCTACATGATATTTAATTATTGCATAATTAAATAAAATCTGTGTTCTAATTCTAATTTGTTCAAACTAGCCCTAATTTCACTTTCTAAGCAAATTAGGCCTAATTTTGGGTGAGGGAGTTTACAATGCGGGTTCTAAACCAGATCTATGGCAATGCCAATGGGTATTCTAATGGTCTCGGGTAGTCTCTCTCAACTATAGAAAATAAAATAATAAATAAAATGACAGTAACCAATATGAGAAATACAATAGGAATACATTATCAAGAAAATTAAATCTCAAAATTCAAGAAATACCAAATCTGGAATTTGGTGTGACATTAGCTAAGGCATGAGCGTGGTTTAAATCGAGAAAAACGAATTGGATAATGGGTTCAAGATGATGGAACTGGAGATCCCAGGATCGCAGACTGCTGTGCATATTAATCGATAGAAGATTAACATGTTTAATACATGATCTAACCCTTCAAAAGTGGAAACTAGGGTTTACGAATTATACCTAAAGTAAGGAGAAGAAGATAAAGGTTTTCAACAACCTTGATCAGTTAGCGACCCCAAGATCTTCGTCACGTATTCCTTCCTCGGATTGAACGTCGTGTGGGCGACGATCTTCCAACCTTTTATTTTCTTTGGCCGACCCTCTTTCTTTCCTTACGTGAAAGACAAATTTAGGGAAAGCTGATCGCTTTTGATGATTATAACGGCCAGAGAATAGAGGATATATATAGGCTACGATAAGGACCATAAGGAGAAATTAGGGTTATGTATCCTAACGAATCTGGTATCCCATATTCAGGTCGAACATGCAACTTAGACTCGTTAATAATAGCTCGGTCCACTAAAGAGCTATTGTTGCACTACCTTTCTAATCCTAAATTACGTTTATGGGATCATTCTTATTATATGCTTGTTTGTCTCCCCATGTTAAGATGTCGAATGTCCGTCGATTAAATTAAGTTACCAATAACGATATTGATCGACATCTTTTATCCTTAAGTAGCACCACTCAACTTTATTTGTCATGTCAGATACAATTCACCTACAGGGTTTACATGATAATCCTTATGAGTTCCTTAAGGGGACATCATCAACCTGATATATCGGGACATGGATTCCTTTTATAATCAATAGTCCATCATACACACAATGCTATTACCCAATTTATAGAAGTTATTGAACCATAATAAATCTCACTCTTTTATGAGTCAAAGTAATGCACACTGCATATACATGTCTATTATTATATCCCGATTAAGAGCACAAATATCCATAATAACAGAGGTATTTATTCTCTTATATAGTCAGCAAAGAAAGAGAACAACCTCAATTGGTCATATTCAATACACACAAAGTGTACTAGTATAAACCTATAGTCAAGATAGACTAATACCAGATTACAATACAACCTTTCCGATAGTTTGTCCAAGTTCATCTAGGTTGTAAACTATTTATATATTCCACAGAAAACTGATAATATGATCTTCTGTGTGACACCACACACCATATTATCTATAATATATAATATCATACACTTGCATTAATATTATAACAAATACAACAAGCAAATATTTGTCCATATGATTCTTATTTAAAAATAAGGAAATATAGTTAATAAAGTGATATTTTTAGTATATAACCCTAACAATCTCCTACTTATACTCAAAGCATTACTTTTTAGTATATTGTTACAAATCTCCCACTTATACTTAAAGTCATGCTGCTATGAATCTGACTCCCATTCCCTCAACATGACTATCAAAAGCCTTAGGTGGTAAGCTTTTTGTAAAGGGATCAACTAGGTTGTCTGCTGGTGCTATCTTGATCACGACAACTTCTTCTCTCTTTACAAAATTTTGTATCAGGTAGTACTTGCGCTCAATGTGTTTATATGTCTTATGGGCTCGTGGTTCCTTAAAGTTTGTAACTACAACACTATTATCACAATAAAGCGTTATAGTCTTAGGCAAACTAGGTACCACATCCAACTCCAATAGGAAGCTTATGAGCCAAACCGCCTTTTTGGCTACCTCAGAGGCTGCCACATACTCAACTTTCATGGTGGAATCAATAATACATTTTTTATTGATGCTCCTCCATACTATGGCTAAATTTTGGTCTGCCAAATTCAAAAATATGGCTAGCTGTAAAATCCCTGATTTTATGGTTCCAACGTTCAAATTTTTAAATACTTAGGTACCGAAATATGACCGAACTCTGTCCTAGTATACCCTATAAATAGATGTAAATTTTTATATTCTTACTCACTAATCTCTTCTTAATCTTTCTATCCTTTAGTGATGTCAAGCCCCAGGACCAAAATACTGGAGAGCAGGACTAATAATGCCAGCTACGTATACTTAGAGTGTAGCATCCCGTTCTCCCGGTGCGGAGAGCGCGGCTAAGAAACACAAGACGGTATCGTTCGATCGGGATAGATTGAATTAAGAACTCGTCCTCGTTATGGATTTGTTTCTTCAGAATCGATTCCCATATTCAGTGGACTGCGCCCCAAGGATCGGCTTAGCGGCAGAGTCAGGAGGGACCTCTCCGCTGCTATTTTTTATTGCCTCGGTTTTCGATGTCGCTTGTTGCTTTCGTGCTTTGAGTTGGTTTTGGGATTTGCTTGTTTTCCTTGAACGGTTTTGATGGTTTTCATTGTTTTCGTTCATTGACTTGCACTTCTATTTCGAGATTGGAAAGAGAGGAAGAAGTATTAATCGAGCTGTTCGTGTGCAGGTGAACGAGCAGTAGGCGGCTTGCGAGCGGAGTCGTGAAGCGCCTCTTTCCTTCTTCTTTCCAAAATCTAAGTGAGTGGCTACCAACACGATTAGCTAGCCTTGCTTCCAAGCCTCACTCCTTCGCCCCGATCAAACGATACCAAGTAATAATAAAAGAAACCAAGATAAAAGAGAATAACTTGGTTATTATGCTTGTCAACAAACTTATGAACGGTTATCATCCTGTATGCTAGTTCGTCTATAACTGTTCTATGAATCGTGCTAAGTATGGAAATATATGCTTGTTATGAAATAAACTGTCAGGATGACTATGTAAAACTGTATGCTATGGAACAAATTCTATGAGTATTCTCGATCACGGACGACTTGTGCACAAGGTATGTTATGAGTTCCGCGGACGGTCACCGGGGCGCCGGGACCGATCCGATCCGGACGGAACGTATGTATAGTCGTATGTTATGGGGCAAAGTGTTATGCAGCGGGGCTCGCCACCTGCGTTGTATATCATTTGTGTCTTGAGACTATAACCCGTCCCTTCGTGGCATCAAGCCAGTGATCCTATGTATATTTAAACCTGTTGCATACTAACTTGTGTCTTCGTTTCAGGAAAGGCATGGTAAGTATTGTGCAGGTAATTCAGACGGGCAGGTAAAAATCCACCGAACGGTGGCACGTTCATTTCAGTAAATTCAATATGCTGCTTACTTGTAAATGAACTAAGGCAAGATAGAAACCCACAAAAATATGCATGCTTCACTAAACAACGTGTTAATTGGTATAGTTCGGCTAGCTCGCCTTCACCAGCATGTTTCGATATGCTGACCCTCGTTGAAACAGGTTCTCCGCACCAAGGCGAACCGAGCGAGGAGCCAAAGTCGTCTTCCCGATCCAGTCCAGCTGTTGGCGCATCTTCACCGCGCCCCTGAACCCTTTTGAAGTCCGAAGCTGCAACTCTTTATACACAAATGCAGCTCCGTGGCAAAGCCATCCTCCAGCCTGGAGGTCTTTATCGTTTTGAGTTTATAAAGGGATGTAATGTACAGGACTGCTATCTCATTTTGAGTCAACCCTTTTGTAAGCCGTTCAGCATATTAGCTAACTCGTTCAGGAGTTTGTAATAGATGTTCATTATCAATAAAGAGAACTTTTCTATGTTTCAAATCTGCGTTTCAATTTATCTGCGTACTCTGAATATGTGCTTGCTATGCAAATCATTAAAGCCTTGTGCGGGCGCAACTCCAGGCCCGCACGGCGGTCACGATTCGGGGGACGCCTCAAGTGATTCTACGGAATTGGGTCGTGACATAGAGCACTCTCGTACTCCGTATATATGGTGAAGCTGTAAGACATGAGGGGTCACTACTACAAACCAATAATCAAGCCTAGGTTAAACAAACCCTAGTATCTCAATCACAAGAATAACTGTAATAATAACAATATGTAAGATCAACTAAAATATAATAGTAAAGTGTCCCAAACTATAATATACAGATGATCATGAAGCTAATGAACACAAAATGAATAAACTAGCCAGAATCTAAGTCATACATGATCAAGCCTAGGATATGTCAATCATGATACTGTCCATAGGCTAACTAATCAATCCAAAACATGAGCTAAATACGTGCTCGATGGATAAACGCCAATAAAAGTAGAATGTACATCATAGTGGAGAATTAAGAAAACCCTCTCAAGTGGTCTGGTGCTCCTGGTGGTTACCATCCTCCGAAAAGTATGAAAGATCCTTCGATGCTGCTACAAGATCTGGCCATGCAAAATAGTAGGATCAGACCCAAAATAACAAGTACCACAAATAATGCCAATCTAGGAACTTAAACCAACAACACAAGCAATACAAATACTGAAAGTAAAGACTAAATGTAAACGAATCTCAGGATAATAACAAAATAAAAATACCCTAGTCCTACTCCTGAAGCATCATAATACACTGAGAACTCACCTGGTCCCACTGTAAGTGTCAGAATATGAGCCAAAATCAAACTCCGCTTGAGCTTTTCGAAAGAAGTCTGACAAATATCTGACCACTCAAATCGCACATCCTTACACGTCAGCCATGTCTAGGGTACGGAGATCCTAGAAAAGTCTATAACAAACTGTCTGTAGTAGCCTACTAGACCCAAAAAACTATGTATATCTAAAGCTGTACGGGTAGTGGCCAACTCTCAATAGCCACCACCTTCTTGGGATCCACCTCTACTCCTCCACAAGAAATAATATATCCCAAGAATGAGATATGATCAAGCTAGAACTCACACTTATTAAACTTTGCGTAAAACTGCTGCTCTCGAAGAATCTGAAGAACTATACGAAGATGCTGCTCATGCTCTTCCTCACTCCGGCTATAGACCAAGATATCATCAATAAATACTATCACAAATTGGTCTAGTTAAGGCATGAAGATGCTATTCATGAGAGACATGAATATAATTGGTGCATTGGTCACTCCAAATGGCATAACTAGGAACTCCCAATGACCATATATAGATCTAAATACCGTCTTGGGTATGTCCTCCTCTCTGACTCTGATCTAATAATTACCAGACCGCAAATTGATCTTAAAAAATATAGTTGTCCCACTGAGATGATCAAACAAGTCATCTATCCTGGGTAAGGGATACTTGTTCTTAATGATTGCCATATTTAGTATTCTATAATAATTAACTAAATACGATGAACCATCCTTCATTTTAACAAGAAGTAACGGGGTCCCCAAGGTGATGCACTAGGTCTAATGAATCCCTTGGCTCTCAACTCCTCAATCACCCGGTACAAGATCTCCAACTCAGATAGTGACATCCTATAAACTCTTTCTAATACTGGCTCTATTCTCGGGATCAAATCAATATAGAACTCCATATCTCTAACTAATGGTATACCTGATAGCTTATCAAAAAATACGTCAGGAAACTCACACACTATCCTGGAAAACTGTATCTCCTCAGTCTCTGCCATCATCAATGTAACCTCCGGTGAATCTACTGTACCTCTCAAGAATGAGAACTCCTCACCACCAGGTACACGAAAGATAACCTTGCCACTATAGAAATCTATCATCGAGTGTCTCACACTCAACCAATCTATTCCAAGGACGACATCATAATCTCCCAGAGAAAACTCTACCAGTCACGCGAGAAACTGTCTCCCGTATAATATAACTCTACACGAGGGATATACTCTGTCTATTCCCATGAGACTGTTACCAGTAAGTATATTCAACCTTACAGGTAAGGAGTCAGACACTAATCAAACTCGTGTCATAAAGCATGCAGAATAAATGAATGCGATACACCGAAATCAAATAAAGCTGAAGCTGAATAAAAGTGGATGAGAATGGTACCTGCTACCACCTCTCATACTGTCAAAGCCTCATCGATTGATAGAAAGAAGGCTCTAGCCTGCCCTCTGGGTGCTTGTCCCTTTTGCTGCTGACCTCTAGGTCTCGCTTATGCCTCGGACTGCGCATAGTGCTACAGCCTCTGCTGGAATGCCTACTCCTTTGGAGACAAAGGCCTCTGAATCTGCTGCCACTGCGCTAGTGCTGATACCCTATACTGCAGTATTGATGGTCGAACTGTTGATTGGGCTGATGATGATCTAGTCTGGTGCATCTTAGGATATATTTCAACCATGTGGTCCGATGCCCCACATACCAAGCACAATCTCTGTGCCCTACGACACTCTAATACTATATGCCCAGGTTTCCCCCAAAAAAATAACTTCGGAAAGAAGAAAAAGATAATTGCCTCTACTGAGGGAGCGTCTAGGAAGACTGTTGAGATGATGATGTCCTCCTCGAGGATCCAATCGTCAGGGTTTGAACTGCTGGAGCTGGTGTTGATGACTGGGATGATGATCCTCCAGAAATTTTGGGCCTCTTTTGGCTCCCAACTCGATCTGTAATCCACAACGATGTGTGCTTATACCTCATGGCTGCCCTATCACCGCATCAAAGGTCTAAAACTAATGCTGCTCTAACGCCAAGATAATCTCTAAATAGAGTCCCAGCTGGAACCTTCTCGCCCTCTCCAACTTGGTCGCTACCAAAGTGGAAGCAAACTGACTAAGCCTCACAAACTCTGCCACATAACTGTCAATGGTCCTGCCCTCCTGCCTGAGGTAATTAAACCTTTGCTGAAGACCGTAATGTTCCACTGCATCAAAATACCTCGCCTGGAACCTCTCACTAAAAATTTCCCATGGAATCGGTGCAGTGAGAGAACCCCCCTACGCTGCCCACCGATCACGAGCAAAGTCTAACAACTATTGCCTCACTACTGCTACATGCTCTTTAGTCGGAGTCTCAACTTTCTCCAAGATGGCCTCAGTGTCCTGCATCCAAGCATCGGATGAAATCATATCCTCTGTGCCATAGAAGTATGGAGAACTAAGACGCTTGAAGCTGGTTGCAGAATTATGGATCTGAGAACCACCTCGCTCCAGCGCTGTCTGGACCGACTGAGTGAGTATATCACTCTGGTACTGCTGGGTTATCATAAAACCTCGAGGGGCATCCATCAGGGCTCGGACAATACCTCCTGGCTGCTTGGGCTTAACTGGGTGCACATGTTCTTCATGTTGGTCCGATAGTGTCGACCGATCTGCCTCGGGATCTGCTCTAGACTCTACCCTTGAGTGCTGAGGCCGATCTCCAGGAATATCCTGGGCTCCCGAATGCTGACCCTCTTAAAGCTGCACTCAATCCATCTGACCGATAGTAAAATGAACAGTGCCCCTGAAAGTTAAGGACACAAGTGTCAATCGAAGAACAAGATAGATTAACAAATAAGCATATATTAGATCAATAATCAGGGATAGAATAAAATAACTAGGGATCAAGAGGAATAGTTTAAGATTGAGACATCTAGCAACAATAATAACCCCCACATATCTGTAAAAATTAGATTAAATCTGCTCAGATAGACATAATTCGCTCAAATAGACCTACATGGGCCACCACTAAAACCATGTCATGCCCTAGAACCAAAATATTGGAGAGCAGAACTGACAAGGCCAGCTACGTATATTTAGAGCACTTTGGTACTCCATATATACGGTAAAACTATAAGACATGAGGGGTCACTACTACAAACCAACAGTCAAGCCTAGGTCCAATAAACCCTAGTGTCTCAATCACAAGAAGAACAGTAATAATAATAAGATATAAGATCAGCTAAAATATAATAGTAAATCATCCCAAATTATAATATACAGCTGAACATGAAGCTAGTACACAAAATGAATAAACTAGACAGAATCTAAGTCATACATGATCAACCTTATGATATGTCAATCATGCTATTGCCCGTAGGCTAACCGATCAATCCAAAATATGAGCTAAACACGTGCTCAGTGACTAAATACCAACAAAAGTAGAATGTACATCAGAGTGGGGAAGTAAAAAAACCCACTCAAGTGGTCTAGTACTTCTGGTGGTCACCATCCTCAGAAAAATACGAAAGATCCTCCAATGTTGCTACTGAATCTGGCCATGCAAAACCAGTGGGATCAGACCCCAAATAACAAGTACCATAAAGGAAGCTAATCTAAGAACTTAAACTAACAACATAAGCAATACAAATACTGAAAGTAAAGACTGAATGAAACGAATCTCAGGATAATAGAGGAAATACTATAAACCTGCAATGAGACATATCCTAAAATAATAAGCAATAGAGTAACAAGTACAGAAAATAAAGATGTGATCATGTAAAGCCTAGACTAACCATCATCCATAAATTATATTAAATTATATAAGTATGACTTGATACTTTAACTAACTAGGGTTATCACAATTCTAATTGCTAATAATTTTAATTCAACACGATACTAGGGTTCCTTCTGATCGTATGCCCCTGCAGTCTATCTGGGACATCCATATGTACAAACCAGCACCAGATACTTCTCAAGATACTTTACAAGATAAAATACTGTATACTCCACAAGATACTCCATAAGATAACTATATGAATAACCGGGACTGCATACAATCTAGAAAAATCCTTAGCCATGTACTAAGTGAATCTCTAGTTAATAATCCCTAGCAGTTTCTTGTATGAATCCGAGTGTGGCATTACGCATAATCTATTCTAGCATTGATGCAACAAAACAAGTTCTAATAGTAATATAAATAAGTTTTAATATACATTGTACAAATGGACTTATGTAAGCCACGACAACAACCAAGCCACGTAAATCCGAGTAAAGTCAAGTAAAGCCATGTACAGCCATGTGAAGCCATATCCATCTAGATGAAGCCAAGTGAAACCAAGTCAAGCCATGTCCGATGAAGCCATGTAAAGTTATGCCAAGTCAAGTCTAATCAATCATGTCATCACTTGTAGCCGGGTAAAGCCAGGTAAAATCGAGTAAAGCCAAGTCAAGTCATCTGAAGCAATATAATTTTATGTCTAAATCAGGTTAAATCATCTCATGTCCAAACAAAAGCCAAAAGAATCAAAATAAAATCATGAAAAAGACAGGAAAAACATAGCAAGTTTTGGATTCCTAAAAATTGGTATACCATTGGCACATTGTATTATAACGTCAGTATGCCGTTCCAAGTAGACAAGAAATATTCTTGAAAATAAAGTTTCATAAATCTGTATACCGTCGGTATACTATAGTATACCGTCGGTATGTTGGCCAAGACAAATATTCTGAAGTCGGTTAACAATATTGGCAATGATCGGTATATCGTTGGTATACTATAGTACAACGTCGGTATGCCGATAAGGTTCACAAAAAATATCTAGAAATCCAAGTTGGTCGAAATTGCTATACCGTCAGTATACTGTAGCGTAGCGTCACTATGCCGATTTCCAAGGATAAACATGGTTAAAGTCAAGTCTGATTTCTAGAACCCAAATCAAACCCCAAAAATTACCAGAACCAAGTATAACAAGAAGTAAAGTTTAGGGTAAGTCTCATATCGCAATATGGACTAAGTATCATGGTCACAACTCCGGTACCATTTCTGTTACCGAGTTACCAAAAAGGGCCGAAACAATATTCTACCAGAAATTAAAACCGAAATGGCTACTAGACTAAAAATTATGAAATGAACAACTATAGTAAAGCATTTCTAGCTAAAAAGCAATTACTAAGGCTCCAGAAAAGTAAAATGACAGAAAGTAAAAGAAGTTCACGAAATCGGCAATGTGTACTTGCCTAAAGCGAGCTCCCAGCCTAAACCTTCTAGTCCACCACCACGAAGGGGTTCAGAAACAACACTCTAGGCCTTAAGACCAAGCTCCAAGCTCAAGAGAGAAATAAAGAAGAGAAGAGAGAGAAAGAGAAATAAATAAATAAAATGAACTAGAGTACTATATATAGAGAGATTCTCGAAAATATCTCAAAAATATCTCAAAAGGTAAAACAAATATCTGCTAGGCAGTATATCGTCGGCATACTGTAGTATACCATCGGTATACCGATCAGATAGTAAAGTTTTAATTTTAAGATTTTTCGAGTTACCTCGAGAACCAATAAAATACAATAAATAGCGCAAAAATACTAATTCGCATAAAATACGAATACTGTGAGACAAGTCTCATAAGTGAGCAAACTCTTAGAGCCTAAAACCTTCTCATTTCTTAGATCAACTCTCCCACCTTCTAGTGCCAAGCATGATCTCGGTTAGGTCTGTCAGAGGTGTAAGAGTTTGGCTCAACAAGTTTTTTCTTTAGCTTTGAAGTCAGCAAGCCTTTATATCAAAGCTTGTCATTGTAAAAAAGTCAACAAGCCTTCGAATCAAAACTTGTGATTCACTATTGGTGATTATAGTGGATAAAATTCCTAGCAAGAGTTCTTGGTACTAAACTAATCCTCTCAGAGGAAAACCATTATACATCGTGTTGTTTGCGTTTGCTTTCTCTAAACTCTACTACTATTTATATCTACTTTACATATTGTTATTAGTTGGTAGCTACTTACTTTGAATAATTTTTAATTGGATAGATTATTTTGCTGCACTCTATTCACCCCCTCTCTAGAGTTTTCTTATAGTCCTACAGCTCACGTATTCGGGACATAATCTATAGAATATCATATATTGTATTATTCTCCAAGTTGTAAGCCTTGTGGCATGATCCTGTATTAAGAGAGAGAGAGAGAGAGAGGGAGAGCGATTGTTATCTTGGCCTAGTGTCATTATACTTTCACTTTATAATAATAAAAAGTTAGATTTTCCTATATACTTATTTTTATTCAAGTTTTCTACTTGTGGAGTTTCTGTGCGACTCTATGACTTAGTATTTTATTCTGCCATTTCAGTGCTTGCCTTGTGCGAGCATAATTTAGTCTCGCACGACATTATGCCTAGCGAGGACGTTTGGTTCTAAGACCGAGGTATGATATTTTGGTATCAGAGCACGATGTTACATCATTGGCCTCGTATTAATTTTTTTAGCTTTGAGCTGTATTCATGATTGATGTCGTTGATGCTCTCTCTCAGTCCCGTTCGATGTTCTATGCCATGAGTCTACATATTTTATAAATCTCATGAGCATACTTTATTGACAGAAAAGCTATGCAGAAGGCCTTAATAGCTGAGTTCCACTGGGCATTACACACATAGACCAATGTCGATATTAGCAAGTTGTGTGAGGGATCAAATATTTTTGGACGAGGATAAGTCAGACTCGGTACGTCGAGTTTGGGTAGTTATTGATAGAGAAGTTATCGTGAGACTGAGATTATTGATACGAACATAAAAGATATATGCTTGAATTTTGAGGAATGGATCGATCAGATATTCAAATGGATCACTTGTGATTCGAATGCGGTTTTAAGGATTTGCCAAATGACTTAAACCTTGAGTGGTATATGGGATAACCGTAGAGACGTTCAATAGATTAAGGATTTTGGGGTAGCAACGAGTCTATCAGCAATAGGCAAGATTAGCACAAAGTATTCGAATGAATATTACCTAGTTAGTCATGATTTCGAAGGTCTCATATAAGATGGGCTTGAACAATTAAGAATAAGTTGAGCGAATGTTAAGGGCATATCAGATAGGAATTCAGAGTAATGAAATTGATGGCTTGGTCGAGGAATTATTATGGACCATGTAAGTGTTTGTAGATTGAATCAAATGGGATAAGATTTGGTATTGAGATAGAAGGCTCGAGGATGCAATCAAATTTAGCACGATTGGAAGTTAGCGATTGGAAATTCGATTTGAGGATACAAGAATGGTTCTAAGGATAGGAAAAAAGTATAGCTCGATGGAACTGAGTTGCATGCAACTGATTTAGTTTCAAAATTGGATGAGTTGATATGATATCGATAGTTAAAAGATAGAACAGATTAACGTATAAGAAAGATTTATATTGTTCGATGATCTAAGATAGATGATAACAAAATTGATCATGAAATTTGGGTGAGTCGATCTTAAATCTGGTTCGGAGGATAGTATGAGCGAAAAAATTTGAATCATGAAATGGATGTTCTTTTGGTATACAAATACTTGATGACGACGAAGTGTATTGAAGATAAATATATATTGGCTCGAGGATATTCAAGTTGGATGAACGACGAGTGGATTATCAATTTAATTTTTTAACTTGGTTGACTTGAGGGATGTTAGATTACGGGAGATGTATTGTTCACACGATAGCGATGATATTTCAGATGACTTGGTCGAAGGGACCACAAGTATGAAATAAATAGATATAAGTTTGACATGGCTTGGTGAACGTTGGAACTTTAAGGATTGATCTTTGATTTGAGGAACAAGATTAAGGATAATCAAAAGTTTTGAGGAGACGAATGCATAACAATGAAGTGTTCGATAAGTTTGAGATTGTACATACTTATGGTTTGATGATAAGGCAAGTTTGAGAATTTAAGTCAAATCAGATGTGTGTATCGAGGATGAGTTAGTCTAGAACTTGAGGCAAATTATGCTTAGTAAATTTATGATTGAATATATAGCGATGTTGGATAACTTAGAGTATATGATTGAGATTGGTGACTTAGGAGATTTGATATATGATTTAGTGATCGAGACTTGGGAGAATGAGATGAATGGGTTCTATCGCTTAGATTTGAGGAAAAGGACTATGTAAATCGCTCGGTATTAATGTTGTCGATCAGGATATATCAATAATTTTATTGGAACAGACTTACTCTAGGATTGGATTTACTGAACAGACTCAGACCCCTGGATTTGACTTGTTAATATGGATTGGATAATCTATGCTCGATGTTTAGAAATCTGAGTGAGACAAGCATGGGTAGATATGTGACCCTAGGATTTGGGTAATTGTAGTGAAGGTTCATCTGTTTTTTATGAATGGTGATTTGATATGTGACTTTGACCTGGTGAACTGACCTATTGGTTAGGTAGACGACCTTATGCCAAGAGATAGAACCGGCTTGATCGACCTTAGAGAGTTGCCTGGATAAACTATAGAGCTGGGACAACAAGATTTTGAGTTAAGACTTGGATTGGATGTATGCTCTAGGGAAGTTTGATGTTTGACGTGAGAAGAATGGAAGTTTGACCCTAGGATTTGGGTAATTATAGTGAAGGTTCATCTGTTTATTATGAATGGTGATTTGATATGTGATTTTGACCTGGTGAGCTGACCTATTGGTTAGGTAGACGACCCTATGCCAAGAGATAGAACCGGCTTGATCGACCTTAGAGAGTTGCCTGGATAAACTATAGAGCTGGGGCAAAAAGATTTTGAGTTAAGACTTGGATTGGATGTATGCTCTAGAGAAGTTTGATGTTTGACGTGACAAGAATGGAAGATAAAGTTTATATATTGGTCAATAGATTGGATCAATGGTTGCTATAAAAAAGAAGATGATATCGAGGACTAGTCGAATCGATTATATATTGATAATTTGCATCACTGGTGTAAACCGCCTGATTTTCAGGAATATTTAAAAGTAATTTTACAAAAAAATTTAGAATTTTCTGGGATTTTTACTAATTAAACTAAGGTATTTTGTAATTAAATAATTTTTTAAATGATGTTAAATAATATTAAATTATTATGATAATAATATTTTTAGGTGTAAAATAAAAAATTAGATATAGGGTAATTTTTTAGGAATTTATTGGACCCCGAAAATATTTTTAAAGACCTAGAAACTAAGTTAAAATTTAACCAAATAAACCCTAGAATTAAACCCGGTTTATTTCAAAATAAACCAAACCAACCCGAACCGAACTATGGAGAACCGAACTGAACCGAATACAAATTATTAACGGGTCGGGTCGGATCCGAATTGAACCCGACCAGGACCCGTTAACCCGGCCGAAACCCTAACCCCCAAACTTCTCCTCCTCCCTCTACCTCTATATATAGTCTCCTCCGGCTACCACTCCTTTAACGCCTGAACCCTAACCCCCAACCACCACCAGCCGTCTCCTCCAGCGTCGTCCTGACTCGACCTCGCAGCCGACGACCCGACAGAGCCCTAGCCACCCCGAGCCCGGCCACTTCCAGCAGAGCTCCGCCTTAGCTGACCCCGGCCGCCTCGACCAGCCGCCGTGCCACCTCCCCGCAGCCGAGCCGAGCTGACTCCGCCCTCCTCCGGTGATCCCCGGTGCTCCTGTAGCCCTAACCCAGACCCAACAGCATTGTGTCGAGTGGTATCATGTCGATTGTGACACGAGAAACCCAGTTCTGCGTAGCCCTATTCAGGTACCCTTTTCTCTCTCCTCGCTGCCCCATTTTCTGTTTTGACTGTTGTGACGCGTAGACTACGTAACCCTCTCGATGCCCGTACATCCCGCTCGGTGTGTCGCATCCTGTGGCGATTGCGAACTGTGATCCAAAAACAGGAAAAATAACACCCAATTTTCCCTCGGAACTGAGTACGCTCCGCCAAACGGGACAACTTGGTCGCGTGCGGTCTACATCGAAAGGTACGTGCCATTGATACGGACGTACGAGATTCTGCAGAAGTTGATTTGGATGTGCGTGCACACCGAAATCAACGCGTATCCGCCGACAACGCCCCGTATCGGCCTGTTCTGGAATACGTTGTAACTTTGTGTACACACGTCGAATCAAAATGAAACTTACGCCATCGGACTCGTAGCAATACGCTGGTCCTGTGACCCAAGTTTGGTTTGATTCTGAGAACGTTGACAAAATCGCGTATCGTGGGTCCCACGACTCCACTTGACGGGCGATTTTGTGATCGGCTCATCGAAATCCAGTTTTGGAAGTTCCGTTGGGTTTGTATCATCGTTCTGGACTTGTTGACACTAAGTTTGATGAATTTGGAGACCATTGGTTATGACACATTTTCGGTACGAAACCGGCCACATGTGGACCCCGCTTTGACCAAAAACTATGATTTTTGCCCTTGTGTGCAAATTAGACTCAAGGACAGGCGTTTCTAGCTATTTAATATTTTCTAAACCTGTTGGTGATATTTATTTCAACTTTTGGAAGAGTACCTGCAGAATCCACTGATATAGGGACAATTGTTGGTATTCAAACCCCAAGCAAGTGTACCTTACCAAATCTTACAGTTCTTGTTACATAATTTCTTGATTTATTTATATGTTGTACATGCTTGACCTAGGACCGTGTGACTTTACTTAGCGTTCGATTAATAGTCGGGTGCCAACACCATACGCGAAGTTGAGTAACGTCACCTAGAGATGGTTACCGAGACCCTATACTTCTCGTGCTTGCATTATCAAGTACGTTATACCCAGGACACCTGACACTATTTATGAGACTGAATCTTCTTGAAATATTCAAGGTGATTCAGTGTAGGTTGCAGTATTGTGACATAGACATTATATTCATAGATATTATATGACTTGTTGCATTAGCTATAATCTCGCGTGACATGGACTTGAGACGTTATGGACATGAGACGTGTGGTTACATTGGGTGGGGAGAGACACACAGGCTACAGGCTATTTTATTTATATATATTTATTATTATGAGGCTGTAGACTCTACATCAGAGCTAGGCCCATTACGTGATATTACTGCTACCGGCTCCCCGACACAGAGCTTGTAGCGGTCTCAGCCTGAGTACTAGTGATGCTCTCACTTGCATTTCACATATATGGTTACATATTTATCCTATTTATTTCATTTACTATTGTACTGCATTTATTTTGGCTTGTATTTTTTTATACCTTGCTATGTCCCCTGAGGACCTGGATCCAGATTATGTCCCCAGGATTAGCAGACGATTTCTATCCCGAGGTTTACGGGACAGCAGCAGAAGCAGGAGAAGGAGTTAATACAGGAGCTGTACCGATTCTCGAGGACGAGGTAATGGCTGAAGACTTTTCCTGAGTATCTGTGTTTCATACTCAGTATCTACTTTATTCAGACATTTATATTTTTGTCTGTTGAACCATTGTATCAGATTTATATCGGGTTGTTCCCCGAAGTACTTTGTTGAGACTGGTTGTTGATTTTTATTTCTTATTGTTGTTGATCATATTTATCTTCTATGGATGAGATTAGTTTGTGGCATATTTTAGTAGACTTTATTTTATAGCTTAAGTACATCCCGATGGGTCCATTAAATTGGGTTTGCCCATCGGCGTGTGCTGTTGGCCATTGCCACGTATCTAGTCCCTCGATATTTTGGGACTGGGGCGTAACATAGATTTTGTGGTGGCCCATGCAGGTCTACGACTAAATCGTTATATTTCAACTTAGGGACCGAGCAAGCCTGCACTAAGGATAGGATAAGTTATTGGATCTCATCCATTGTTTCAATTATTTTTGAACTCTATATCGAATTCGAATAAATTACTTGATTTGCATCCTGCGTTGATTCCTCTGCGCGTTCTTATAGTTTATTTTTTTGAATGCAGAGTAATGGATCCAAGAATCGGAGATGAGAATCCCTTGGGTACGCCACACGATGCTGTGGTTACCTATGAAGACGGAGTGACACTAGAGAATAGAGGACAATCTTCTCAAAGCGATCAAGCTGGCAAGCATAATTCAAGGTTCCGGCGTGATGACCTCCCACCTCCGCCACAGTTCACTCCACCGATGCCTATTTTTCCACCAGGACAAGCCATGGACAGGCAGCAGATGTTTCAAATATTTTATGCCATGATGCAAGCCCAACAGCAAGTTCAACAAGAGGCTCAGCGTCATGAGGCAGAGTATTTGAGAACCAGCCTAGTAACCGCATTGGAGCAGGCGATCCCACCAGCTAGGCGACTAGCGACGGGATCTATCACTGATTTTTTTAGCTCAAGCCTCGTACCTTTTCTGGCAAGAAGGGGCCAACTGAAGTTCACGAGTGGCTCACGAACATACAACACCAGTTGGAAGCAGCTGAACTTCCGAGAGAGAGATGGATGACTGCTATCAGGATGCAGTTGACTGACAATGCACATTATTGGTGGCTATCAGAAGAGAGAAGGCTCGGATAAGACCGAGTCACTTGGGAAGAGTTCTCCAGACTCTTCCAAGAGATGTATATCCCAGCTGTTGCTCGGTCGGAACTTCGAGACAAGTTCAACCGCCTTATCCAAGGCAATATATCGGTGGAAGAGTACAATGCTGAATTCATTCGCCTGAGTCACTTCGCCCCTTCTCTAATTCCTACCGAAGAAGAGAAGGCGGAGAAGTTCTTTGACGGACTCAAGTTTGAGCTCTAGAGGTTGATCGGATCTGTTGTACCTACATCGTAAACCGACGTCCTTGCTGCAGCACGACGCATAGAGCGTGTCACTAGAAGGGAGTCAAGTCTGAAGCTGCCATTCATATCAGCACCATCCAGGGCATCACAGGGGGATTTTGCAAAATAACCCCAAAGGAATCTACCAGAGAGAGCAGCACCTAGGGCCATATCTCTTCATACTTGTCACGACTGTGGCAAGGTCGGCCATATCGAGAGGGAGTACAGACGCAAGTTGGGACTATGCCTGATTTGCAAATCTAACCAGCATACAGCCAAAGACTGCTCTGAACGCAGAGAGGGAGCACCAAGACTAGCTTTACCTGCACCAAGGCCAGCTTATCCAGCATTGGGAGCACCACAGACGGAAGTTGGATGAGTCAGACCATCAGCTCCAGGAGGGTATCAGCAGAGGCCACCACTGGTACCACAGGCAGCACTATTTCAGCAGGCTCGGCAGCAGAGAGGTCCAGCTCAGGGTCGAGGACAAGCATTTACATTGGCTGTTGAGGAGGAAGCTATTGTAGGAGAAGTTATAGCAGGTACTATATTAGTAGCTTCATTACCTGCTGTAGCTTTATTTGATTCTGGAGCGTCGCATTCATTAATAGATGCTAGCTTTGTAGCCACCCATAGAGTAGCTACTGCATCCCTTCCGAAGACTAAGAGAATTCTTACGGGAGGTAGAATTATCCCAGTTAGTGACATATGTAGATCTTATTCGGTAGTAGTTTATGGAAGAGAGATGCGAGCTCAATTTCTGATCTTTTCCATATTGGATTATGATGTTGTACTTGGTATGGATTGGTTAAGTCAGTACCATGCGACCCTAGATTGCCGACTTGGACGGGTTATATTTAGACCGCCTGGACATCCAGAGTTTGAGTTTCTTCGGGGAGCTATAGAGCAAGGTATTCAGCCTACTCTTAGGATACTATCTGTAGAAGGGGAGTCAGGTTACCCAAGAGTCATATCAGAGTTTGTGGATATATTTCCTGATGATCTTTCAGGTTTACCACCTGATCGGGAAATAGAATTCATAATAGACTTAACTCCAGGAGCAGAGCCTATCACTTCATCAGTATATCGGCTAGCACCTAAGGAGTTGGTAGAATTGAAGGAACAAGTTGATGATCTTATGGAGTAAGATTTTATTTGGCCCAGTGTTTCACCTTAAGGAGCACCCATACTATTTGTACCGAAGAAGGATGGAACAGTACGCCTGTACATTGATTACCGGGCACTAAACGCTGTAACCATTAAGAACCGGTATCCCTTGCCACACATTAATGACTTATTTGATCAGTGAGTGGTGCAAGGGTATTCTTGAAGATTGATCTTAGGTCCGGTTATCACCAGATTAGAGTGAGGAAGGAGGATATACCAAAGACAGCCTTCAGGACCAAGTATGGATATTATGAGTTTTTAGTAATGCCGTTTGGTTTAACCAACGCGCCAGCTGTGTTCATGAGTTTGATGAACAGAGTTTTTCATTAGTACTTGGACAAATTTGTGGTTGTGTTTATTGATGATATTCTAGTATATTCTAAGAGCCATGAAGAGCACGAGGAGCATCTCAGAATTGTGCTAGAGACATTGAGGCAGGAGAAGTTGTATGCCAAACTCAGTAAATGTGAGTTTTGTATGGATAAGGTGCCTTTTCTGGGATATATCATCTCAGGAGAAGGACTTTCAATTGATCCGGAGAAGGTTGCTGCGATAGAAACTTGGCCTACACCTACATCAGTTGCAGAAGTGAGAAGTTTTCTCGGACTTGCTGGATATTACCGGAGGTTCGTAGAAAATTTCTTAAGAATTACGGAGCCTATGACGAAGTTGACACGTAAGTACCAGGAGTTTGCATGGACGAAAGATTGCCAGAAGGCCTTTGAAGAATTTAAGAGGCGATTGACAACAACACCTGTCTTGACTCTTCCTTCAGGGTCAGGAGGTTTTGTTGTTTATAGTGATGCTTCAGGTAGTGGACTAGGATGTGTTTTGATGCAACATGGCAAAGTTATCGCTTATGCATCGAGACAGTTGAAGGTCCATGAGAAGAACTACCCAACGCACGATCTTGTGCTAGCTGTAGTAATATTTGCACTGAAGATTTGGAGGCACTATCTTTATAGAGAGAAGGTAGAAATCTTTACTAATCACAAGAGTCTAAAGTATATATATACTCAGAGGAGCTCAACATAAGACAGAGACGTTGGCTTGAGTTGATGGTAGACTTTGATATAGATCTGCAATATCACCCGAGAAAAGCGAATGTCGTAGCAGACACACTCAGCAGGAAGCCCACGACTTATTTCTTGATGATGCAGCCTCAGCTATTAAAAGATCTACAAGAGCTCCAGATAGAGGTTGTTTTACCAAGACAAAGTGGCTTGCTGGCTAATCTCGAAGTTAAGTCGTCACTTGTGGAAAGGATTAAAGAGACATTGCCCACTGATGCTAGATTTCGAAGACTTAAAGAGAAGACAGAAGCAGGCATGCAGACGAGACTTCGCATATATGAGAATGGGACATTAAGGTACGGAAATCGCCTGTATGTTCCAAATGAAGAATTGAGATAGGTGTTAATGACTGAAGCATATAGCTCTATGTACTCTATTCATCCAGGAGGAACAAAGATGTACCGAGATTTAAGGCAGTACTATTGGTGGCATGGAATGAAGAGGGAGATTGCACGTTTTATGGCAAAATATTTAGTATGCTAGCAAGTAAAGGCCGAGCATCAAAGGACTGCTGGTATGTTGCAGCCGCTTCCCATACCAGAATGGAAGTGGGACATATCACTATAGATTTCATCACAGGATTTCCAAGAAGCCCCAGTGGAAAAGATGCGGTATGGGTTATCGTGGATCAACTCACTAAATCGGCATACTTTTTTCTATTTAGAGTTGGACAGTCCACGGAGGTACTAGCCGACATGTATATACGACAAATCGTAAGATTATATGGAGTGCCGGTTAGTATTGTGTCGGATCGTGATTCAAGATTTATATCTTATTTTTGGCAAAGCATGCAAGAGAGTCTTGGCACCCGACTCAAATTTAGCACTGCTTACCATCCACAGACAGATGGTCAATCGGAGCGCACGATTCAGATCTTGGAGGATATGCTACGATCGTGTATGCTAGACTTTGGAGGGTCTTGGGAAGATCATTTATACTTGGTGGAGTTCTCTTACAACAACAGTTATCAGGCAAGCATCCAAATGGCACTATTCGAGGCGTTGTACGGTAGAAAGTGCAGATCACCGATATGTTGGAGTGACGTTGGTGAGCGTCAAATACTGGGTCCAGAGTTGGTAATGTAGATAGTGGAAAAGGTAAAACAAATTTAGAATCATCTTTGTGCAGCTCAGGATAGGTAGAAGCATTGGGCTGATACACACAGACGTCCCCTGGAGTTCAAAGAAGGAGAGCATGTATTCTTGAGGATTACACCCACTCGAGGTACTATTATATTTGGGAGCAGAGGCAAGTTGAGCCTAAGGTACATCAGGCCATTTGATATTCTGGAGCACATTGGTGAGGTGGCTTATCGCCTTGTATTACCTCCATCCTTAGAGGGAGTGCATGATGTATTCCATGTCTCACAGCTGAGAAGGTACATGACTGACCCAAGTCACGTAGTCGATCATTATAAGATCGCAGTGGGCCCTAGCCAGATATATGAAGAATAACCAGTTGGCATACTCGATATCAGTGAGAAGACATTGCGAGGATAAATAATTAGACTGGTTCGTGTAGCTTGGAAACATCACTCTCTTGGCGAATCTACCTGGGAACGAGAGGATATCATGCGCCAGCGTTATTCTCACCTGTTCGCAGATGCAGGTATAACCTAAGCATTCTTGTAATTCCCATAATTCTTTTCCTTTAGTAGTTATTCTTTGATTGCGAGGACGCAATCCTCTTAAGGGGGGTAGATTGTAAACCCCCTGATTTTCAAAAATTTTTAAAAGCTATTTTACAAAAAAAATTTAGAATTTTCTGGGATTTTTTCTAATTAAGCTAAGGTATTTTATAATTAAATAATTTTTTAAATGATATTAAATAATATTAAATTATTATGATAATAATATTTTTAGGTGTAAAATGAAAAACTAGACATAGGGTAATTTTTCAAAAATTTATTGGTCCCCGAAAACATTTTTAAAGACCTAGAAACTAAGTTAAAATTTAACCAAATAAACCCTAGAATTAAACCCGGTTTATTTCAAAATAAACCAAACCAACCCGAACCGAACCATGGAGACCCGAACTGAACCGAACCCAAATTCTTAACGGGTCGGGTCGGATCCGAATTGAACCCGACCCGGACCCGTTAACCCGGCCGAAACCCTAACCCCCAAACTTCTCCACCTCCCTCTACCTCTATATATAATCTCCTCCGGTTGCCGCTCCTTTAACGCCTGAACCCTAACCCCCAACCACCACCAGCCGTCTCCTCCAGCGCAGCCCTGACTCGACCTCGCAGCCGATGACCCGAAAGAGCCCTAGCCACCCCGAGCCCGGCCGCTTCCAACAGAGCTCAGCCTGAGCCGACCCCGGCTGCCTCGACCAGCCACCGTGCCACCTCCCCGTAGCTGAGCCGAGTCGACTCCGCCCTCCTCTGGCGATCCCCGGCGCTCCTGTAGCCCTAACCCGGACACAACAGCACTGTGTCGAGTGGTATCTTGTCACCTCGCGGATACAAGAAATCCAGTTCTGCGTAGCCCTGTTCAGGTACCCTTTTCTCTCTCCTCGCTGCCCCATTTTTGTTTCGTCTATTGTGATGCATAGACTGCATAACCCTCTCGATGTCCGTACAACCCGCTCGGTGTGTCGCGTCCTGTGGCGATCGCGAACTGCGATCCAAAAACAGGAAAAATAATACCCCATTTTCCCCCGGAACTAAGTCCGCCCCACCAAAAGGGATGACTTGGTCCCGTGCGGTCTTCACCGAAAGGTGCGCGCCGTTGATACGGACGTGCGGGATTTCACAGAAGTTGATTTGGATGTGTGTGCACACCGGAATCAACGCGTATCCGCCGACAACGCCCCGTATCGGCCTGTTCTAGAATATGTTGTAACTTTGTGTACACACGTCAGATTGAAACAAAACTTACGCCATCGGACTCGTAGCAATACGCTAGTCCTGTGACCTAAGTTTGGTCTGATTCTGAGAACGTTGAAAAAATTGCGTATCGTGGGCCCCACGGCTCCACTTGACGGGCGATTTTGTGATCGGCTCATCGGAATCCAGTTCTGTAAGTTCCGTTGGGTTCGTATAATCGTTCTAGACTTGTTGACACTAAGTTTGACGAATTCGGAGACCATTGATTCTGACACGTTTGGTACGAAACGGGCCATATGTGGACCCCACTTTGACCATAAACTGTAATTTTTGTCCTTGTATCCAAATTGGACTCAAGGACAGGCGTTTCTAGCTATTTAATATTTTCTAACCTGTTAGTGATGTTTATTTTAGCTTTTGGAGGAGTACCTGCAGAATCCACTGATACAGGGACAGCTGTTGGTATTCAAACCCGAGACAAGTGTACCTTGCCAAATCTTGCAGTTCTTGTTACATAATTTCTTAATTTATTTATATGTTGTACATGCTTGACCTAGGGCCGTGTGACTTTACTTAGCGTCCGATTAATAGTCGGGTGCCAACACCGTACGCGGAGTTGAGTAACGTCACCTAGAGATGGTTACCGAGACCCTATACTTCTCGTGCTTGCATTATCAAGTATGTTATACCCAGGACACCTGACACTATTCATGAGACAGAATTTTCTTGAAATATTCAAGGTGATTCAGTATAGGTTGCAGGATTATGACATAGACATTATATTCATAGATATTATATGACTTGTTGCATTAGCTATGATCTCGCGTGACATGGACATGAGACGTTATGGACATGAGATGTGTGGTTACATTGGGTGGGGAGAGACACACAGGCTACAGGATATTTTATATATATATATATATTTATTATTATGAGGCTTAAGACTCTACATCAGATCTAGGCCCATTACGTGATATTACTGCTACCGGCTCCCCGACACAGAGCTTGTAGCGGTCTCAGCCTGAGTATTAGTGATGCTCTCACTTGAATTTCACATAGATGGTTACATATTTACCCTATTTATTTCATTTACTATTGCACTGCATTTATTTTGGCTTATATTATTTTGTACCTTGCTATGTCCCCTAAGGACCTGGATCCGGATTATGTCCATAGGATTAGCAGACGATTTCTATCCTGAGGTTTACGGGACAGCAGCAAAAGCAGGAGCAGGAGTTGATACAGGAGCTGTACCGATTCTCGAGGACGAGGTGATAGCTGAAGACTTTTCCTGAGTATCTGTATTTCGTACTCAGTATCTACTTTATTCAGACATTTATGTTTTGGTCTGTTGAACCATTGTATCAGATTTATATCGGGTTGTTCTCTGAAGTACTTTGTTGAGACTGGTTGTTGATTTTTTTCTTATTGCTGTTGATCATATTTATCTTCTATGGATGAGATTAGTTTGTGGCATATTTTAGTAGACTTTGTTTTACAGCTTAAGTACATCCTGATGGGTCTATTAAATTGGGTTTGCCCATCGGTGTGTGCTGCTGGCCATTGTCACGTGTCTAGTCCCTCGATATTTTGGGACTAGAGCATGATAACTGGTGATACTCAAATGGATTGATAGACGAAATATTGATGATGAGTTAAAATATGATTTAAATACGTGTTCTTGGGAGATATAATTGATAGTAGTACAATACTTGGGTTTGAATCAGATTAAAATTGATTTGGATTTTGATCGACCCTACTTGAGGTAACAATATGGTTTCATAAGACGAAAATACTTGAGAATGGATCGTGTCATCTTGAGGATTGATCGGAAGATTAGATAGTTAGTTGAAGAAATAAAATAGATTTTGATGATATGAATTTCATGTCATCGGAAGAAGTGTTAATGAACGAGATAGATTCAGGTAACAAAGAGTTGCAAGCTAAAAGATAGTTGTGATTGTTTTTTGAGGATTGAATGAAGATAAATTTATGCTTGGCCAAACTTAGACGATATCATTAGGAGTGAGATCGTGTTTGGAAGTGTGTGATATAATTATAAGCAAGAGATTCAGATTTTGGTTGGCTGTTTCATAGAATTAAAAAGTTTTTGGAAGATAGAACATAGACGAATCGAACGATAACTTCAAAAGATAGTGAAAATCCTTGGCAATAATGAGTGATGGCTTGAGACAAGATATTACATATTGATGTATGATTGGAATTAGACCTTGATGTAGTTGAGTATTAAAAAATCGACCGGGATTGAACTTGATATTTTGAGGATTGTTATATAGATTAAGGTAAAAATATTTGGTTTCGATAGGAAGATATAGAGTGATCGATTTGGATATATTTTAGATTCACAAGGATTGAGTATTATATTTGGGTAAGTTTGCTCTAGTTCTAAGTTTGTCCTATGTTGGGTGAGTTATAGCATACCCATTGTTTGAGTAGTTTAGTTTCGCGAGAGGTGCGACACTAATAGAGACATAAAATTTGACGATTAAATCATGTACATAGTTAAAGTGGATCGGATGATATAGTTGATCAAGGAAAATTAGCTAAGGCATGAGCGTAGTTTGAATCTAGGAAAACAAATAGGAAAGTGGGTTCGAGCGATCTTTGTTGTCATACAAGATGGATTCGAGTGGATGCAGCAGTGAAGCAATAGGATGAGTTTGTACTCAGGAAGTTTCGAGAATAAAACTTTTTTTGAATGGTATATTATGTAATGACCCTCTCCGCTCAGCTCAGCAAGGTGAAGCGTTGGTGCAATGACGTTCAGAGATGGCTTATTCAACCGTTCGTTCGGAGTCCCGCTCGGCCAAGGTAATTCATCGCTAAGGTGGGTGGCTTCGGTGAACATGTATCTACTTGCTTTCATACTTAATAAAAATGGATAATACATGCTTGTCGCTAGGCATATCCGGATATATGCTAATAAAAGAGATGAACCCACCTAGATAAGGGAATAATCCCATCGTATGTTAAATTGTATAGAATATGGAAAGTAAACTTGCTACTAAAAAAGGAAATTCGTACTGCTACTTCGGACTTGTGTAGTAGAATTTTTTATGTTTCCAAGTAAACTATCTTACCTTCTATTATAGTACTTAACTTTCTCACTTTTACAATGCTTATCACATGGACTATGCCACTGTTTAGAATACTTTGTAGAATATGGTACACTCAGTTTAGCCGGAAGACTATCAAGTAGTCATTTTGAGGCAAAATTAGAAACATAAAAAGTTTTCGGGATCGTTAGGTCGCCAAGACAATTTTTGGACCTGGAGCTGCATAAAAATAAAAGGATTGAGAGAAAAGATGGTTCAGGAGCCTAGTAAAGTTGCGAAGTTTGAGGAAAAGAAGTAAAGTAAAGATTAAAGAAGAAGAGACTTGCATGATCATGGACATCTTGTGCACAAGGTTTGCGTTCCTCGAACGAATTAGGATCGTGTCAGCCTAAGAGGAATGATTTGATATTATCGGGACCTTCGGCATGCGGCGTAGTCCACCTCGATACGATGCACCACAATATTGGGTATTTTGGGACTATCAGTATAGTATCATGCCTACCCTCACCATACTCGTCTTACTAGAAGTCTATGAAGGCTTGTGGTGCCAATGACCCTTTCATATAGATTAAGTTGACATATTAGTGGCAATCTGCGTGCATGTCAGTCGATAAGTGTAGAAGGAATGGATGCACTACACACAACTTGGTTATGAGTCTAGCACATCTTTTGCAGAAATATGTTCGAAACACTCATCACATATGTTCCATGTTTTATCCTATACATGTTTGATATCATTGATATACCTTTGGACATAGAAGGGCGAATGGTAAGTATTGGTAAGTTAATTTCCTATCACTTGTTGCGTAACACTCTGCGACAAAAGTAGATTCCTTTAACATATGCCATGAAATCGATCCTAAGGCAAGACTAGGAAGACAATGTAATAATTGTGTGCACTCACATGATTAACGTGCTAGTTTTATTGAGTAGGTGAGAGACTTCTCCACCAGTGCATTTTTATGTACTGGCACCCCACCAGATTATCTGCATTGTGCGAGAAATAACTCGTTCATTGCGAAGTTCGCTTGTACATGCTGATGCACTGGAGCATGCTTTGGCATCTTGGAGGCATTGGCGGCTAAACCTGAAGCTCACGTATACATGACATAATGTATGGAACACCATCTATTGTATTATTCTCCAAGTTGTAAGCCTTGTGGCACGATCCTGTATTAAGAGAGAGAGAGAGAGAGAGAGAGAGAGAGAGGGAGGGAGAGAGAGAGAGATTTTATATCAAAAAAAGTTACATTTTCATATCAAAAAAGGTTACATTTTCCTATATACTTGTGTTTATTCAAATTTTCTGCTTAGGGACTTTCTGTACAACTGTCACTCCTCGTTCCCGGCGCACATTTTATGCCCATCCAGGTTGTTTGGTTGACTGCTTGGTAGTCTAGGCCCGACCCATGTTCTTGGTTGAGTTGGGTTCATGGGCTTGATTGGTGGCTTGGATTGATCATGACTTGATCTAATGGTTAGTCTTTAACCCCTAACCCTATATATGCACTCTTTCTTTCTCTTTCCTCATTCATTCATTCACTATATTTTATTTCTTTCTTCACAGGTAAGTACATCTTGCTCTAATGAAGAAACATGGATCTTGTATATTTTATTCTTATTATTTCTTGTATATTATTAGTCTATCATGTGCACATTGTGTTCCTTTATACCTTTAGAACTTGGCATTTTTAGTTTTGATGGCTAGATATGAGTAGATCTAAGTTTTATGGCTATGGGTTTTATTTGACATTTCTTAAAGAATGAACTTCCAAAACTTAGTATTTTCGAAAATACTTTGGTTTATGTTGTAGAGGAGTAGATCCACCTGACTTTGGCTTTTATTTCGTTTGATTTGGAGTTTTAACATGGATTTTATAAGTTAGAATATTTTTGTATGCTAACTATGGGGCTGACCTGAGAAGAAGAATAGTGCATACGAAAGGGTGCATGACTTCTAACTCACATATATACGCGTAGTTCAAATCTGGGCGCACTTTTGTGCAAAATCCAACGTACGTACATTTGTACCGCATTCTCTTTCCTTGCAAAAGTACTCTAGGGAACTCCATGAGTATTTCCTGAGCACATTTTTGAAAAAAAATTATCAGGCCCACTTTTGGTACGTAATTCTTCAAAGTTTTCTCTTCGCCAAGGAAAGTGTGCCATGGTTAGGTTTGGCGTATATTTTTGGCTCCCGTAGTTTCCTTGGTGGACGAGCGTGGACTTTGAAGCTTTCAATTTTTGTATTCTTGGTTTTTGTGTTCTTGACTGTCGTGTTCTCGATTGATGTGTTCTCGACTGTCATGCTATTTATTGGTTTTTTTGTTTTGTCTTGTAACTTACTTTCCCCTAGCTCGCATACTTTCATAGTGCTCCAACTATCTCTGGCTCACTTTCTTATGAATGTGCGCTTGCTTGTTCCCTGTCTATTGATTATACGCCTGACTTTTCCAAACTTATTTATGTGCGTACTTTTTTAAGATCTTTTTTTTGCTTGAAAATGCGTGCATCTTGCTACCATTTTTTTTAGCCGATTGTACGCGGCCCTTGCCTGATTATATCATGTGCATGTTTTGACCCTATGCGTATATTTGGCTAAATTAATTAGATTTCTTATTTCTCTAGATTATTCCTAATGCTTGTCTTAAACCTAGTATGTGGTGAATGACCATGAGCTTGATGATTAGAATGATATAATTTTTATGAACAAGTAACTTGTATCTGAGATACCACGATAGAACATCCAGTACAACTAGACCATGTGATTATTGGCCAGCCTGACATGGATATTGTGCCCGAGATGATTTATATGATTACAAGAGATAAAGGGCTTGATTGAGCCCACTATAAGTACCTGACCTAACTACTTGTATTTGTTCTAATAAATTGTATGCACCAAGTGTGCTACCTGATTTCTCGGGTGCCGACGTGCGACTTGATCATGATAAGTGTTGTCGACATCACCGAATCAACACTCAGGATGCTTAGTTGTACGAACTTTTTTTATTGATTGGGAATTGACAAATAATATAAAAGAATATCAGATACCTAGAGTCTAAGTATAATAAAAAAAGAATCTGGATAAGTGTGACGGTGGAGATCAAGCACTACAGTGGCTCCTTTACTCTATTAACGACCCGGGACCAAGAAGGATGACGAGACTTCGGGGAGCTAGAGTATAAGACTAAACAAGTGTCCCTTGTGGCGCTTTTATCTTCTTCTTATCTTCTCTCTCTTTTGTTGTCGTGGCGGTGGCCTTGGGGGGGCTTTATGTGTAGGAGATGCCAACTACTTATAGCTTTTAGAGAGCCTTAATCGTATTCACGCGTGTATATCATGCTACCGTATACCGGTGCACGTTATAATAAACTTCCATATAGTCGTTCGAGATATGAGGTTGCTGATGCCTATAATACTCATGACACATATCATAATAATTTTTATTGCACCTTGGGAATACGTTCGCCCAGTGCATGGAGATCAATGGGGAGTAGTGGCGCATGGTAGTTCTACCGCATGGGAACAATAGAGAAATAATGGCGTATGGCACTACTGGCGCATGGGAACACTGGACTGTGGTAGTGGCACATAACATTAGTGGCGCATGGGAACACTGGACTTTGGTAGTGGCGCATAACATTGGTGGCACATGGGAACACTACTAATGTTGTGGATGACGTATAGCTCTGGACCACTTCGGCACGTGGATCTTTGATCGCTGCGGTGCTTGGTTCTTGATTACTGTTTACGTATGGTAAAGATTTTTCATGTTTCTACAAGAACTCCTTCAAAGTTTATTAACTAAAAATTTGTTAGTTTTAAGTTTGGAATACTTTGAACAGAAGCATGGAGGAGATAGGCGCATGAGCTATTTCAGCGCATGTGTGAAGTATTTTCTACTTGGTGCATCTGGCCTTTTGGCACATGGGGAGGTCACTTAGCTGCTGACCCATTTCGATTCATTCCTCACTTTTAACGCCTAAATACACGGGAGCCATTAATGTCTATATTGCTTATAAATAGAGGGCCGGGGGAAGAGAGAGAATAATGCTCTTTCCTTCTCGTCTAATCTCTCCATGAAAGCCGAGTGCAGGAATATCGGTTGAGCGGTTCATCGATCCCCTCCCTTTGAGGGTCGACCATATCGTTTGTGGAGGTAAGGAGCGAGACTTTCTGCTTTCTATTCTTGAGTCACTCAGACACTTCAGCACTGTCTATTTTTATGGGCAAAAAATTTGCCCATTTATACACAAGAACTCCTCCTTGGTTTGACATGCATGGTCATTGCTTAAGTTCTTTGTCCTGAAGATGCGCTATCGGTGAGAGTTCTTCCTCGGTAGCATGGGTGATGCTATCTTCGAATACTCATCTGAGGTATCTGCTAAGAAACTATGCACGACCGTACTATATGGGCACATTTGCCTCTGCATGTTGGAAGTTATGCACGTATATACTGGACTTGGCACCTGTTCTTATAGTGCCCCGCTCCATGTTGTCACTATGTACAAGAGATATCAGTTTGTTGACTAAAAAAGGAAACCTTCTTGAAGAGCTCCTTGTTGAACCAGAAGATGACAGATCTAGGTGAGTGGGAAGAACTTTATTCTCTGATTCTTGTACAGATCGGGGCATGACAGAATAGTATCAGAGAAAATTGATCTTATGCCTATTTGGCTACTGTTCTTAGATGATGACTCCTTGCCTTTGATGTCGAGTTGAGCGTTCCATATAATAAGTTCATAAATATTCTCAAAGTTGCGTGCAAAAGTTTTTTGGATTTAATTTATTACTTGAGAGTTATAATTTCGTGCTTGTGGTTTGCTAGAGTTTTTGATTGGGGATGGTAGGGTAAGAGGACTATTGCTGCTCTGGATACCGAATTTTTTTTCTTGAAGTTTCGAGGATAAAACTTTTTCTTGGTGGGTAAGTATGTAGTGCCCCGCTCCACGTTGGCACTATGTTGAAGAGATATCGGTTTGCTGACTCAAAAAGGAAACCTTCTTGAAGATCTCCTTATTGAACCAGAAGATGACTGATCTAGGTGAGTGGGCAGAACTTTATTCTCTGATTTTTGTACGCTTTAATAATGAATCTGAATTTTATAATGCCTGTTGCTAAGAAGATTATTGTTTCTATTACATGAATAATAGAACTGCATGCTTAGATAGAACATGAATGCTTGTCAATAGAGAACCTTGCCATGCTAATAAGAAGAGTAAGAGATTGCTTGAGCATGTTTCCTTATCGCTTGTGTATTGATAGAACTACTTCGTGCTTGAACTTGATCAGAGAGATGATGACTTATCATCACAGAGATAAAAGATAAGAGATAGATGGTCTGCTCATTTATTTTATTTGCATCATAGAGTTTATTTGATAGTGTTTTATGCATTCGCATCAGTCGGATAATGGATATTAGTGCAGAGCTGAACCTTGGTCCCGGCTACTATTTTGAGCATATTTTAGTGAAGAACAACCATGAGTCACAGCTGTTAATAGCATCAGATAAAAGAGTAAATAGTTAGCTGGATTATCAATACTAATCCTGGGTTTCTCGGGGACCGAAATCATATAGATAGTTTATCTTGTTTGCTGGATAGAAGGATAGTTCCTAGATGGTGCATTATCCCTAGAGTCTTTGAGTATAGCTCACGATAAATGCTGCACATACCCTGATTGTTACATCGAGCTTGAACTGTTTGCCTTGTATGCTTGGATGTATTGAACTGAATTCTGACTTCAAAGATATTTCCAAAAGAAGTAATATGACTCCACTCCCGTACTGCATGTAGCAAACCTAGGTAAAACCATAATTACTTAGTGTTACTTTTAGTGAATGTTGCTTCTGTTCGTTGATTTTTTACTCACCAGTACTTTCTTCAAAGTGCTGACCAACCAACAGTTTGCTTGTTCGCAGGTGCTGGATCATTCGAGGAAGCGATAGCTGTACCTCATCCCCCGGACCCAAAAATATGGTGTCGATGCCTTGAGCCGTATCAAGTTATTTAGAGCTACTTTTGTATAGAGGGACATAATGTATGGAATGATGCCATTGTATTCAGAGAACCTCGTGCCTTGAGCTTTGTCCCAAATTGTTTGTAACACTGTCCCTCCGCTGCGTACTCGATCGATTTGATGATAGCCCCAACTTTAACGATGTTGTCTTGTACGAGCGCATCCCCAGGCTCGTATGACATCATGCCTCGATAGCAAATGACATACGCCCCACAGGAGTGTCAAGGCACGGTGATTCGAGCTCATAGATTGTTAGATTATTAGATTGCTATGAATCATGAGTGACGCATGCTCTTACGGATGTGCACCTCCTGATCAGGGCATGATAGTTCTTATTTTCTTCGAGCTCATAGATTGTTAGATTGCTATGAATCATGAGTGACGCATGCTCTTACGGATGTGCACCTCATGATCTTTGTCTTCTTTTGCACATATTCTGACTTTTCGTGTGCTCATCTTGTAGGGAGCGTCGCGAATTACTTGGGTCCTGATGGAGCATAGAAGAATATTATAGTCACTGTTGTTCGTGATAAACAAGCACGCTGCCCGGTGGATTGTTCGCGATTTCCAACCTAGCTCATTGTAGCTATTCTTCATACACGACCAGGATGTGATGGCTGGATCACGGGTTGGGTCCTGGGGGCACATTTGTGTGACAGAGATGGGGCTAGTTATCCCAACCGAGATTTCTAGTCGTATCCTTTCACACGATAGAGTTGGGTCTGTAGGCTCAGCTATGTGTTGCAAGGTCCCTCACTATCCATCGGTATGGATTCTTTTTCATGTACTGTGGCTTGTACTGAAGAGTTTTGCTGAAGTGATAACCCAGTATGCATTGAGCTATCGGCTTTATACTTGTTAGTACCAGAAACAACACAGAGGGGTCTCTTTCATTTCAAATGTACCCATGATCTTGAATATTAATAAAAAATCCTTAAATGTAATGGAGTTCCGTATGTATTCATAATCTTGAATATTAATAAAATTTTGCCTTCTATCCTGTTTAGAACTTTTCTTATTGTTGTGGTTATCGTAGTTATTAGTATTATACTAGAGGTAGTATGGACGTAGAATAACATCACAATGGTGATAACATGAAGCCCTATCAGAGGTGTATGAACGTAATAGGTTAGAGTAGTTCCATTAAGGAGGTTCGGTGGAGACATCATCTGCGATGGTAGGGATACTTTGGTATAGAACCGATAGTCAAGAAGTTTGTTTGTAGCTGAGTATGATTACGATAAAGTTTTTTGTAGAAATGAAAAGAAAAGAGTCAGAGGTAGTATAAACATGACTGCTTTCGTTTACTGGGGAACATTGGCAGTTTATAGTTCAGAGGTAATGTGGACGTGAACTATTTGCTTTGTAAAATTTTTATGGAGATAACAACAAAAGGGACGAGTCAGAGGTATTATGGACGTGACTGCCTTCTTTTAATAGGAAGGATGACTTATAGTTCCGAGATGATATGGACGTAAATTATTTGTCTTAGAGAAGTTTTGAGGATCTGTTACCCATTGCGTACTCGAGACTCCCGAGTATGGATAATAGATTTGTCCGTATGCTACATATGAAAATAACTTGTTAGGGAAGACATTATCTGTGAATATTACACTTTTATGTCCCTCTGTTAGGGATAGAAATAACATTTGCACACTTTTTTACGGGCCTAACTTAGTCATAATATTTTTTTAGGAATTATCGTTGATTGGCATCATAAGCAAGTCACCATTAGGCTTAGCAAGCTTGTATGTGCTGCTGGAGTAGACCGTCTCAACAATAAAGGGACCCTCCCACTTGGTTTAAAATTTTCTCGCGTTCTTGTGGATCATGATCATCGACCTCCTCACAGTTAGGATGAGATAGCCGACCAGGAATGTTCTTTTCTTCACCCTTTTGTTGAAGGCCCCGGAGAGTCGTGCTTGATATAGCTCAATGCGCTGCTGAGCCAAGAGGCATTTTTTATCAAGTGCCTTCAACTCTTACAGATATTAACAATAGTTGTCCTCAACGGTTAGCTGGTATGCCAGGGCTACCTAGAGAGAAGAAAATTGGGTCTCCAAAGGAAGTACAACTTCGCTTCCGTAGACCAAGGAGAATGGCGTACTGCCAGTCGAAGTTTGGACCATTACTGGATAAGCCCATAGATATTCGTCCAGCTTCTCATTCCAGTCATGTTTATTGGTTGAAACAAACTTTTTGAGTAGCTTGATGATTGTATTATTGAATACTTCGGCTAATCCATTTGCTGCTGGATTGTAGGCGGTTGAAGCTATATTTTGGATTCAGTTTTTATCATAAAACTGGAAAAAAGATTATCTTACAAACTGTTGGCCATTATCGTGAATGGTCATGCGAGGTAAGCCGAAGGGGTAGATAATGTGATGTATAAGAAAACTGATCACGTTGGATGTTTTTACTTCTACCAGTGGAACGAATTTCGCCCATTTGGAGAAGTATTCTATGATAACCAAGATAAACCAGTGCCCTTTAGACGAAGTTTGACTGGTCGGTCCTATGATTTCCATACCCCAGGCTTTAAACGGCCATGACACAACGGCCATGACACAACTTCAAAATAAAGTACAAGCACTAACAACAGTTCCATATATATTAACAAAAACTCTAACACAGTGTAAAGAAATACAAGATAGATATAAATACTGGAAATAAGAATACTGAAGATAATAAAATACTGGAATAAGAAATACTGGAGCACATATCATCATCAATGGTACAACTAGCAATGAACAGAAATACAAGTGCCTACTAGAACAATGAACTGGAATATAAATGAATGCTAGAACAATAAACTGGAAATACATGACTAGAGCATCTAGCTAACTGTGTGAAACATCAGTCTATCATGTGATCGGCTTGGGACTGATCAGGCTTACTATATATGATTAGCTATGTTTCATGTAAGGTCAGGCTAACCATCCAGTTAGCTATAATGCGAGCAATAGTCAGGCTAATCATACATAACAGGCTATTAGGCATGTATTGGTCAGGCTGCACCCGACGTGAGATGTGGGGTGAGCTATGATGCATATAGAGTTGGGTATGATCACATAATCTACTAATATTTCTTTGTCTCCAGCTAGCACGATAGATTCCAATCATGACTCCTTGTGACAAGTCTCGATGATGCTAACTCGTGTATCCATAGTGTCAGAATCATGTACGCTATACAAATAGAATCATAGAGATGATCAACATAATAAAAACAGTCAGAGAATGTACTCGCCTGTGGTCTTCTGCTGACAATACCAATATCCTATTTCCGAAGTCTTGTTTGAATAATCCAATAGTCCTATAGACATTATTTAGTAATAACATATAATCAGTCGTTACACTAGCATACACACAATCATAAATATACTAAACTCAGATACTACGCTAGGGGTGACACTGGCCAACTAGCAGGGTCATGTGTGTGTCTAAATGCACGGGTGTCATGTCCTCAATGATGTACATCACAAGACAGTCAATTACTAACACATGTTTAGCCAGTACATCAGTGTACACAAGGCAGTCTATTTCAGAGTTACATGGTCATATGCAAAAATAGGGTACCCATAATTAACACTTATGGTCATATGCAATTATATGGGATATATACAGTTAATAACCAGGGTCATACAACATATATATATATATATCACAGTCATTCCTACTACTAGTAATCAATTTCCACACAATATATATTAGTTATTATACACACATGCACACATATGCAATTAGTTACTAGGTTTACTTGTATGGTGTCTACGGTTAAGGGGTCGACGATGACAGGGATATTGATGGAGGAGGACGGTGGAGTTCAACGGATGCGCGGTCGAGGAAAGGGCTCAGGTGATCGGCTGTCTGGGCTCCGACGAGCAGGGAGGAAGGTGGTGGCGTGAATAGTAGAGGAGGATGAGATGGGTTCGGCTAGGTTTAGGTATTTATGATGGTTGAAGAAAAATAATGAAGAAAAGTTATATATATATATATATATATATATATAAAGAGAGAGAGAGAGAGAGAGAAATAGGGTTTGATGTTGACCTAGGGAGTTGGATCGGTCAACCACTCCTTGGGATTGGGTTTCTTTCTACATGTAGAAATTTTAAGGCTAGGATGGTGTTGGTTTACGTAGATGGCTAAGATGGTGAGGGGGAAGATGTTGAGTGTTGCACACTCCAAAAATATGAAGAAAAATCACATGACCGGTCAAAGAGGGAGGGAGTTGTTTCTTCATTGGATTTGACCAATAGGATGGTGATACCTCATTGCACTTTTGCATAAAAGCCCCCAATAATTAAAAATTTGCACAAAAGTGGGAATTATAATTGAATGATAGAAAATACCATGTTTGGTGTGATGTATTAGCTAAAAAGGGTGTGTGGTGTTTAGTATGAGTCTTGAGGGTGTGAATGGGGATTTGGTTTGGTATCGGGTCTAGTTTTGGGTTGAGTTGGGTGCTTACACCAATTTTAATTAAAATTAATATAAATGGTGTTCTAAAATTAATTGGAAGTACATAGGGTTAAAATTAGGTGGGACACAAGTATCATGGATGTAGAAGACTCAGAATAGAATATTGTCATAATTTGGGTTGCATAAAATGGGTCAAGATTGTGTCTCCAATTTCGATTGGAACGCACAACGATGCAAAGTTAGATTTATTTAAAATATAATTAAATATTTATGACGAATATTGTGTGGGTAAAATGAAGCAAAATAGAGCATATTTATGAGTTACACAAAGATCAGAATAGAAGACTGGCACGTCTAGGATAAGGGTACAAAATTTGTTGGAAGACAAAAGCTAGTATTGCGCTCCAATTATCAAAGCAATGGTAAGTTACAACAATCAAATAAAATTATAAATAATAAATTATAATCCCCAATATTTAATCCCAAAAATGCTAATTAAAATCCATAACCCTATAGTTTGGTCAGAGGTTTTACTAGTGGGTTTCTAGGTCCAGTCCACTAACCCATACACTAAAGAACACTATATAATATATATATATATATATATATATATATATATATATATTATGCAATATATTAACACATTAAATTAAATAAATAAAAAGGCAAAAATACTCCTATTCTGGAATGTGGTAGTGACAAATCTACCCTCCTTAAAAAAATTCGTCCTCAAAATTAAAATAAACTAGCACAAGAACAAACAATCAGACAACTAATTATACCTCAAGTCTCGAAGAGATACGGATACTGCTCGCGCATTTCGTCCTTTCTCTCCTAGGTTGACTCGCCTGGAGAGTGATGTCTCGATGCAACACGAACCAAGGAAATAGTCTGGTTCCGCAATACCTTCTCTCTATGATCCAAGATCTCTACGGGCTGTTCAGGATAGCTGAGAGTCGGTCCAACCTCGATCTCCGAGTAATCTAGTACATGACTAGGATCTGCCACGTACCGTCTCAGCTACGACATTTAGAACATGTCATGTACTCCTTCTAGTGCAGGCGGCAAGTCAAGTCTATAGGCCACTGCACCGACCCTTTCAAGAATATCGAAAGGTCCGATGTAACGTGGACTAAGCTTTCCACCTCTACCAAAATGAATCGTGCCCCGTGTCAGAGAAATCCATAGAAACACCAAATTGCCAACCTAGAACAAATAGTCTTAACACGCAATCTAAAATAAAACAATCACAAACCAATAAATAACAAACCTATACCTGAAACTCTAAGGGTCTACGGTAGCTATCGGCCCAATGCCGCTGTCTTTCCTGCACCACCCGCAGTCTATCTCTGATGAGTTTTACATTTTCTGTTGCATCCATGACCATTTTTGGTCCCACAAGGCTCTCTCTCCGACATCATCCCAAGATAACGGTGTACGACACCTTCGTCCATATAAAGCCTCGAATGGTGATATCTCAATGCTGGCCTGGTAGCTATTATTGTAAGCAAACTCTACTAGGTATAGATGATCCTTCTAAGAACCTCTGAGATCCAAAATGCAAGTACGTAGCATATCTTCGAGAGTCTGAATAGTCCTTTCAGACTGCCTGTCTGTCTGGGGTGATATACGGTACTGAACTTGAGATGAGTGCCCAAGCTAGCCTGCAGATTCCTCCAGAAATATAAAGTAAAATGACTATCCCGATCTAAGACGATACTTACAAGAACCGCATGTAATCTGATAATCTGCCGCACGTATATCTCTGCTAGCCTCTCTGTCGATGTTCCCACTTTGAATGGTAAGAAGTGGGCTGATTTGGTCAACCTATCCACGATGACCCAAATCGCGTTCTTTCCTCATGGAGAACGTGGAAGCCCTGAAATAAAGTCCATAGTCACATTCTCCCACTTCCATTCTGGGATGGGTAAAGGTTGAAGCAATCCACCTGGCCTCTGTCGATCTGCTTTTACCTGCTGGCACACTAAACACCAGAATACAAAGCGTGCTACCTCACGCTTTATACCATACCACCATACGTGATTCCTCGGATCTCGATACATCTTGTTTGCATCGGGATGCATCGAGTACTGAGAGCGATGTGTCTCCTGTAAAATCTTTTCGTACAGTTCTCCAATCGGCACACACATTATCGTGCCATGCCGTAAGGATCCATCATCAGCAATAGTGAAGTCATCTTTCAATCCTGTCCGATCCTGTGCCCTGATACTCCTCAGAGTCTCAACATCATACTGTACGGCTCTAATTCTATCAATCAGCTCTGATTGTATCTGCAATCCCCATATCTGAGTCTCCATACCTGGAACTAGCACTTTAATTCCCAAGCTCTCAAGATCGGTTAATAAATATCTATCTGTTGTCAAGTACATAGCCATCGAATACCTGCTCAAGGCACCGGCGACTACGTTGGCCTTTCCTGGGTGGTACTGTAATGAGATGTCGAAGTCTTTCATCAACTCCAACCACCTCCTCTGTCTCATGTTCAGCTCCTTCTGCATAAACACGTACTTCAAGCTCTTGTGGTCTGTGAAGATCTTCACACGCTCTCAGTAAATATAGTATTTTCACAGCTTTAGAGCGAAGATAACTGCTGCCAACTCCAAGTCGTGGATGGAATAGTTCTTTTTATGAGGGCATAATTATCTTAAAGCATAGGCAATTACTTTCTCGTGCTGCTGAAGAACGCATCACAAACCTTTTCCTGAAGTATCACTGTAGATAGTGAATCCACCTGTCCCTGATGGCAACCTCAGAACTGGAGCTGTCATCAATCTCTTCCTCAGCTCATCAAATACAGCCTGACATTCCTCTGTCCAGACGAATTACACATCTTTCTTGGTCAGCCTAGTCATTGGCTTTATAATCTTGGGAAAGTCTTGTACAAATCTTCTGTAGTATCCTGCTAACCCGAGAAAACTCCTGATCTCAGCTACCGAACTGGGGGTAGCCTATGACTCCACTGCTTCGATCTTCTTTGGGTTAACTAAAATTTTGTTACCTGTCACCATATGTCCAAAAAATTCAACCTTGTCAAGGAAGAACTCATACTTTGAAAGCTTCCCATACAACTCCTCTTTCCTGAGAGTCTCTAAGACCATCCTCAGGTGCTCTTTATGCTCCTCTGGGGTCTTCGAATACACAAGAATATCGTCGATGAACACCACTACGAACTTGTCAAGGTATTGATGGAATACCTTGTTCATCAAGTTCATGAATACTGCTGGTGTATTGGTTAAACCAAATGGCATTACCATGAATTCAAACTGGCCATATCTTGTCCAAAAGGCTGTCTTCGGTATGTCTTCTTTCTTCACCTTCACCTGGTGATAGTCTGACCTCAAGTCTATCTTTAAAAATACCTTCGCTCTGCTCAATTGATCGAAAATATCATCTATCCTCGGCAGTGGGTATTTGTTCTTGATAGTGGGGTTGTTCAGAGCTCTATAATCGATACACATGCGAACCGTGTCGTCCTTCTTCGGTACGAACAATATCGAAGCTCACTATGGTGATGAACTGGATCTAATGAAGCCTTTGTCCTGTAGCTCGTCAACTTGCTTCTTCAGTTCTGTCAGCTCGCTGTTGTTGACTCTATAGACATATTGTGAAATAGGCTCCGTACCTGGTATCAATTCTATAGAGAATTCAACATCTCTGTCTAGCGATAAACCTGGCAACTCCTCTGAAAATACATCCAAGAATTCTGCTATCAGTAGATGTGGTAACTCCTCTTCTTCCCTCCTAGCTCCGCAAAAAGTGCCTCTGCTCCGCTCTGCTGCTCCTCTGACGACCTCAAACTCTGGCTCTCCTGGCGGTCGAAATACTACTCTGCCTTCGTGACAATCTATAGTAGCATGGTGTCTACTCAGCCAGTCCATTCCGAGTACAATATCGTATCCCGAAAGTGGCATGGTGAGTAAACTCACGCTCAACTCTTGGCCTTCCAATGATACTCTTGGATCCTTACAATAATTACGGACTAGGATAATGCCTCCTCCAGTCATGATCTTGCAAGTCCTATCTAATGGTCTTGTCTCTAAATGATGCTTAAGGGCATAAGATACAGATATAAAACTATGGGGAGCGCCAGAATCAAATAATATAAGTGCTGGAATAGAATCGAGAGAAACTGAACCTGAAATCACGTCTCCAGCTGGCTCGACCTCCTCAATCGTCATAGCGTATGCGCATCACTGTGGCGCACCTCTCTGCTGATGCTGGTGCTGAGAAAATCTCTGTTGCTATGGTGGAAGTGGAGGTCCCCTCTGCTGGCCCCCTGGTACAGTAGGTACTCTGGCTGGTCCTCTCTGAGCGGCTGCTCCTCCCTGACGAGTCTGAATTGATGGACAGTCCCTCAGCTGATGTGCTGATGATCTACAGACAAGCATGTACCCAACCTCTTTCTGTAATTGTCTCTAGTATGTCCTATCTTTCCACAATACGTATACTGGGCAACGGGCTAATTCTGTCTCTGTGGTTGCTGCTGCTGGAGGTGTCATCGAACTGGTGTCTGGTGCTGCTGCTGGTACGGCCTCTGTTGCTGCTGAAAGTATGGGCGCTTGGCCGGTCCTGTGTTATCATTTGTTCCTCCAGAAGTGTTACATCCTATCTTGGGCTTGAGGTCCAAGTCATCTTCAGCAATCTGGGCATCTATCAGAATACCCTCAAATATAGCCGTGTGATGTCCCAAAGTACGAGACTTGATCTCTCTAGTCAACCCCTTCCTGAATTTTTGTGCTCGGTCTCCTAGGTCCCAAATCATCGATGGCGCGAAACGACTCAAACGACAAATCTTTGTGGCGTATTCATTGACTGACATGCTTCCTTAGACCAAGTCATGGAACTGACTTTCCAATGCTCCTCGGGCTACGTCAGGAAAGAACTTCTCCTTAAAGAGCTCCTTGAAGGTCTCCCAAGTAAGTCCTCTGTCAGCGAGTCTCGGCTCCGTACGATACCATGTCAGTGCGATGTCAAACATCTGACTGCCAGCGGCCTCGATCTGAAGAATCTCAGGAATCTGCGCCATGCGCAAGTTTTTCTCTATATCCTCTAGCCATTCGTCAGTGTAGAGTATCCCCTCGGTGCATTTAAACTCTCGAGGCATCATCCTCTTGAAGTCCACTATAGTACCCGGCCTTTGGTGTTGCTAGACAGGATGCTGCTTGTTCCGTGCTACTCTCTCCACGGCCTGGAGAGCCACCTGATGAGCATTCTCCATGCTCTCTCTTATCAGCTCTGCATGTGTCTGGTGTACCTCTGCCTGCACCCTCTGAGCCTCAGCTTGAATACGATGAGCTACCGTCGTCACTCTTTGAGCATCTAACGTGCCCTGGATCAGTATGAGCATCTGTGCCCCGTCAGTGGGCATACCTCCAAAAATTGGTGGAGGAGGAAGGTTGTCCGTCACAGCTGGGGCAATCTTTTGAACAGGTGGACGAGGAATCCTAAAAGCTGCAGATACTCCCACATGAATATGAGATATAGGAGAAACTCCAGATGTCTGTTCGTCGAGTCGAGAGGTGGCAGACATCTCTGAAGTTGATGCTCCCAGTCTCAAAGACCTAGTCTTCGGCGGCATCCTGAAGATAGACCAAAAGAATCAATTAAGGTAATAGATACGATACCATCAAGAAAGGACAAAAAAATTCTAAGGAAGTAATCATTCAGAATATTATTATAAGATCAGAAATTTCCTAGTTGTGATTGAGCATACTCTCATCCTAATCCTATTTCCTATATCCTATCACAGGCTCTTAGTAATACAACTAAGTTGTCGCACTACTACGACATCGCACAACTTACGAAGCTAGACCTGCTTGGGCCACCACTAAAAATGTGTCATGATCCGTACCCAAATTTTGGGCATGAGTCGTGGGTACCTCCATCTTACGCCACAACATCGGCGGTAGAACGCTGTCTAGGTCTCTATAATACTAAACATAACTCACAACCTGTCAATGATATCAACTCCATAAGGAGGATAATGAAAATAAACATTTCTCAACAGTCCACAATATATACTCAATCATAATAGCTATAAGAAATAAATGGCACGATGAGATATAAAGATAAGTAGTACTGACATAAGTCAAGCACAATAACTCAAAATAGAGATAAACTACAGTCTAGCTGTCCATCATAAATAGTCTCCATAAGTCTCAAAATAAACTCAACGTATGGCTCAATACAAGTCTCAACATAAACTCAAATGCATAAAATAATAACTGTCTAAGTAGCTGCAGGTAGCGTCTCCTCTAAATGAAGGGACTCTTCTAAGCTCTCTGGTATGAAGTCTGCATCTATACCTGGTCCATAATGTGTGGGATAAAAGTTCTCAAGATCCTCTGAAAAAATATATCCGGTCAGGATTGGAGAAGTACAAGCACTAACAGCAGTTTCATATATATTGGCAAAAACTATAACACAGTGTAAAAAAATACAAGATGGATATAAATACTGGAAATAAGAATAATAGAGATAATAAAATACTGGAATAAGAAATACTGGAGCATATATCATCATCATTGGTACAACTAGCAATGAACAGAAATACAAGTGTATGCTAGAAAAATAAACTAAAATATAAGTGAATGCCAGAACAATAAACTGGAAATACATGACTAGAGCATCTAGCTAAGTGTTTGAAATATCAGTCTATCATGTGATCAACTTGGGACTAATCAGGCTTACTATATATGATTAGCTATGATTCATGTAAGGTCAGGCTAACCATCCAACTAGCTATGATGCGAGCAATAGTCAGGTTAATCATATATAACAGGCTATGAGGCATGTAATGGTCAGGCTGCACCCGACGTGAGGTGTGGGGTAAGCTATGATGCATGTAGAGTTGGGTATGATCACATAATCTACTAATATTTCTTCGTCCCTAGCTAGCACGATGGATTCCAATCATGACTCCTCGTGACAAGTCTAGATAATGCTAACTTGTGTATCCATAGTGTCAGAATCATGTACGCTATACAACTAGAATCATAGAGATGATCAACATAATGAAAACTGTCAGAGAATGTACTCGCCTGTGGTCCTCTGCTGGCAATACCAATATCCTATTTTCGAAGTCTTGTCTGAATAATCCAACAGTCCTATAGACATCATTTAGTAATAATACAGAATCAGTCGTTACACTAGCATACACACAATCATAAATACACTGAAATCAGAGACTATGCTAGGGGTAACACTGGTCAACTAGCAGGGTCAAGTGTGTGTCTAAATGTACAGGTGTCATGTCCTCAATGTTGTACATCACAAGACAGTCAATCACTAACACATGTTTAGCCAGTACGTTAGTGTACACAATGCAATCGATTCAATAATATTCAGAGTCACATGGTCATATGCAAAAATAGGGTACCCATAATTAACTCTTATGGTCATATGCAATTATATGGGATATCTACAGTTAATACCCAGGGTCATACAACATATATATATATATATATATATATATATATATATATATATATATATATATATATATATATATATATATATTACAGTCATTCCTACTACTAGTAATCAATTTCCACACAATATATATTAGTTATTATACACACACGCACGCACACGCAACTAGTTACTAGGTTTATTTGCATGGTATCTGCGGTTGCGGGGTCGACGATGACGGGGATGTTGATTGAGGAGGATGGTAGATTTCAAAAGATACGCGATCGAGGAAAGGGCTCAGGTGATCGGCTGTCTGGGCTCCGACGAGCAGGGATGAAGGTGGTGGCGTGAACAGTAGAGGGGGATGAGATAGGTTCGGCTAGGTTTAGGTATTTGTGATGGATGAAGAAAAATAATGAAGAAAAGTTATATATATATATATAGAGAAATAGGGTTTGATGTTGACCTAGGGAGTTGGGCCGGTCAACCTCTCCTTGGGATTGGGTTTCTTTCTACATGTAGAAATTTTAATGCTAGGATGGTATTGGTTTACATAGATGGCTAAGATGGTGAGGGGGAAGATGTTGAGTGTTGCACACTATAAAAATATGGAAAAAAATCACATGACCGATCAAAGAGGGAGGGAGTTGTTTCTTCATTGGCTTTGACCAATATGATGGTGACACCTCATTACACTTTTGCATAAAAGCCCCCAACAATTAGAAAATTGCATAATAGTGGGAATTAGAATTGAATGAGGGAAAATACCATGTTTGGTATGATATATTGGCTAAAAAGGGTGTGTAGTATTTAGTATGAGTATTGAGGGTGTGAATGAGAGTTTGGTTTGCTGTTGGGTCTAGTTTTGGGTTGAGTTGGGTCCTTACAACAATTTTAATTAAAATTAATGTAAATAGTGTTCTAAAATTAATTGAAAGTACATAGGGTTAAAATTAGGTGGAAAATAAGTGTCACGGATGTAGAAGACTCAGAATAGAATATTATCATAATTTGGGTTGCATAAAATGGATCAAGATTGTGTCTCTAATTTTGATTGGAACGCACAATGATGCAAAGTTAGATTTATTTGGAATATAATTAAATTTTGCGATGAATATTGTGCGGCTAAAATGAAGCACAATAGAGCATATTTATGAGTTATACAAAGGTTAGAATAGAAGGCTGGTACGTCTAGGACAAGGGTGCAAATTTGTTGGAAGACAAAAGCTAGTGTAGCCCTCTAATTATCGAAGCAACGGTAAGTTACAACAATCAAATAAAATCACAAATAATAAATTATAATCCACAACATTTAATCTCAAAAATGCTAATTAAAATCCATAACCCTATAGTTTGGTCAGAGGTTCTACTAGTGGGTTTCTAGGTCCAGTCTACTAACCCATACACTAAAGAACACTATATAATATATATATATATATATATATATATATATATATATATATATATTATGCAATATATTAACACATTAAATTAAATAAATAAAAAGACGAAAATACTCCTATTCTGGAATGTGGTAGTGAAACTTTAATGCTGCCTGTCGAAAGTGTTCAATATTATCTCGTGCCGGTTCTCTATCCCTTTGGGTAATATCCATTATGGAGGACATAGTCATATCCATTTTCCCTTCATATAATCGAACATGGAAGAGGGACTTTAGATCCTCGAAGGATGAGATGCATTTATTTGGAAGGCTACATAACACACTCAAAAGTGACCCCGGATAGTGCTCCAACGAACAAGTTAGTAAGGTGTCATCCCAAGATAAGTGGCCCATTGTGGAATAGAAGTATCTCATGTATTATCAGGGTGATATCTTTTCGTCAAATGGAGTTAGAGATAGTGGCTTATATTTGGGAGGGTCTACCACGTTATCCTATTCGGGATTATAGGGTTGCCGGAGGAGCCTGTCTTGATTATCTCGAGCATCAATGTGGGCACACAAGTCCCTAAGAGTCTCCTGGATATCGTCTAGCAAAAGTATGGCAGAGGATCGAGGTGCTGTCTGGCTGCTTGCGACATAAGGAGCCAGATCAGGCATACTGGATTCCTCATTGGTCCTCTGGTCCAGGTTTGTCCGTCCCGGAGTCCGTGGCTATGCCAGGACTAAGTTTTCTTTGAGCTCCAATACTGTATGAGTCAAAGTCTACATCGAGGTGCTAAGCGTCTGTATTATGGCTTCGAGTGCCTCAAGGTGTTATTGGTTACTGGATCTTGTGTTATGCTCATCTTCTACCAAGTACACTGGCATTACGTGGTAAGAGATGGACGGAAAAGTAGACGCTTCACTTTTTACCTTAGATGTCTGAGTCTCATTGTCCTAGCAGAAAGTGGGCAATGTTGCATCACTTTCATGGTTTGAAGGATTGATACCCCTAGTCTCAATTACGGGCACATCCTGGAAGGTACGACTACCCCCTGTTAAGCCATCATCCATTCGCGGAGATTTACTGTCTTTCCAATATGACCGTTTGACGTAGAATACTAGAGGATTATTACCCCAGCCCCAATTGCGACCTCAATTAGGAGGGCATGGCTACCCCGAGTTCTTATTTTCGAACGTGTGCCCTGGAATACCCCCACAGTAGGTGCTTGTTCGCTACCCCGCGGATGGCTTCGTGATGTGCCGACCGACACCCTTAGGTTGGGTGAGCTTTTCTTTAAAATCTTCTTCATAGTAGGAGACCTCCATGTTGAGAAACATTAAGCGACGAACAATTCCTCCTCGTTTTGTAGCTGTTTCCTGGAATGACGTCAGGTTAGTGTCGCGGGTTACAATTGCTGGAACACCGATTGTCTGGCTGAAAAAACTGATGCCTTAGTGCAACAATAATTTATGATGATACCGGCGCATGTGTGTCAACGAGGGGACATATCACGTGTAAGGGTTGCTTCTCTCATCTTACACTTGTGACTAATCATGTTACGTAAATCAGAGGATGGAAGCTTCACCTTCATATTCGTTTCAAGTACTCGGGCAACCCTTGCATATGGAGGTGAAAATAGAATGTTTGCTCCCTGACCCAGTTCTTTCGCAGAAACTGAAACTGGATCATTGGTGGAAGAGTTAACGTGAGACGGATCAATTTTATGCGCGCAGCCAATATGGACGTATAGGTCTGTCATCATGGTATTTGCTCCCCGACTTGGCTTAAATGCAACTATGGCGGCCAAGTGGGGTTGGAAGGCTTTAAGTTAAACTTTTTCGAGGATTGATACACACTATTGATGGATTTGAGAAATTTTTCCTTAAATGTATAATTTGGTCTTTATGAAGGATTGGTGGATTCTAAGGTGGGTGGAGGTTATATTGTCAAGTTCGGATTATAGTTAATTTTTTATATATTATAGGAGAAGATCTTAATTGGGGGTTAAGAGGGCAATAAAGTAAAACTAGATTAAAGGTTTAAGAGCAGAATTTTTAGATAGGTTTTTATGATCTATTGAGTTAATGTAGAAAAAAAAATTAGAGGATAGAGATTCGACTTAGAGGAGAAGAGTGACTTGAGGATCGAATTTAATTTTTTTTAAATTAGATAGATTGGATTAATTTTTTTTTAATTAGAGGATTTAATTTAAATTTTGTATTTTGAGAGTTGAATCAATTTTGAGGATGAAAATTAAATTTAAAATTTGATGACTACGAAATTCTAAAAATTAAAATTTTGGAATAAGCTCGATTAAATACATTTTGGTTATTTAAATTTGAGGGAGATTAGATTTTGATTTAACCTCTTGAGGTATTTTTTAGATGGTATGAGCTAGTTTTTATAATAGAACTGCTGAACCTATGGTGGACAGAAGTCCTCGTAGGGTTGAAAGTTATTCAAGGAATATGTTAGTAAAAAAAAATTTGAGAAGATTATGATTGGGATTAAAGTTTAAATTTTCGTAGAGTTTAATTTTTTAAAAAGTTAAATTTGAGGATCAAATTAAATTATTAAATTTTGAGGACAAAATTATTTTAAGGTGGGTAGAATGTAAACCCTCTGACCCATATTTCTAATTTTTTAATTAAAAAACTTTAAATAAAATAATATCTCTGTTAGTTATTTAGCAATAAATAGTAAAGAAAATATATATCAAATAGGAATATCAAATCAAATAAAGGAGTTAGATAAATAAAATAGAAACTAAATGCTATAAATTAAAAGGAAAAAAGAAGAAGAAAATACTAAACTGATAGTTAAACTAATCAACCACATAATTAGAAATAATAATAATGATAATAATAAATCCTAAACCTTATTTAAATAAATAAATGTCAACCTAGTCAGTAAAATAAAAAATAATGCAGAAGCCGACCAAATCCTAGAAATATAGTCCTAATACTTTACTATTATCATATACAGGAATGTATCTTAATTATTTCAACTAGATATAAGTAACTTAAGGATATGGACCCACTAAAACAATAAAAAATAAAAGCATAACTTAAACAAAAATTTAAATTAAAACCAATCATTATCAATAGAGGAAATATCATATGCATGTATGCTTATATAATCCCATGCACCCTAACGTTTCCATCTTCTCATCCTGATTAAATCCCTTCATCCCTATATATAGATAGATAGATTCATTAGAATTCTATAGCAACAACCATCTCCTTTTAGTCAAGTTCCCGAGCTCCATCCGTGTTGCAAGCGGTGACCCCTTCGTATGCGTTGCACTTGTTCCAGTACTGCGACCCGAAGTCGCTTCCTCTCCGAACCATCTACGTATGACCGGCACTTTCAACCCTCCTCGCCACATAAGTCAGATGTCTGCGCGCGCGTGTGCTGCGTTGCGTGGCAATCCACCCTCGAGTCGCGTGCAACTGCGACCTTACCATGTGGAAGACTCTCCATGCATACTAATACCCCGACCCAAGTCCTCAAACTATAAAACCAAGCAAGTATACTTTGCCAAATTTGTACATGTATTTAACAGTTTATTTATTTTCTTGCCTATCCATATTACCGTTAAGTTACACTATTATTTCTTTAAGTGGTAGTTGTGCATGCTAGTTTTTGCTTTTAATTTTATATCATTAATGTATATTATGATAGGATGTCTTGGAGTTATTGTAAACACATGATTAGGTCCATGTTTACTAGACTTGTTGCTCTCGTACGTTGTTATAGGCACCATTGTTTACTTGTACTACCCTCTAGTTATTGTCCTATTTTTAGAGATCGAGCCACGAGATGGGGAGAAGGATTATACGTGTATGAACTGCTTTTCCTTGTTTCATTTTTATTTTAACCTAGTGTCTAAGAAGGATAGGGTTATGTTGTTATCCTAGTGTCCACGAAGGTCTATGGTTTGACTCGCTCAGCTGTAGTTCACTGAGGGCTATGATAGTTTGACCTCGTTTCCTTTTGGCAGTTCACACACATGTAGTTGTCTCATATACGCACCATGATTAGTGTAGTTTCAAACTTTGTAGGATCAAGTGTTGCTTAGTTTTATTATATTATTTATTTACTGTATATTTGGCATATTTTTATGTATCTTGTTATGTCCCATTAAGGACCTGGTCTATTTTCAGGTTTAGCAGATGAGGATTACCCGCAGACATATGGACATGGACCCAAGGGTACGATAATAGTTGATGTCCTACAAATACTTAGTTATTTTTAGCACGGACTTAGCTTTATATTATTGTCCTTATCTTCTCCGTCTACTAGTAGTGGATTTGTCTCCACCGGATGTCTTTGGATTCTTGATGAAATTAAACTATTTGTACTTTTATTCATTATTATCTATTATTATATTTATTTTTTGTTCGACTTATTCTACTATATAGCCTAGTTTTGCAATCTTAGTCTTTTTTCGAGCTTGTTCGGACATGTGTATTACAGGGCGGCCGACTGTAATACATATTGTTCATTCTTGATATATTTCTTCTTATGTGGATTGAGATGTAGTTAGACTTGCCATATATATATGATACTTTAGTATAGACAACATATATGTATTTGAGTTAGGCTGGAGTCCACTTGATACGTAGCTGGCCATTGCCACATATTCTGGTCCTACATATTTTAGGAGTGGGACATGACAGAAGTACTTTAACTCATGCCATAGTCTAAGTGGAGTGCATCGCAACAGTGCGCAAGATAGTACTACTAAGGCATACAAAATGATCTCTACATTAACGGTGAAACACATAAGGAAAACTCTATTGAAGCATACGAGTACTTATATCTCTAGTATTAGGTTTATCTTCCATGTTCTATGCAAGTAATACAAGATAGAATTATTCCCTTAACTAGGTGCATTGAACTCTTTTATTTGCATACAACGGGTAATTTTTCTAGAGACTAGCATGTACCGTCCATATTTTTTAAGTGTACAGGCTAAGCAAAGATGGGTTCATCGTAGCCACCCACCTTAGCGATGATTCGCATCGGTCGAGCGATACTCTGGGCACACCTTTGAAAGTCTATGTCTGAACTCCTGAAGGGCCAAGTCTGAATTTTTTTGCCTAAAGCGAGTCTTCTCACTGAGCAAAGCGGTACAGGTTATCGCACCATTGTCGTTTGAATCAGCTATCTGCATTGATGCGGAGCGGGTTGTTACATGGCACAGCGGCTTTGACGATCGAAATCTTACGAGTCTTGCGAGGTTTTACAAGCCTCATTGGAGAAATCGGTATGTCAGAGGGATGTATGTCAACCTCATGTGCATCTATGGCGGGGGTTGGTACTACATCGGGTACCGACCTCGGGCTTGGCACAACGACCTTGGTGACCCAAGTTTTACGAGTCTTGCGAGGTTAATAGAGGAGAAGCAAACGACTGTTGGTCTCATTAGAGAGCTTGACTTGTCTAGCATGTCTTCGAATACTTGTTGGTCGAAGAAAATGACTAACATCCTCTGAGTCAAACCCAACTTGGCCACGTCAGATTGCGTCACCAGCTTCTCATTGGAGGAGAAGCTCTTCCCCAACCGAGTCACCATTTTTGTAGACATCACAGAATCAATCCTCGGGGTGCAAAGTTAAACAAACTTTTTTTTATTGATTGAGAATTAACAAATAGTACAAAATAATCTCTAATACCTAGAGTCTAAGTACAATAAAAAAAGAATCTAGGTAAGTGTGACAATAGAGATCGAGCACTGCAGTGGCTCTTTTACTCCATTGACGATCCGGGACTAAGGAGGTTGACGAGGCTTCGGGGAGCTGGAGTATACCACTCAGCGGGTGTCCCTTGTGGCGCTTCTCTCTTCTTCTCCTCTTCTTTTTTTTTATCGTGGCGACGTTCTTGGAGGCTTTATGTGTGGGAGACGCCTATTATTTCTAGATTTTAGAGAGCCTTATACGCATGCACAAGCGCATCTCATGCTACCGTATAGCGACACATGTTGCAATAGGTTGCCACGTGGTCGTTCGAGATCTAGGGTTGCTGATGCCCATAATACTCGTGACACGTGTCATAACAATTTTGATTGCACCTTGGGAATACGTCCGCCCGACACATGGAGATCAATAGGGGGTAGTGGCGCACGGCACTACAGGCATATGGGAATACTGGAGAAATAGTGGCATATGGCACTGCTAGCGCATGTGAACACTGGACTATGGTAGTGGCGCATGGCACTGGTGGTACTTGGGAACACTACTTATGTTGTAGATGGCGCAAAGCTCTGGACCATTTTGGCGCATGGCTCTTTGATCACTACGACGAATGGATCTTAATTATTGTTAACGCATGGTAGATATTTTCTATGCTTCTACAAGTTCTATGTGATATATACTATGTGCTACGTGATTACCTTTCTTGCATGGATTTTTTAGATGACCAGTAATCATACTGTGGTTAGGAGATTATTGATTGTTGCATCATGCTTGGGTGAATCTAGATTAAACTCTTGAGTAATAATATGGATTCGTATCTAGCGTGGACATACTTGAGTGCAAAATCTAAGGAGGAATGATCACGTGACCACGGCATAAAATTCTAGTTAACAGTAGGGTTAACTAGGAACCTAAATATGTAGAGCATTGGAAGAGAACGAAATCTCGAGATCGTGCATGACTGCCATCTTTCGAACATTAGTTCAAGGAGTACCATGCTGCCCCCCACCGGATACTATATATCATCTACAATAGTAGAGTGCGACATCCGATTATATTATATACTACGTGATATAAATGATTCATTGCACGGTGGCCTTACAAGGGACCGGTGCTTATACTACGCGCTACGTGATTATTGGCCCAGCTATCCCAGCTCGATCATAGCACGATATAAGGATTCATGTATTATGAATTATCTGGATAACCAAATTTTACCTAGCAAGCCGTAATATTGCTTGGCCGATTATAAATAAACTTGTTTGTGTATTATATTTTCTACTATTAGTCTAGGATCATGGTATGCTGGTTCAACCATTATCCTTATTTGGTTGTAGGGTTGGACTATTGTGCCACGATAGGCTATGAACCAAAATTATGATACAAGACTTTAGCTTGACCATAATCAGGGGACGTACTCTATCTCAGTATGATATGTCACTCCTTGTCCTTGTTTGGTGTATGAGTGTCGTATTGCCTCAATGATAGGGCACACGCTAATGATCCTTGGCTCTTGCATTATATGCTAGATATGGATTTTTTTATTTGTGTTTCCGTGTGGTGCTTGCTACTTGGAGTCTAAACCCATTGGTTTTGCTTGACCAGGTTTAGATCCAGTGTCCGAGGATCCAGGTTATCTTCCATTGACTTATGGCGTACACCAGACGATGACTACTGAGGGGCAAAATAGATTTCATTCCTTCCCACTTATATTGTATATTCATATCTTTTGGGCGTTTAGCCACCGATACTTGTTAGCCGAGAAGTTTGGACACTAGTTCTTTATATGACTGTAATCATTCAGACTACAGCTGACATACTGTCATATATATTGTTGATACTCTGCTAGTCTAATATTTTGCAAGGCTAGACTCTAGAATATTTCTTCTTGACTTATGGTTGTATCTTATATATTCTATGTTTATTTCTTCTTGACTTGAATGATTAAGACATAGATGTTCAAAGACCCTAGGTGACTTGATTGTAGTATGCACCCTTTGTCTTCTTACAACTTTGATCGCACCCTGGGGTACATAGTGCGTAGCTGGTTGTGTCATATCCTCGTTCTCTGAATTTCAGTACTGGGGTGTGACAAGGTTTTAGTTGTGGTATAAACCCCCTCGACCAAATTTAGGGTTATTTAGTTTAGATAGAGAGACCAGGATTAAAATGGTGACAAATAGAGATGAATGCAATAAATTAGAATTAATGTGCAATAATTATATGACTTAATATCCCTTACCGTTGTTTTGATGTTTGGAGCACTACACTAGTGGTTACCTTCAAACAAATTTTATACATACTTCCTAGACATGTCAGACTATCATTCCGACCCTTGTGTAACTCTTCAATACTCGATATTGTGCTTCATTTTAGCTGCGCAATATTTGTTACAAACGTCCCTGTATAATCCCAATAAATCCATTTTTTCATAATTGCCCATTCCTATTTGAAATTGGAGACACAACCTCAACATGTCCCATATAACCTAATTTAGGGCATTAATCTATTCTGAGTCTGCTACGCCCATGACACTTGTATCCCACCCAATTTTAACCCCATGTATCTTCAATTGATTAAAGAACGCCTTGTGCATTAGTTTTAAATTAAATTAAGTTGGAGACCAACCTCAACCAAAGCTAGACCCAACCAAGGCCATGTACACCCTACACCCTTTCATGTGGACATGTTCCCCACCCTAAAGAGCCATGGCCGACCCAATTCTCGAGGTAAACCCCCTATTCACCCTCTTATATAAATATATTTTTCTCTCTCTTTAAACCCTAAAAACCAAAACCCTAGCCGATCACCTCTTCCTTTACCCGACATCATCACCATCTCAAACTGCTACCACCTCAAGCCGCCACCTCCAGCCCCCTGACCACCTCAAGCCGCCAACTAGCCGCCAACTCCAGTCCCCTGATCACCGTCAACCACCGCCTCTCAGCCCGCCTGCATCCGACAGCCAACCCCATCAACCATTATCACCATCATCAACACCATCTCCAACCCGACTTCCAAACCACCACCCCAACACCGCCTGACAACGCCAACCACTGCCACCAGCCTCACCGTCTCTACCACCACAACACCACCAGCAACCAACACCTACACCACCGCCAACCACTACTCGCACCACCCTCATCAACATCACCATCACCAACCAGAACCTCAGCCGACCCAGATCACCCCAGCCCCTGACCATCGCCTGCCAGCACCACCACCGCCATCTCAGCTACCCTGATCGCCGTCCCCAACCGCCAGCACCGCTGCTGCCGAGGCTGCTGCAGCCGCTGCTGCCGTTACAACCGCAGCTACCGTTGCTTCCCCGCACGACGTCGGGACTCCGCCCCCACGCCGGGGGACAACCGTCGATGAGCACAGACCCCCCTCACTCGGCCACGACTAGGTAAATATCTTATTGCCCTCTTTGCTTGTGGCGTTGAGTCTTTGTGTCATTGTGTCGTCGTGTCATTGATTGGATACGAGTAAAGTAAGGTGAAACCCTAAGAGTAAAATATGTGTATGTATATATTACAAACTAGTGATTAATGGTAATTAATTGATCAGTTAATAAATGACTTATAATTATGAACACTATGTTGACCTAGGACTTGGACAACTAGCCTTGTGCACGTATCCTTATAACATGCTAGATAAGATTTATAATGTAGTATTATACGTCTTAGTTGTGTAACGTATCCGGAGGTTTTTTTGTCTTGGCGTACACGCCACTCGTGGACAAGACACATGTACGTCTTAGCTGCGTGCACACGCGACTTTGTTAGCTGACCAACAGTAACCCTTGTGTCAGTACCTAAGAACAACGTAGAGTTTCTGTGTGTATTACTTTAGTGTCTGATGATCGAATTTCTATATTATATTATATGTATAGGGTCGCTGGACCAGTCAGGAGAGACTGCAGGAGCAGGTTATTGGCATTCACAGCTTGAGGACCCAAGCAAGATACCTTGCCATATTTACTATTTAGTTTAAATTATGCAGATATTGTATGATATCTTGTTGCATTCTTTTATACAACTGTGCGCGTCCGAGATTGACTCGGGTACAGTCGATGAGTACGTCGATGAGTAGTATACTTGACCTAGTCGCTAGCAGACTCACCCCCATTAGGAGGATACTCTGATATCTTCCGAGACTTGACACTTACACACATCACTGTGACAAATTCATGTTGGGATACGGGTTCGCGTACCCGACTAGCTGTCGGTGTGTGTGACATGCATCATGGTTTAGTACGTAATTCAGGATTATATAATTAGTAGAGACTTGGCATATAGATACGTGGTATGCACGTCGAGTATTCGACTTGTATATCTATATCGGGCGGAGAGGACAACTAGTAGGCGTATGGGGTACACATATTAGAATCCATAGTATTCGAAGGAGCCACGGATCCAATGACTTCCTTTATTCATATGCCACGTTCTACGGAGCGATATGGATGATATACTACTCAGATGCCACGTTCTATGGAGCGATATGGATGTTATACTATGCAGATGTCACGCTCTTCGGAGTGTTGGACGTTATGCCTACGCCTACCCATACGTACCAATATTGTCCTCACATTTTATTCACTTAGATGATTAGCACACCCATTATTTTATTCAGTATTTATTTATGGCATGCTTCTATATATCTTGTTACATCCTTCTGAGGACCTGGTTCCTTTCCATATTTGGACGAGACGTATTATCCCACTGTGTACGGACCCGGACAGGAGATGAGGTACGCATCCGAGGAGGAGCTAGAGGTGCTACCATCAGAGTTTTCTTGATCATTTGGTAGGCCTTCCGCCTAGGATTGGAGCATCATTATCTAGTCAGCCGATGCCCTAGTCATTATTCTTTTATCTGTCTTTTAGTACTTTTATTTCGTCATAGCAGTGGGTTTGTTCCTACCAGACATTTGGGGTTGTACTATGATATTACAGACTGGCGTTTATTTTATAATATTTATTTTAGTACTTTTGGTTATATTGTGGATGAGATTAGATTACCTGTTTGATGTTGATATTGGACTTGTTAGTAATTTAGGACAGCGTAGCACTTTTCGTTATGATCCATTAAATTAGAATATCCTTGGAGACGTGTCAGCTGGCTTTTGCCACGTGGCCTGGTCCCATATATTTTGGGACTGGGGTATGACATAGTTTTAGTGGTGGCCCATGCAGGTCATGTTTATCGCTTGTGGTAGCGAGCCTGCCCTAGGATAGAATTACTAGGTCTCATCCACTTTGATTACGTCTTTGAACTTCCTTCATATTACTTCTAAATATATGCATCCTGTTTGCCTGATTTCGTACTCTTTTAATGAAGTTCTATCTCTTACAGTAAGATGAACTTGCGCAGTGGACAAGGAGCGCCCGGTGCCGTGGTGCCAGCCGATACCACCCAGAGAGAGGAGATATCCCAGGGACCACCTGGAGAGCAACCACCACCACAGGCCCCAGTAATTCTACAGCCCCCGCTGATACATTGGCACGAGACTTCTCAGGGCAATCCAACACAGTAGCACGAGGGACAGACTTCACAAACGATCCCCACGCAGCATTTTGAGGGCCAGACTTTGAGGGCTATGCCGATGCCACAACCGAAAGGCTGACATCTAAGGAGACATCTACAGCACAGCCGGAGGTAACGTTGCCACCACCTCCACCCTATCCACGTCAGATGCTACAATCAGATGGACAGCCACAGATGCTTCAGTTCTTTCAGACTATGATACAGGCATAGTGGCACCAGACCGAGACATTGAGATAGAGTTTGATGGTAGTTCTGGAGAGGATACCTGCCCCAACACCCGTACCAGTACCTCCACCAGCTCAAACAGGTGGTACTGTACGATGGTTCCGCCAGATGGGCCTGGATACCTTTTTGGACAACGAGACTGCAGAGGGGATCTCCGATTGGGTCGCCAACACAGAGATATTACTAGAGGCCTCTCAGCTACATCCAGACCTTTGGATGACCACAGTGAGGGCCCAACTGAAAGGCAATGCCCATCACTGGTAGGATTCTATAGAGCGCAGTGTAGGCAAGACCCAGACATAGAAGCAGTTCTTAGAGTACTTCAATGCAAAGTATTTCCCGATTACAGTTAAAAATGCCCTATACTCCCAGTTCCTGTATTTAGAACAAGAAAATATGACCGTAGATGCATACGATGCAGAGTTTAGCCATCTTAGCAGATTTAGTGCTGTCTTGATACCCAACGATCTAGAGAAGGCCCAGAGATTCTATCACGGCCTCACTTTCGAGCTGTAGAGATATACCACCACCCAGGCGAGGATTTTTTATGAGGAGGTTCTTTCAGACAAGAGGATCTAGGAGGCCATTGGCAGAGGAGCAAGACGTTCTAGCACGACCACACCAGCCAGAGCCCAGCCCGGAGCAGGAGGACCGATCCGTCGTCCCGGAGCACAGACACAGCAGAGGACAGCACCATACCAGCAAAAGGAGCTTCCGACTTGCCACCACTGTGGTAAGAGAGGACATTTCTAGAAGGACTGCTGAAAGAGACTAGGGACATGCATGATTTATGGAGCGAGCTAGCATCATGCCTGAGACTGCCCACAGCACAGAGATACGGAACCGCAGGCCGGACATAGGCCAGCAATACCAGTCCAGGGGACACTACCCCCGACAGGAGGGCAGCGTCCATCAGCACCCAGAGGATTTCAGAGGGGACCACCTTTGGCCCTACAGGAGGCACAGTATGATCGAGGCAGACAACAGACTGGAGGGCAGAGGCACGTGTCACGACCCGCACCCGGGGTAAGGGTACTAGTCGGAAACAACGCCCAGCCTACGCCGCAGAATCGGTGGTAGAACGCTGTCTAGAAAGTCTATCTAATATAATGAACCACCAAAAGATAGTGTACTCAATCACAGAACTAAGATAGAATGAACACGAATCAGATAAGAATAGAATAGTCACAATACAACTCATGAGTCTAAAATAATACATCAATGAGTCTGAAGAAAATTACAGAAATATGCTGGAGACAAATCCAGTACAAAAGAATACTACAAAACTATAAAGCTACAACTCCAGGGTCAACTGTCTCAGTTGGGATAAGTCCCACTTGAGCCAGGGTCTCAGAATCTAAACCCACAACATCCTGGGGTCCATAATAGGTAGGGTACTCCTCAGTGTCATCTGGAACAATATATCCAGTCAGGAAAGGAGCAGAGTACAACCCTAACAGCAGTTCTCAAATAATGATAAAAACTATGTAACAGTAAATAGTTGTGGATAAACAAGATGCATAAATAGATACAAGAAATATATAGACAATAAGGAAGTACTGGAAAGAAATATAATAATGAACAATATGCTGATGGAACAAGAATACTAATGACTAAGTGTGTGAGTACTAGCTTTAACATGTGATCGGCTTGGGAACTTGCACAAGAGTATGATGGCCTGGCTGATTATACGTGCGGTGTATGATCAACACTCACAAGGAACAAGACATGCACAAGGAGGGTATGATCACATATCTACACTAAAATACTCCCCACCCCGACTGGTATAATAGATCCAACCACGGTACGTTATGGCACTAGATTCCCCAAGAAGATAGCTAGTCTCCCCGAGAATCGGTGTCTGTACATGTACAAGATAAGCAATGAAACAATACTTGCACCATATACACCATATACCAAGGAATAACATCTCATGACGAGATCCGGATATACCAATCCGTGTAACCATAGTGTCAAGAGAACATGTATATCTACACTAGATACAACGAACATAGAGGATATCATAAATGAGAAACTATCAGAGAATGTACTCGCCTGAAGTCCAATGAACAGTCTCACAAATGTCTGACTCGGTGCCTCGAAGACCTAGATATGGAATACCACATTAATACAAGGTCCCGGAAAGAGAACAAGTCAAACTAGGCAATTTCTAGGTCAATAAGTCAATTCTAAGGTAAAAGTCAACTATGGTCAACTCTAAAGTCCACTAAAGTCAAACATGGTCAAACCCAAAGTCAACCTCATAAGACATCTATAAAATAATATAGAGATAAACTACAATAATTTAGGAATCAAATTAGATTCAAAAAGAACTCACACAAAGTATACTAATAATATAATTAATATATACCCTAAAATAATATATATACAACCCAACATTTATATAAATAACATAATATATTATTACAATTATTATTCCTCACAAAACACATATATATATACATATATATATATACAATTATAATATATAATATATACATTAAATCTGTCAAAGCGTCATTAAAAAACAGTGAATAAAATAGGATTAAATCAAAACAGTTTAAATAGTGACAGTCGGGACTGTCACCGAAGGACTGTCACCGAAACCCAAATAATTAACTGCCACTGCTTTGGTTTTCGCTGACAGTTAAAACTGTCGCAGAAAACCGTCGCAGAAAAGCTGCTGTTTCCCGCTGCTGCAATTAATGACAGGTTTGTCATTAATTGCCCGAAGGCTACAGCGGCTGCTATTAGTCGGCTAATTAATGACAGTTTTTACTGTCATTAATTCACTGTCACTAAAACAAGTTATATATATATATAATTATATATATAAAAACAGAATATATAAAACAATATATACATATATATATATAAACAGAATATATAAAACAGTATATATATATATATATATAAACCATTAATACAAAATGTACATATATATATTAATATACACATAAACTTATACCTTCAAATATTTAACAAAGAACATATAATTTACATGGCTAGAAGCACACCTAAAATATTTATATTAATATCCAAATAATTACATAATAATTATAAATAATATAATTACACAATTAAACATACAAATATATTTTATAAAACATTTTATGTATAAATTATATTATTTAACAAGTAGTAACATATATATTTGCATGCAAGAAAGCTACATATTATATTGTACATTATATTAGCACACCCAAAATATAGATCTATGCTACAATAATTACTATAATAAATACACAAAATAAATATTTAATATCCATATATATATACTAATTATAAATGAAGAATTGAACCACAATTAATTAGATCTATGCAAAAATACACACAATTTGAGAGTATCTCACCGTATCCCACTAGATCTAGGATACGCATGCGACACGAGTCCAACACACAACCAAATGTACCCCGGAGGACACAAACAAATCACAAATAATATTTATGAACAAATCAAAGCGTCAAAAGTAGATCTATGTGTCCGTGTCAAAATATGACATGTTCAAAGCCCCGTGTCGGAGGAAAACCCCCAAATGACACGTATCACCAAATAGTTGGGATACGAACCACAAGTATCCCAATATGGACATGACACTAGCCTCAAACACAAATCTCATGTCCAATTGATCTATAGGATCAATTGACACACACAAAAAATATAAATTCGGAATTCCAACAAAATTGACACAAAAAGCACCATAACTTTCTTCATGGGTCTCCTATGAACACAAAACAAAGTCCTATGGGTAGTACATACATATAGGTTGATTTTACATGATTAAATCTCAGATTTAGAAGCTATTTAAATGGAAAAATCTGAATTATACCTATTGGGAGATGGATTCCCAATGAAACCTCCAATTGAGATGAACTTGCTTCCAAATTGTAGATCCTTGCTCCTCTTTGTAGATCCTTGCTTCCTTCTTCTAGATCCTTGCTTTCTTCTTCTCTAATGGTGAATTGGGAAGAATTTGGAATGAATTTGGTAGGGAATTGGATTGGGAATGGAGGGAATTTGGTAGTGGAAGAATTCTAGATCTAGATTTGGAATGAAATGAGAGGAGAGAGAAATTTCCCCTCCTCTTTAATAGGCCGGCCATAGCCCCTCCCCCAAGCAATTGTAAAATATCTAATGTACCCCTTGGGGCCTCTCATGAAGAAATAATTAAGGAAGGAAGCTTCTAGTCTAATCATTTAATTAATTTAATCCATCTTCTTAACCATGGGCTTTCTAAATGGGCCAAGTCTAACTAATTAATTCATGTTGGTCCATGGGTCCAAACTAAACTAGTTGGGTCCACTAAAATAAGTCCAAAATAATTAAATAACATCCAACAATAATTAAATAATACAACAAAAATTATTTACCATGCACAATATTTATTTAAATAGGAAATTACTAAAATACCCTTTTTCCTAAAATGTGGTAGTGACAAGTCTACCCTCCTTAAAATAATTTCGTCCTCGAAATTCAAAGACGAAAACTACCCCCAGAAAATCACAGAACAGAACTAAAGAATCACAACTAACTAATGAACAGAACATAACAATGAACAGAACATAACTAGAAATAACATACCTCAAGGTACAAACAAATATGGATAACGCTCTCGCATGTCATCCTCTCTCTCCCAGGTAGACTCCCCCGGAGAGTGATGCCTCCATGCGACGCGAACCAAAGGAATAGTCAGGTTCCTCAGCACCTTCTCTCTCCTATCCAGAATCCCAACTGGCTGCTCTGGATAGCTAAGAGTAGGGCCCACCTCTATCTCTGAGTGATCCAATACATGACTAGGATCTGCCACGTATCGTCTCAACTGCGACACATGAAACACGTTGTGCACTCCCTCCAATGCAGGTGGCAAGTCTAGTCTATAAGCAACTGCACCGACCCTCTCTAGAATAGTAAAAGGTCCAATGAATCGCGGACTAAGCTTTTCGCCTCCACCAAAGCGAATCGTGCCTCGTGTCGGAGAAATCCTCAGAAACACCAAACCACCCACCTAGAACAAAACACCACCTTAAGAACTTATCTATAACAAACAACCAAGAACAAGTACACAAAATAAAATCTAAACTATACCTCAAACTCCAAGGGTCTCCGATGGCTATCGGCCCAATGCCGTTGTCTGTCCTGTGCCACTCGAAGTCTGTCTCTGATCAACTGAACCTTCTCTGCTGCATCCACAACCATCTCTGGCCCAAGCAAAACTCTCTCTCCAACATCGTCCCAAGACAAAGGAGTACGATACCTCCGACCATATAGAGCTTCAAAATGTGACATCTCTATACTGGCCTGGTAACTGTTATTGTAAGCAAACTCTACCAAATGGAGATGGTCCTCCCAAGAACCTCCGAAATCTAGTACACAAGTGTGCAACATATCCACGAGAGTCTGAATAGTCCTCTCTGACTGCCCATCTGTCTGGGGATGATATGTAGTACTGAATTTGAGCTGAGTGCCCAAACTCTCCTGCAAACTCCTCCAGAAATGAGAAGTGAAACGACTATCTCGATCTGAGACTATGCTGACGGGAACTCCATGTATCCTAACGATCTGCCTCACATACATCTCTGCCAGCTTCTCCGTAGACAAACCCACCTTGAAAGGCAAAAAGTGGGCCGACTTTGTCAACCTATCAACAATGACCCAAATTGCGTCTTTCCCTCCTGGAGATCGTGGTAGTCCGGACACAAAATCCATAGTAATGTGTTCCCACTTCCACTCTGGAATGGGTAATGGCTGAAGTAAACCTCCTGGCCTCTGCCTCTCGGCTTTCACCTGCTGGCACACTAAGCATCTGGATACAAACTGTGCCACTTCCCTCTTCATGCCATACCACCACACACTCTCTCGCATATCCCGATACATCTTGTTAGCACCTGGATGTATGGAATACTGAGAGCGATGCGCTTCCTGCAACACCTCCTCGCACAACTCCCCACTAGGCACACACAATCTAACTCCATGCCTCAAGGATCCATCCTCTGCAATAGTAAAATCATCCTCCAATCCTGCTCTCACCTGAGCTCTGATACTCCTCAAAGATACATCATCATACTGTGCTGCCTTGATCCTGTCCATCAAATCTGAGTGTATCTGTAATCCCCACATCTGTATAGCACACCCAGGAACAATCACCTCAATGCCCAAGCTCTCCAAGTCCTCCAACAGATATCGATCCTGCGTCAAGAACATAGCTACCGGATACCTGCTCAAAGCATCGGCAACTACATTGGCCTTCCCAGGATGATATTACAAAGAGATATTAAAATCCTTCATCAGTTCCAACTACCGACGCTGCCTCATGTTCAACTCCTTCTGCGTGAAAACGTACTTCAAGCTTTTGTGGTCTGTGAAGATCTCCACACGCTCTCCGTACAAATAATGTTTCCACAACTTCAGGGCGAATATGACAGCTGCCAACTCCAAATCATGGGTAGGATAGTTCTTTTCATGAGGACGCAATTGCCTGGATGCATAGGCAATCACTTTCCCATGCTGCTGAAGAACACAACCTAAACCCTTTCCCGATGCATCACTATAAATAGTGAAACCTTCGGACCCTGATGGCAATGTTAAAATAGGAGCAGACGTCAACCTCTTCTTCAACTCCTCAAAAGCAGCCTGGCAATCTTCCGTCCAAACAAACTCCACATCCTTCCTTGTGAGTCTGGTCATCGGCTCGGCAATCCTCAAAAAATCTTGCACAAACTTTCTGTAGTAGCCTGCCAATCCCAAGAAACTCCTGATCTCTGCTACCGAACTCGGAGTCTTCCAAGATTCCACTGCTAAAATCTTCTTCGGATCTACTGAAATACCATCACCAGTCACAACATGCCCCAAGAATTCCACCTTGTCCAAGAAAAACTCACATTTGGACAACTTTCCATACAGCTTTTCCTTCCTCAGCACATCCAACACAATCCTCAAATGCTCCTCATGCTCCTCCGGTGTCCTCGAGTATATGAGTATGTCGTCGATGAACACCACCACGAACTTGTCAAGGTACTGGTGGAGCACCTTGTTCATCAAGTTCATAAATACCGCCGGTGCATTAGTCAAACCAAACGGCATCACCATAAACTCGTACTGACCATACCGAGTTCTAAAAGCAGTCTTCGGTATGTCCTCCGGCTTCACCTTCACCTGATGGTAGCCTGATCTCAAATCTATCTTAGAAAATACCTTGGCACCACTCAACTGATCAAACAGATCATCAATCCGTGGCAAAGGATACTTATTCTTGATAGTAAGATTATTCAAAGCCCTGTAATCAATGCACATGCGCACCGATCCATTCTTCTTCGGTACAAACAATACCGGGGCTCCCCATGGTGAAGAACTTGATCTGATAAACCCCTTATCCTACAATTCGTCCACCTGCTTCTTCAACTCGACCAGCTCGCTGTTGTTTACTCTATAGACATGCTGCGAAATCGGTTCTGCACCTGGCACCAAGTCTATAGAAAATTCAACATCTCGATCTGGCGGCAATCCTGGCAATTCTTCAGGAAATACATCCAAGAATTATGCTATCAACGGATGCAGCAACTCCTTGTCTTCCACCATAGCTCCACAAATAATGCCTTCTCCCTGCTCTGCAGCTCCTCTAGCAAACTCGAACTCTGGCTCTCCTGGCGAACCAAACAAAACTCTACCTCCTCTACAATCTATGCTAGCACGGTGCCTACTCAACCAATCCATCCCGAGTACAATATCGTAGCTCGGAAGTGGCATTACAAGTAGACACGCACTCAACTCCCGGCCTCCCAGAGTAACTCTCCGATCTTTGCAAATATCATTAACCAGGATAATGCCTCCCCCGGTCATGATCTTGCAAGTCCTAAGCAAAGACTCAGCTACCAAACCATGCTTTAGAGCAAAAGAAATAGATACAAAACTATGGGAAGCACCACTATCAAACAAAGCTAAAGCTGGAATGGAATCAAGAAGAATAGAACCTGCGATGACATCTCCTGTGGGTTCCTCCTCTTCGACTGTCATAGCAAACGCTCGTCCCTGCCGAGCACCTCCCTGCTGCTGATGCTGGACAAAACGCTGCTGCTGTGTCGGAAGCGGTCCCCTCGGTTGTGCTGCAGGTGGTCTCGTCTGTGTCCTCGGAGCTGGAGCTGCTCCTTGAACTGCACGACGAGGACACTCCCTCAATTGATGCCCTTCAGTACCACAATACAAACAAACTCCTAGCCTCTTTCTGCAAACTTCCCTGATGTGGCCGGGCTTCTTGCAGAAGTTGCATAGAGCTTGCTGTAACTGCCTCTGCTGCTGAGGTGCCTGGTGAAAAGGCGCTCTAGCTAGAGTCTGGTTCTGCTGTGGCTGCTGGAAAGGTCTGGACTGGAAATGAGGACGTTTGGCAGATACTGCACTGCCGTTGGCCCCCAGAAAAGAATTACGGTCTCTCTTGGTCTTCAAACCCAGATCCCGCTCAACCTTGCGTGCCTCCGCAAGTATCTCCGAGTATGTCTCATAAAAAGACGGAATGAGAATCTTCATCTCCCAGTTTAGACCCTCTCGGAAACGAATAGCTCGAACCTCCGGCTCCCTCACCAGATACTCTGCAAATCGGCTCAGCCTACCGAACTCTGCAGCGTATTCCTCCACAGACATGCTTCCCTGAATGAGACTCTCAAATTGTCTCCCCAAGTCAAGCTTGTCTATCCGGGCAAAAAACTTCTTCTTGAAAAGGTCCCTGAATACCTCCCAAGATTGTCCTGCGTCAACTAGAACCGGCTCATTCCTGAACCAGGTACGAGCGACGTCGAACAGTTGAAGTCCTACCGCCTCAACCTTCAGATCTTCAGAAAGACGGGACACCCTCATAAGACGCTCAATGTCCTCGAGCCAATCATCAGCATAGACGATGCCCTCCGTCCCTTTGAAAACCCTAGGCTCCAGTTTCTTGAAGTCCTGAATGTTGCCTGGCCGAAGCTGAGCAACCTGAGGAACAACCTGCTGCTGGACCGGAACTCCTCTCTCAACTACAGCACGAGCAAGCTGATGAGCACTCTCGATGCCCTGCCGTAGAACGTCGGTCTGCCTCTGATGTGCCTCCGACTGAGCCCTCTGTGCCTCGAGCATCTCACGAAACAGAGTAAACATCTGTGACGCCTCTGCTGGCACAGGAGGTGGAGGTGGAAGCCCCTCAGATACAGCTGGCACAGTCCTCTGAGTGGGTGGTGGACCTCCGAAAGCAGCTGACACTCCAATCACCGGAGAAGTGACTGGTGCAGGCCCTCGGGATGTCGCAGACCTCTCAGAAACTGCTCTCCCTTGCTGTGATCTAGTCTTAGGCGGCATCCTGAGACAAAGCAAAAGAAAGAATCAATATGGCACAAGATGTAAGATATTCAAGGAAAGGACAGTTTAAGAGATCAAGTATCAACGTCAAAGGAGAATAGTTGAATCAAAAGAATTTTCCTAGATGTGGTTGAGTATCTCAGCCTATATCCTATATCCTATTGCAGGCTCGCAGTAGTACAACTAAGTTGTCGCACTACCACGACATCACATACTTGTGAAGCTAGACCTGTATGGGCCACCACCAAAAACGTGTCACGACCCGCACCCGGGGTAAGGGTACTAGTCGGAAACAACGCCCAGCCTACGCCGCAGAATCGGCGGTAGAACGCTGTCTAGAAAGTCTATCTAATATAATGAACCACCAAAAGATAGTGTACTCAATCACAGAACTAAGATAGAATGAACACGAATTAGATAAGAATAGAATAGTCACAATACAACTCATGAGTCTAAAATAATACATCAATGAGTCTGAAGAAAATTACAGAAATATGCTGGAGACAAATCCAGTACAAAAGAATACTACAAAACTATAAAGCTACAACTCCAGGGTCAACTGTCTCAGTTGGGATAAGTCCCACTTGAGCCAGGGTCTTAGAATCTAAACCCACAACATCCTGGGGTCCATAATAGGTAGGGTACTCCTCAGTGTCATCTGAAAAAATATATCCAGTCAGGAAAGAAGCAGAGTACAACCCTAACAGCAGTTCTCAAATAATGATAAAAACTATGTAACAGTAAATAGTTGTGGATAAACAAGATGCATAAATAGATACAAGAAATATATAGACAATAAGGAAGTACTGGAAAGAAATATAATAATGAACAATATGCTGATGGAACAAGAATACTAATGACTAAGTGTGTGAGTACTAGCTTTAACATGTGATCGGCTTGGGAACTTGCACAAGAGTATGATGGCCTGGCTGATTATACGTGCGGTGTATGATCAACACTCACAAGGAACAAGACATGCACAAGGAGGGTATGATCACATATCTACACTAAAATACTCCCCACCCCGACTGGTATAATAGATCCAACCACGGTACGTTATGGCACTAGATTCCCCAAGAAGATAGCTAGTCTCCTCGAGAATCGGTGTCTGTACATGTACAAGATAAGCAATGAAACAATACTTGCACCATATACACCATATACCAAGGAATAACATCTCATGACGAGATCCGGATATACCAATCCGTGTAACCATAGTGTCAAGAGAACATGTATATCTACACTAGATACAACGAACATAGAGGATATCATAAATGAGAAACTATCAGAGAATGTACTCGCCTGAAGTCCAATGAACAGTCTCACAAATGTCTGACTCGGTGCCTCGAAGACCTAGATATGGAATACCACATTAATACAAGGTCCCGGAAAGAGAACAAGTCAAACTAGGCAATTTCTAGGTCAATAAGTCAATTCTAAGGTAAAAGTCAACTATGGTCAACTCTAAAGTCCACTAAAGTCAAACATGGTCAAACCCAAAGTCAACCTCACAAGACATCTATAAAATAATATAGAGATAAACTACAATAATTTAGGAATCAAATTAGATTCAAAAAGAACTCACACAAAGTATACTAATAATATAATTAATATATACCCTAAAATAATATATATACAACCCAACATTTATATAAATAACATAATATATTATTACAATTATTATTCCTCACAAAACACATATATATATACATATATATATATACAATTATAATATATAATATATACATTAAATCTGTCAAAGCGTCATTGAAAAATAGTGAATAAAATAGGATTAAATCAAAACAGTTTAAATAGTGACAGTCGGGACTGTCACCGAAGGACTGTCACCGAAACCCAAATAATTAACTGCCACTGCTTTGGTTTTCGCTAACAGTTAAAACTGTCGCGGAAAAACGTCGCAGAAAAGCTGCTGTTTCCCGCTGCTGCAATTAATGACAGGTTTGTCATTAATTGCCCGAAGGCTACAGCGGCTGCTATTAGTCGGCTAATTAATGACAGTTTTTACTGTCATTAATTCACTGTCACTAAAATAAGTTATATATATATATAATTATATATATAAAAACAGAATATATAAAACAATATATACATATATATATATAAACAGAATATATAAAACAGTATATATATATATATATATATAAACCATTAATACAAAATGTACATATATATATTAATATACACATAAACTTATACCTTCAAATATTTAACAAAGAACATATAATTTACATGGCTAGAAGCACACCTAAAATATTTACATTAATATCCAAATAATTACATAATAATTATAAATAATATAATTACACAATTAAACATACAAATATATTTTATAAAATATTTTATGTATAAATTATATTATTTAACAAGTAGTAACATATATATTTGCATGCGAGAAAGCTACATATTATATTGTACATTATATTAGCACACCCAAAATATAGATCTATGCTACAATAATTACTATAATAAATACACAAAATAAATATTTAATATCCATATATATATACTAATTATAAATGAAGAATTGAACCACAATTAATTAGATCTATGCAAAAATACACACAATTTGAGAGTATCTCACCGTATCCCACTAGATCTAGGATACGCATGCGACACGAGTCCAACACAACCAAATGCACCCCGAAGGACACAAACAAATCACAAATAATATTTATGAACAAATCAAAGCGTCAAAAGTAGATCTATGTGTCCGTGTCAAAATACGACATGTTCAAAGCCCCGTGTCGGAGGAAAACCCCCAAATGACACGTATCACCAAATAGTTGGGATACGAACCACAAGTATCCCAATATGGACACGACACTAGCCTCAAACACAAATCTTATGTCCAATTGATCTATAGGATCAATTGACACACACAAAAAATATAAATTCGGAATTCCAACAAAATTGACACAAAAAGCACCATAACTTTCTCCATAGGTCTCCTATGAACACAAAACAAAGTCCTATGGGTAGTACATACATATAGGTTGATTTTACATGATTAAATCTTAGATTTAGAAGCTATTTAAATGGAAAAATCTGAATTATACCTATTGGGAGATGGATTCCCAAAGAAACCTCCAATTGAGATGAACTTGCTTCCAAATTGTAGATCCTTGCTCCTCTTTGTAGATCCTTGCTTCCTTCTTCTAGATCCTTGCTTTCTTCTTCTCTAATGGTGAATTGGGAAGAATTTAGAATGAATTTGGTAGGGAATTGGATTGGGAATGGAGGGAATTTGGTAGTGGGAGAATTCTAGATCTAGATTTGGAATGAAATGAGAGGAGAGAGAAATTTCCCCCCCTCTTTAATAGGCCGGCCATAGCCCCTCCCCCAAGCAATTGTAAAATGTCCAATGTACCCCTTGGGGCCTCTCATGAAGAAATAATTAAGGAAGGAAGCTTCTAGTCTAATCATTTAATTAATTTAATCCATCTTCTTAACCATGGGCTTTCTAAATGGGCCAAGTCTAACTAATTAATTCATGTTGGTCCATGGGTCCAAACTAAACTAGTTGGGTCCACTAAAATAAGTCCAAAATAATTAAATAACATCCAACAACAATTAAATAATACAACAAAAATTATTTACCATGCACAATATTTATTTAAATAGGAAATTACTAAAATACCCTTTTTCCTAAAATGTGGTAGTGACAGCACGGACAAGCCTTTGCACTAGCAGCTACTGAGGAGAAAACAGAAGGGGAAGCTATCACAGGTACCATTTTAGTTGCATCATTACCTGCGACTGTATTATTTGATTCTGGAGCTACACTATCTTTCATATCTAGTAGATTCGTAGCTATGCATAGAGTAGCAACTTCCCCCTTACCTAAGAGTTAGAAGATTCTCACCAGAGGAGGTATCGTGCCAGTTACCAGCACTATTAGAACGTGATCACTAGTCGTGTGTGGTCAAGAGATGAGAGCGCGATTCTTGGTATTTCTAATGCCATACATTGACATCATATTAGGCATGGACTGGTTGAGCCAGTATAATGCCGTACTGGATTGCCGGAAGGGTAGCATCAATTTTAGACCGCTAAATTAACCGAAGTTTGAGTACATGTGAGGGACCATCGAGCAAGGAGTAGGACAGACAACTGGAGCTTATATGGCTATGGAGACGGTACCCCCTCTGATAGTTGCAGAATTCGAGGATATTTTCCCGAAGGAGTTGCCAGGCTTACCGCCAGATAGAGAAATAGAGTTCATAATTGAGATAGTACCCGGAGCAGCACCGGTATCTTCAAATATATACCGATTGGCGAAGAAGGAACTAGATGAGCTGAAGTTACCGTTAGAGGAGTTGCAGATCAGGAGATTCGTCCATCCTAGTACATCACCCTGGGGAGCACCAGTGTTGTTTGTACCAAAGAAGGATGGGACAGTACGTATGTGCATTGATTACAGAGCCCTTAATGCTTTGACTATCAAGAACAAGTACTCCCTGCCTCGGATTAATGATTTGTTCGACCAGCTGACAGGAGCAGTGGTGTTCACGAAGATCGACTTGAGTTCGGGTTATCATCATGTAAAGATGCGGAGAGAAGACATTCCAAAGACTGCAATCAGGACTCGTTATGGTCACTACGAGTTCTTGGTGATGCCTTTCAGATTGACAAATGCACCTGCAGTATTTATGAACTTGATGAATAGAGTCTTCCACCAATACCTAGACCAGTTCGTGGTAGTCTTTATCGACGACATCTTGGTATATTCAAAGAGCCACGAGGAGCACGAAGAGAACTTGATACTAGTATTAGAGACACTGAGGCGTGAGAGGCTCTATGCCAAGCTGAGCAAGTATGAATTTCTCCTAGATCGTGTTGCTTTTCTTGGACACGTTATCTCAGGAGATGGTATCTCAGTAGATCCAGCAAAGATTTCGTCAGTAGAGACGTGGCTGACCCCTACCAACGTCTCGGAGGTGAGGAGTTTCCTAAGACTTGCAGGATATTACCGGAGGTTCGTAGAGAACTTCGCAAGGATTGCAGAGCCGATGACCTGATTGACTCGCAAGGAGCAGGATTTCACCTGGATAGAGGAGTGTCAGACGGTGTTCGATGAGCTAAAGAAGCGTCTGACTACGACACCTATTTTGACCATACCTTCTGGACCCGAAGGATTCGTGATCTATAACGATGCATCCGGGAAAGGATTAGGATGCGTCTTGATGCATCATGGAAAGGTTGTGGCCTATGCCTCTAGGCAGTTAAGGACCTATGAGAAGAACTATCCTACTCACGACTTGGAGCTTGCCGCAGTGATCTTTGCTTTAAAGCTTTAGAGGCACTACCTATACGGAGAATGAGTGGAGATATTTACATATCACAAAAGCCTAAAGTACGTCTATACTCAGAAGGATCTGAACGAGAGACAAAGACGTTGGCTCAAGGTGATGACAGACTTTGAGATTGAGCTGCAATACCATCCGGGAAAGGCCAACGTAGTAGCTGATGCATTGAGCAGAAGACCCATGGCATTCTTTTTGACTACTTAGCAACATCTTTTGAGAGATCTAGAACAGATGGGTATAGAGGTCATTATGCCCGGAACAGACGGCCAGTTGTCAAGTTTCCAGTTACAATCGACATTGGTCGATAGAATCAAGACTGCTTTGCCAACAGATGCCAGATTCCAGAGGCTTTGACAGAGGACAAAGGTCGGAATACAGACAGGATTGCGCATACATGAGGATGGGACTTTGAGATATGGAGATCGTCTCTATGTTCCGAATGGAGAACTTTGGCAGGAGCTGATGTCAGAGGCACACAGTTCAACTTACTCTATTCATCTAGGAGGCACGAAGATGTACAGAGATTTAAGGTAGTACTATTGGGGACATAGAATAAAGAGAGAGATAGCCCACTTTGTGGCAAAGTGCCTTGTATGTCAGCAGGTCAAGGCTGAGCATCAGAGGTCAGCAGGTTTACTTCAGCCGCTTCCGATACCTGAGTAGAAATAAGAGCACATCACTATGGACTTCGTTACAGGTTTTTCAAGGATTCCCAGTGGTCGCAATGCAGTATGGGTGATCGTGGATCGACTCACCAAGTCTGCTCACTTTTTACCTTTTAGAGTTGGGCAGTCTACAGAGGTCTGAGCAAATATGTATATGAGGGAGATCTTGCGACTGTATGGAGTGTCAGTTAGTATAGTGTCTGACAGCGATACGAGGTTTACATCTTACTTTTGGCGGAGTATGCAAGAGAGTCTCGGTACCCGCCTAAAGTTTAGCACATCGCACCACCCGCAAACAGATGGCCAGTCTGACCGCACCATTCAGACGCTGGAAGACATGTTAAGAGCGTGCATGCTGGATTTCGGTGGATCATGGGAGGACCATTTGTATTTAGTTGAATTTTCCTACAATAATAGCTATCAATCGAGCATTCAAATGGCTCTCTATGAAGCATTGTATGGAAGAAATTATCGTTCCCCAGTATGTTAGAGCGATGTGGGCGAGAGGTAGATTCTTGGGCCAGAGTTGGTTGTTCATACGGTGGAGAAGGTAAAGAAGATCCAAGGGCACCTACGAGCAGCACAGGACAGACAGAAGCATTGGGCAAATGCACATCGACGACCCCTAGAGTTCCCAGTTGGAGATCATGTGTTTCTAAAAATCTCACCTACTCGAGGGACTATCAGGTTTGGAGGCAGAGGAAAGCTGAGTTTGAGGTACATCAGACCATTCGATGTGTTAGAACTCAACGGAGAGGTTTCTTACAGGTTAGCCTTACCTCAAACTTTAGAAGGGGTTCATGACGTCTTCTATGTATCTCAGCTAAGGAGGTACATACAAGATCCGAGTCATGTGCTTGACCATTCAGAGATCACAGTCGGCCCGAGTTTATCATATCAAGAGGAGCCTGTAGAGATTCTGGACAGAAGCGAGAAGGTATTGCGAGGTCAGACTATCCCTCTAGTTCGTGTCGCATGAAGGCATCATGCACCAGACGAGTCGACCTGGGAATGCGAGGAGGATATTCGACAGCGTTATCCCCATCTCTTCGAAGGCCTAGGTATATAGTATCATTTAACTTCAGTCAGTAGTTCTTAGCATATGTATATTTTAATTTCGAGGACGAAATGCTCTAAGGAGGGTAGATTATAAACTCCTTCGACCAAATTTAGGGTTATTTAGTTTAGATAGAGAGACTAGGATTAAAATGGTGACAAATAGAGATGAATGCAGTAAATTAGAATTAATGTGCAACAATTATATGACTTAATACCCCCTTATCGTTGCTTCGATGTTTGGAGCGCTACACTAGTGGTTACCTTCAAACAAATTTTATACACACTTCCTAGATATGCCAGACTACCATTCCGACCCTTGTGTAACTCTTAAATACTCGATATTGTGCTTCATTTTAGCTGCACAATATTCCTTACAAATGTCCCTGTATAATCCCAATAAATCCAATTTTTCATAATTGCCTATTCCTATTTGAAATTGGAGACACAACCTCAACATGTTTCATATAACCCAATTTAGGGCATTAATCTATTCTGAGCCTGCTACGCCCATGACACTTGTGTCCCACACAATTTTAATCCCATGTATCTTTAATTGATTAAAGAATGCCTTGTGCATTAGTTTTAAATTAAATTAAGTTGGAGACCAACCTCATCCAAAGCTAGACCCAACCAAGGCCATGTACACCCTACACCCTTTCATGTGGACATGTTCCCCACCCCAAAGAGCCCTGGACGGCCCAATTGCTGAGGTAAACCCCTTATTCCCCCCTCATATATAAATATATTTTTCTCTCTCTTTAAACCCTAAAAACCAAAACCCTAGCCGATCACCTCTTCCCTTACCCGACATCATCACCATCTCAAACCGCCACCACCTCAAGCCGCCACCTCCAGCCCCCTGATCACCGTCAACCACTGCCTTCCAGCCCGCCTGCAGCCGACAGCCACCCCCATCAACCATTATCACCATCATCAACACCATCTCCAACCCGACTCCCCTCCTCCTGACTTCCAAACCACCACCCCAACACCGCCTGACACCGCCAACCACCGCCACCAGCCTCACCGTCTCCACCACCCCAACATCACCAGCAACCAACACCTACACCACCGCCAACTACTACTCGCACCACCCTAGTCAACATCACCATCACCAACCCGCACCTCAACCGATCCCGATCACCCCAGCCCCTGACCACCGCCTGCCAGCACCGCCACCCCCATCTCAGCCACCCTGATCGCCGTCCCCAACCGCCAACACCGCCAAGCCGCTGTTGCCGAGGCTGCTGCAGCCGCTGCTGCCGTTGATTCCCCGTACGACGCCGGGACTTCTCCCCCACGCCGGAGGACAACCGTCGATGAGCACAGACACCCCCCTCGCTCAGCCATGACTAGGTAAACATCTTATTGCCCTCTTTGCTTGTGGCATTGAGTCTTTGTGTCGTTGTGTCGTCGTGTCATTAATTGGATACGAGTAAAGTAAGGTGAAACCCTAAGAGTAATACATGTGTATGTGTGTATTACAAACTAGTGATTAATGGTAATTAATTGATCAATTAATAAATGACTTGTAATTATGAACACTGTGTTGACCTAGGACTTGGACAACTAGCCTTGTGCACGTATCCTTATAACATGCTAGATAAGATTTATAATGTAGTATTATACGTCTTAGTTGTGTAACGTATCCAGACATTTCGTCGTCTTGGTGTACACGCTACTCGTGGACAAGACACATGTACGTCTTAGCTGCGTGCACACGCGACTCTGTTAGCTGACCAATAGTAACCCTTGTGTCAGTACTTAAGAACAGCGTAGAGTTTCTGTGTGTATTACTTTAATGTCTGATGATCGAATTTCTATATTATATTATATGTATAGGGTCGCTGGACCAGTCAGGAGAGACTGCAGGAGCAGTTTATTGGCATTCACAGCTTAAGGACCCAGGCAAGATACCTTGCCATATTTACTTTTAATTTAAATTATGCAGATATTGTATGATATCTTGTTGCATTCTTTTATATAACTGTGCGCGTCCGAGATTGACTCGGGTGCAGTCGACGAGTACGTCAATGAGTAGTGTACTTGACCTAGTCGCTAGTAGACTCACCCCCATTGGGAGGATACTCTGATATCTTCCGATACCTGATACTTACACGCATCACGGTGACAAATTCATGTTGGGATGCGGGTTCGCATACCGGACTAGCTATCGGTGCGTGTGACATGCATCACTGTTTAGTACGTAATTCAGGATTATATAATTAGTAGAGACTTGGCATATAGATACGTGGTATGCACGTCGAGTATTCGACTTGTATATCTACATTAGGCGGGAAGGACAACTAGTAGGCATATGGAGTACACATATTAGAATCCATAGTATCCGGAGGAGCCACGGATCCAATGACTTCCTTTATTCAGATGCCGCGTTCTACGGAGCGATATGGACGATATACTACTCAGATGCCATGTTCTACGGAGCGATATAGATATTATACTATGCAGATGCCACGCTCTTCGGAGTGTTGGACGTTATGCCTACGCCTACCCATACGTACCAATGTTGTCCTCATATTGCATTCACTTAGATGGTTAGCACACCCATTATTTTATTCAGTATTTATTTATGGCATGCTTCTATATATCTTGTTACGTCCCTCTGAGGACCTGGTTTCTTTTCAGATTTGGACGAGGCATATTATCCCACTGTGTACGGACCCTGACAGGAGACGAGGTACGTATTCGAGGAGGAGCTAGAGGTGCTACCGTCAGAGTTTTCTTGATCATTTGGTAGGCCTTCTGCCTAGGATTGGAGCATCATTATCTAGTCAACCGATGCCCTAGTCATTATTCTTTTATCTGTCTTTCAGTACTTTTATTTTGTCATAGCAGTGGGTTTGTTCCCACTAGACATTTAGGGTTGTACTATGATATTACAGACTGGCGTTTATTTTCCATTATTTATTTTAATACTTTTGGTTATATTTTGGATGAGATTAGATTACCTGTTTGATGTTGATATTGGAGTTGTTAGTAATTTAGGACAGCGTAGCACTCTTCGTTAGGGTCCATTAAATTAGGATATCCTTGGAGACGTGTCAGTTGGCTATTGCCACGTGGCCTGGTCCCGTGTATTTTGGGACAGGGGCATGACATGTGGCCTATGTAGGTCTATTTTTCAGATATGTGGGATGTGATGGTCATAAGAGTCTCAATCAAACATGTGCCTTTGATATCCTGAATTCATCTTCTTCGAATACACAGCTTGAACTAACGAATTGATTGCTTCCTTGTTCCTTCTCATCCTGTTCTTGATGTCTTGTGTGCTTTTCTTTAGAGCTTCTCCGTCCTCGATTGCTGGAGCATCAGGAGGCAGAACTACCAGCAGATGAAGGTTTTATGGGACAATATTGGGAGGCAGTAAATTCTTAGGGTCGGATTCGTGGTCGAGCCTGTGGCAGAGAATATTGAGCAACAAGTGCAAGAGATTTTGGTTCCCCCAGTAGTTCCAGTAGTGCTTGATACCCCGACATTATTGGAGATAATCCGGAGAATGATGGCCACTCAGCAGCATCAGATGGCAATACAACAGCATCAGTAGATTCAATAGCAGGAGCAGAATATCTTATTGAGCCAAGGGCTGCAGACGGCTCTAGAGATGGGAAGAATAGATTCAGGGACATCAGTCAGATTTTGTCGGCTTAATCTGAGGTAGTTCGACGGAATAGAGGATGCCATTATAGTAGATACTTGGCTTCAAGACATCAAGGTTATCCTAGCAACAACTAAGGTTCCGGCTGAGGAGCAGGTTGACTAGGTCCGATTGCAGTTTTGGGACCTTTCTCGAGATTAATGGGCATAGGTGGAGATAGGTTTGAGACATCCAATTCCTTGGGATAGCTTCAAGATGAGGTTCAGGGCTAAGTTTTTTGGAGTCGTAGCTCAGTATGAGTTACAACAGAGGTTTCTCTCTCTCAAGCAGGGTAAGTATGCAGTGGAGTTCTGCAGGCTGAGTAGGTTAGCTTCGACAATGGTGGTGATGGAGCCGGAGAGGGTAATAAGGTTTCAGAAGGGGATTCATTTGGAGATCTTACTACTGGTAGAGGGGTACTACTACCAGACTTTTGAGGCTATATTGATAGCGGCCAGAAGACACTAGCTTACTATTCAGAGGTTGGCTTCGGGGGTGGAGGTCATAAGAGCTCCCACACAGAGTGAGGGAGGAGTAGTACCCCGGACGTCAGCACCTTCACCTGGCGTTCATATTCATGATTCTGCATTGAGGAGGCCAGTGGCATCGACAGTGATAGTACCGGCTCGGCCATATCAACCGAGGCAGCAATACCAACAATGTTTGGGAGCACTAGTAGGGTATCCTTACTGCGGTAAGAGAGGCCATGTGTCATGACCCGCACCCGATATAGGGACACTAGTATGCAGGTAAGTCCAGCCTACGCCACAGTATTGACGGTAGAACGTTGTCTAGGGCATAATCCTATTTAATCAATCTCACACGAATATCCAACTCCATAAGGAGACACAGATATAACAATATAATATAAAATACTCAATCAGAGAACTAAAGCACGATAAGGTATCGAAAGAATAATCCAAACACAACCACAAAGTCTAAACAATAATATAAATCTAAACTTCACACAATAACATCCCAAGTCTCAATATATGACAGAAACAAATCTGGTACCAAAATCTGCAAAAAGAACTAGATAATATAACTAGTGATTCCGGCTAGACCTCCCGACAATCATACCAGAGCTACAAGGTCCAAGGTTACATCTACTCTTCTTGTGGTCTGTAATAGGTCGGACACCAGTCCTCTAAGTCGATGTCTAAAAAATATATCCAGTCGAGATTGGAGCAAAGTACAACCCAATAACAGTTCCAATTAATTGATAAAAACTATAAAATAATAAATAGATGATGCTATATACAGTGAGAAAATAATAAATTGATGCAATGGAAAATAGTAAAGAGAACAGGCAATGTAAGCAATAGGGCATAGCCAGTGCATATAAGAAATAAAGAGAAAGGAACTAAAATATCATATACAAGATAATGTAGTATATGAAACTGAAATAAAGAACTGTAACTTTCTAAGTGTTTGAAATACTAGTTTCGATATGTGATCGGCTTGGGAACTTGTATGATAGCTAGATGGCCTGGCTAATCATACGTTAGGTATATGATTAACAATAATAATGTTTTACAATTTATAATAGGAATATGATCACATCTCTTACTAAAATTTTTCCTGTCCCAACTAGTACAGTGGATCCAACCATGACACGTTACGATACACAATCAAGGTCCAATGATAATACCATATACGATGTCTAATGTCAATATCGTGTACGATGTCAATACGATAACCATTGTAATATCTCACGACTGAAGATCCAAGCTACATACCAGTCCGTGTACCATAGTATCAAGAATCATATGTAACTTTTCTAAATACTTGAAATATAGTAATTATCAAATAATTAAAACTATCAGAGAATGTACTCGCATGTGGTCCAGAGCAAAAGATGTCAAACGGTGTTCGTCTTGGAGTCCCAAGGACCTAAATATGAAATATCATGTCACACAGGAATTTTGAATGTTAATGAAGTTAAACTAGTTATTTTCTAGGTCTTCAAGCCACCTATAGGTCAAACTAGGCCAAAATAGTTAAACTAGGTCAACTCTAAATCAAACTAGTCAAACTTGGTCAACGAGTCAATTCTAGGTTAATACCTTGCTAAACTAAGTTTCTTGGCTTATACTAGTTATTACCCTATGCTATATTCATATAAATTATGATATATACTCTATGATCAAAATATATAGAATACCTTAACTTAAGACTCTAGTTTACCCATTATCTACTGCTTAGCAAAAATACCTTGGCTCTGAGCCAATTCCTTGCCCCATATCTTAAGATGCCACAATATCTTATCTAATACACTATATATAAGAATACCTCGGTATTAGGATACCTTACCCATATTTTTACTTAATCCCAACTAATAATAATATCCTAACTTACCTACCATCTCTCAAAACTTTACTACATTAATTTAACCTTATCTTAACTATTACCTAATACTTATACATATATACTAGTTTATATAGTATCCTAACTAATATCTCTGTATAACTTTAATTACCATATACCAACATACACTCAGCTACTTAGCCATACACTAACAATACCTCATGATAATAACACTTAACCAAACGCATCTAATATCTTAACTCATTATAACACCTAGTATCTTGGCACTAACTTAACTCAAGATACCCAAACTCCTGTCACAACACAACCCCCAACCTTCCTATGGATACTACCCCCAAGTCACTAACTCACTCCATATAACACTTTACTCTTATATGAAACATACACTCTAAGTCTCTACCTAAACACTTACTGCATATAACACCCTTTGTAGTGCATACCAGTACAACCCACACTTCTCACTGCTCCAGACCCTGCACCCACAACTCTGAACTGTAACACACTCCTCACCAATATCTTGTAACTCATTATCTTTTACCTCACTTGCTCCTGCATACAATAGACATTTCTAACTCTGTTGCAGTGCAAAATATGGTTGCACATCACTCGAGTCTACACCTTACCACCTCAACTGTCTAAGCCTGCACTCAACCATAGCCCATCAGTTGCTGCCTCCTGAGACTCCCATCTATACACAAGTGTACAATCATGACATTTATACACTAGTCTGTTGTATAACTTGAGTATCAAATCCCTCCCCTATCTTCTGAACTACTACCCTTGAGAACCCCAAACCCGCAATCCCCATCTCACTGATACAACTCCACCTTTCCTCCAACTTACTGCTGATACGATATGCACTGAACACAGCAATAATTTAGTACACTAAATCAATACACTCCACACTAACCAGTTAAAACTCAAGTCACCACACCCTTACATTGCCCTCAATGCCTAACCCGAGCCATGCACTGTACAACCTGGTATCCTTCATTGCACTCCTATGTAGTGCTCAAGCCTGCACTGCAACATAGACTCGAGCACACTACCTAAAATCACTTGCAACCTCCCTGTTTTCTACTGCCTGTACTGCAAGCGGCAGACCTTCACTGGTTCACATCACCACTCAACACACTCCTATCACAGTCCATCAGACCCTCCTCTCTCTAACCTTCTAATCAGCTACCAAGGTGCAGCTGCTAACTTATAGTAAGTTGCTGCTCAGGAACTGAGAAGTTGCTCATTTCCAGTGCACTGCCCGAGCTCCATCTGCAGGTAACTTCCCCTACCACCTGCCTTCAGTGTCCAAGAACTAACTATAGTCAGCAACTGATCTGAGCACGGTTCTAGTTCCTCTACTGCACTTGACAGTCCTTGATTCCAAATAACTTCACTCACACTTCTAGTACACTATTCTATTAAAATTGACACCTTGGTACACTTGGATACACAAGGTATTCACCATAACTCCTATTCCACACAATTTACAACCTGTACTATCATAACTAACATCTAACTCATATATGTATCTTCAAGTACATACAAGTATAGGTTCCAAGTTACTAATCTATATATTATTAATATCCATATATACATACCATAATCTACTAACATGTATATACTATACCTATTACTCCACACCTTGATGACTGATATTCAAAAATTTCCAACCTGAGCTTGCTTGTGCAATTCCCACGACTGACTATAGCACACCACAATACTCCCTGTTATTCATTGACCTGTAGTCACCTAATGACAGCAAGTTACTAATGTCAAGCTCACTTAGCTACTTACCCAATGCAAATCAAAACCAAAATAGTTGATGATGTTCTTCTCTTAGTGCAGAAACCTGCACTTCCTCCTACTGCCCACAACCCAACACTCCCTCACTGACTTTATCCTTGCAACTGCCCCTAGATTCATGAGCACCAAGCAACCGTTTAGACTGAACACCCATTTATCTAACTGTCTAAAAGTTTTACACACCAAACTGCATACAACGCGGACTGCACACAGCAACCCACTGCTGAACACAAAATCCCCACTCCACACAGACAACTCAGAGATCAACTTCACTCTTTACTGCTCAGTGACACCATAAGCACACCACACACACACACACTAGCAACACACTAGCACACCCACGATAGTCTCAAGTACCCATGCATGATACCAAATATCAATTCATTCCCAAATCTCACCAACTAAGATACTCAATATACACATTACACTCTCAAATCAATGAATCATATCTAAAATCCTCTATGAAATATTTTTACAAACACCTAGTGGTATAAACTAATGTTTTCCCTAATTTTAAGGCACAAATTAATATTCCACAAGAGAAAAACTTAGATATAGCAAAATGAAAGCTTATAACACTTAGGTCTAGCCAAATAAAGTCAATTTCACCTATGGGAGGGTTCCTATAGGTTCAATGGGTATTCTTAGCCATGAATAGAGTGGAAAATAAAGAATTATCTAGGTTTTGAGTGATCTCCTTGAAGAACTCCGAATTTGGAAACAAGGAGGACGAAGCGGACACAACTTGGACTCCTCTTCAAGCTTCCCCTAGCAATGCCAAGCTCCTTAGCCTCCTTGGGAAATTAAATGAGAGGGATGGGATTTGAGAATTGATGGATTTGGTAGGTAAGGGATTAGGGTTTGCTTCTAAATTTAGAAATAAAATAATGAGGAAAGCAATGAAGGTTATTCATGAATAAAGAGGATTATATAGACTTTCTCTTAAGGTTAGGGTTAGGTTGAAGAATATTTAAATTAACACAAGTGTCCCTCTCATTCCTTCATAAATAGGATCTAAAGGAATATTCTATTCTGGAGTCTAAATATGTTTAATAGAATTAAATTAGTCATGACTAACTATTTAATTGAATCAATGGGTCAACTCAAGTCAAGTCTAGTTAGGTCCACTAATGTCAAGTCTACTTAAAATAGACTAATCAACTAACCAATAATAATATTAGTCAATATATATATAATACACATTATATATTAAAAAAATATAAACACAATATTTATACTAATGCAAAATAACAAAAAAAAATCCCTATTCTGGAAATATGGTAGTGACAAGTCTAGCCCCCTTAGAAAAATTTCGTCCTCGAAATTTAAGAGTCCTCGTCTCTCTCTGGCCAGTAATAACCTATTCATTAATCTTCACTACGGTCAAACCCCCAACAATCAAGGTCTAAGAAATTCCTACCTACAATCATACAACATACAATCTAGAGAAAAAAACAAACATTTATGGTTATGGTCTTTTTTTGTCATGGTATTGCAGTCTCTGTCAGGGTATACTACTAATTACATTATAGCAAGAAAATTATTGATGCAAGCTAAAGGTACTAAGAAATCAATCAATCAAATAAATAGAGGAAAGGAACATAAGGAAAGAACAGATCATAACCATCTATCCCATCACCTGCACTATCGGTCTCTATTGAAATTAGTTTATGATTTTATTGATTGTCTCATTGGCATTATATAGCCTTACAGTCATTAATACAATGATCTCAATCATTATGACAATAATCTCATAATGGAATATCCTGTGACATATTCTGGCATCCCAAATATGTCCTCAGGATATTCCCATGTGCTTATACTATACTTAAATATGACATCCAACATACCATATCAACACTCCCCCTCAAGATGGGTGAAAGATATTCACTAAGCCCATCTTGTCACATCCTCTAATCATGCTCACTGAGGCGAGTCCCTTGGTTAGTCCATCTGCTACTTGATCCCTGGTTGGAACATGGCCAAGCTCCAGTAATCCACTATCTAACTTCTCTTTGATGAAGAATCTATCAATCTCGATGTGTTTGGTCCTGTCATGCTGTACTGGATTGTTGGCGATACTAATAGCTGACTGATTGTCACACCACAGCTTCATCTTGGCTCCTTGATCCAGCTTCAGCTCCACCAGCATATTCTTCAACCATAGCAGCTCTGCAACTCCCAAGGCCATAGCTCTGTACTCTGCTTCAGCTGTCGATCTGGCCACCACAGACTGCTTCTTACTCCTCCAGGAGACCAAGTTACCTCCTACAAATATGCAATATCCTGAGGTAGACCTCCTGTCATCAGCACAACTAGCCCAGTCAGAATCACAGTAGCCCTCGATGCTCACGTGATTGTTCTTCCTGAATATTAGTCCCTTCCCGGGAGCACCTTTCAGGTACCTCAGAATCTGGTACACTGCATCCATATGACCCTTCCGTGGGTCATGCATGTAGCGGCTCACCACACTTACTGCAAAGCAGATATCAGGACGTGTGTGGCTCAAATAGATCAACTTGCCAACCAGTCTCTGGTATCTGTCCCGATCAACTGGTTCTCCAGCCTCAGCATCAATCTTGAACCTCTGATCTATTGGTGTCGCTGCAGGTTTGCACCCCAACATCCCAGTTTCTGTGAGAAGGTCCAGTGCATACTTCCTTTGAGAGAGAACAATCCCCTCTGCTTCTCGAGCAATCTCAATCCCAAGGAAGTACCGAAGAAGGCCGAGATCCTTCACCTCGAATTCCTTGCCAAGCTTTCCTTTGAGTTGGGCGATCTCCTGCTCATCATCTCCTGTGATAATCATATCGTCCACATACACCGCAAGCATGGTGATGTGGCCTCCACTCCGACGGAAGAACACAGTATGATCCGCATTGATCTGCTGATATCCCATCCCTATCATCGCTCTTCTGAATCTGTCAAACCACGCTCGAGGAGACTGCTTCAGTCCATAGATGGACTTTTTCAACCTGCAGACCTTGCCTACTGTCTGATTGGTGCCAAATCCTGGTGGTATCTCCATGTACACCTCCTCCACTAGATCTCCGTGAAGAAACGCATTCTTCACATCCAGTTGGTGTAGCTTCCATCCACCATTCGCTGCCAGAGAAATCAGAGTCCTGACAGTGCTCATCTTTGCAACTGGTGCAAAGGTCTCGTCATAGTCGATGCCGTACGTCTGACTGTATCCTTTGGCTACTAGTCGAGCTTTGTAGCGCTCAACCTGTCCATCTGGGTTCTGCTTCACGGTAAAGACCCACTTGCATCCAACTGCTCTCTTCCCCTCTGGCAATCTCACAAGCTCCCAAGTGTGGTTCTTCTCCAGAGCTCCCAACTCCTCGTGCATTGCCGCTTTCCACTTTGGATCGTTCTTGGCAACCTGCCAATTGTTAGGTACAGTAATACTATCCAAAGATGCTATAAATGCTCCATGAGAAGAAGAGATATGGTCATAAGAAACAAACTGAGCAATATCCCAACCATATCTGTTTGGAGGATTTCCTGCATTGCTGCGAGTGGTCCTCCGTACAGATAGTGGTGTGGGAGGAGTAGAAGTAGGAGGAATGATATTTTGTGAAGGAGGGGGTATCACCTGAAGGGGGGTTGGTGTCGGTGCCTCAGGAGTTGGGACGAACGCAGGCAAAGGACTTGGCACTGGCACTGTCGGTACTGGTCCTGCAGTTTGCTTCTCTCTCCTGCTGTAGGTAAGTAACTCTCCCTGAGCCGTAGGCCTAACACCTTCACCTTCTTGTCCCTTCTCCGTGCCTCCATGCCAAACTTCTAAATCGGTTACCACAAAATTCTCTATCTCCCCCTCTCGCCTAATACTGGCAGTATTAGGCGTGTTGTGTGAAGTTCCGTCCTGGTGGTAGTATGGCTCATGCTCCCGAAAGTGGACATCCATACTGACAAACTTCTTCTTCTCTACTGGACTCCAGCACACATACCCCTTCTGGGTCGCCGAGTAGCCTACGAAGATGCATTTGACCGCTCTAGGGTCAAGTTTCCCAACTGATGGCCTGTTGTCCTTCACAAAACACACACACCCAAACACCTTCAGTGGGAGTATCCCACTATTATTGCCTTGCAATACCTCACATGGGGACTTCCATCCGAGGACCTTCGAGGGCATCCTGTTGATGAGTTGAGCTGCTGTCAACACTGCATGCCCCCACAGACTCTGTGGGACATTCATGTCGATCATCATACTTCTTGCGACCTCCAGAAGGTGTCTGTTTTTCCTTTCTGCAACTCCATTTTGTGCTGGTGTGTATGCACATGTGGTCTGATGCTGTATTCCGTGTGCTGACAAGTATTCTGCAAGCGTCCTGTTGGTATACTCCGTTCCATTGTCAGACCTCAGTACCTTCACAACTGCTTTGTACTGAGTCTGGACATGCTTATGGAAATCCCGAAAACAAGCAGGTACATCATTCTTATTTTTCATCAAATATAACCAGGTAACACGAGAGGCACACTCAATGAAAGAAACAAAGTACTTATAACCATTCATAGTGTTAGTAGCACATGGACCCCAGACATCAGAATGTACTACCTCAAAAGCAAAAGTGCTCCTATGACCCGTGCCAACATATGAGCTCCTAGTAAGTTTTCCTAACTCGCACGCATCACATACTAATTTCTCTTTTTTTGTTTTTGCATAAATCTCTGGATATAACTTACTTAGAGTATCAAAGGAAGAATGTCCCATCCTCCGATGATGGAGCATCAAGGTATCCTCAGTCCTCTGCTGCAGTCCTTCCATGCCAGCCTTCTCTGCCATAGATACCAATGCTGAGTCCAGTCCTTCTCGATCTAGGTACCACAGTCCCTCATGCCAAGTGCCAGTCCCAAGTCTTCGTCCTGTCCCTTTAGCCCTTGGACCACACGATGTTGAAGAAGTGCCGTGGAAGACAGGTAGCAGCTTCGAGGGTTGCTGAAGAGGGTGGATGCCCAATGCCAAAGTCGTTGATCCCTTCTCTTCGCCTGAGCTCTGGATCCTCCTCTCTCTCTCTCTCTCTCTCTCGACCGTTGGATCTGGTCCTGGATCTCTTGATCAATTTTCAGACCTAACCTCTTTGACTCTCCAATTTGTCGACCTCGTTCCTCATTGATAGAGGTCTCTATTTATAGAGTTTTAGTGACAGTGACCACTCAATCGGTGTAAAAACTAAGTAGTGGAAAGTACAGCACCCTTTTACACAACGGTTAAAATAACCAAAGCCTGCGTATTGATGATCCTTTGAATGAGCGTGTGACGCGGGTCCAACTAAGGGACAAAATACGTATAACTGCTACGAAGATCACGGCGTAAAAGCCACGTAGGTAGGTATCCCTCGTGTAGAAGAGGTTGGTATAGAAGCCAATGTCTGTCACCATGGCATAGAAGCCAAATAGTTATCAAACCGGTATAGAAGCCGAATAGGCGTAGAAGCCGAGTGGTCATAGAGGCCGAGTGGTCATAGAGGCCGAGTGGGCATAAAGGCCGAGTGGGCGTAGAAGCCGAGTAGGCACCGAAGCTGAATGGGCGTAGAAGCCGAGCAGGCACCGAAGCTGAATAGGCGTAGAAGCCGAGTGGTCATAGAGGCCGAGTGGTCATAAAGGCTGAGTGAGCATAAAGGCCGAGTGGGCGTAGAAGCCGAGCAGGCACCGAAGCTGAATAGGCGTAGAAGCCGAGCAGGCACCGAAGTTGAATAGGCGTAGAAGCTGCGGCGTAACGTGCCAGAGTGATGATATGGACGTTTTAGCCAAAATTACGGCTTTTTGGAGATAATCAGATCTCTTGCATTAAATGCAGAGATCTGCCCCCATCCCGTGCATTAAATGCAGAGACGTGCCTCAGGCATCTGTCAGTATTCGGCGCATTAATTGCAGAGAAGTGCCTTGAGGGTCTGTCACCACCCTGTGCATAAGATGCAGAGACGCGCCTCGAGTCCCGTACGGAGTACAGCTTTTGACGTGGCAGGCGGTTTGTCTTTCGCGGAGCGTAAGGAGCTCATGTTTGCCTGTGTAAAACCAGGCAGCGTATTCCCTTGTATGCGTAGGAGCAGCTCTCGCAAAGGGGATGTCACTAAACGACGGTTCGATGATATTTAATCAAATCTCCTGCATTAAATGTGGAGATCCGCCATCATCCTGCGCATTAAATACAGAGGCATATTTTAAAGGTCTGCCACCCTTCTGTGCATCAAACGCAGAGACGTGCCTCAGGCATCTGTCAGTATTCGGCGCATTAATTGCAGAGACGTGCCTTGAGGGCCTGTCACCACCCTGTGCATAAGATGCAGAGATGTACCTCGAGTCCCGTACGGAGTATAGCTTTTGATGTGGCAGGCGGTTTGTCTTTCGTGGAGCGTAAGGAGCTCATGTTTGCCTGTGTAAAACCAGGCAGCGTATTCCCTTGTATGCTTAGAGCAGCTCTCGCAAAGGGGATGTCACTAAACGACGGATCGGTGACATTTAATCAAATTTCCTGCATTAAATATGAAGATCCGCCATCATCCTGCGCATTAAATGCAGAGGCATGTTTTAAAGGTCTGCCACCCTTCTGTGCATCAAACGCAGAGACGTGCCTCAGGCATCTGTCAGTATTTGTCGCATTAATTGCAGAGACGTGCCTTGAGGGCCTGTCACCACCCTGTGCATAAGATGCAGAGACGCGCCTCGAGTCCTGTACGGAGTACAGCTTTTGATGTGGCAGACGATTTGTCTTCCGCAGAGCGTAAAGAGCTCTTATCTGCCTGTGTAAAGCTAGGCAGCATATTCCTTCGTGTACGTAAAAGCGGTTTACGTAAGGGAAATGGCAGTAAATGACAGACTGGGTTGCAGTGCCGTGCCATCATTATAGCCGTCGCTTGGGTAGTCGAGCAGTATCCCTTTGTCAGAAGTTGAGACGTCAGGTTCATTGCAGGATTTGACAGGTTCATTGCAGAGAATATGAAGCATCCCTCGTACACTTCAATGCTGCATTGAAAGAGGATGAGTTTTACGCCATAAAGACGATGATACACGCTATTTACGCTGAAGCAGCCTGGACATACTGTCCTACGCGGATGGTCTTTGAGCCTGTATTTCTCACTGTGCTTTGGCGGAGGGGCTCAGTTTGCACGTTTGAAGGCTCTGAAGTCCTCTGTTTATGCTGCTTTGCATCAATATGCTGCGTAGAGATATTCAGCGTATTTTTCATGCTTCAACAAGACCCCCTTCAAAGCTTTTAAATTCCTCGTAATTTGAAATGCTTTGAATGAAGCATGACCCGCTCCTCGTAACTTGAAACATTTCTGAATGGAGTTTTGAAATGGTCGAGGCTGACTTTATGGCAGATTTATCGGGGATCGGTGCTCTCTCTCGCCTATAAAAAGGCTGAGGAGTTCTCCTGTTCTTCCCACACTTCCTTCATTATACAGAGATGACGGCCGGAGTTCGTCGGGTCGACTTGAGGAAAAAGGAGATCATGCTCTTCCAGCATGTAAGAAGCCGAAAAAGATGGCATCTTCGAGCAAATATCCTCTGCAACGATGGATCATGGAAGGATATCATAGCCTCCTTTGCTCGGGATAATCAGCAACTTTGTATGGTGGTTCTTCGGGAGAGACGAAGAATCGTATTTCACCACGCTGCTTGCAAGTGGCACCTTCTTCCGTTACCTCCGGGGACGAGAGTCAGACAGACTAGCTCTGTCCCGGCTTGAGTGGCGTGGGTCTGTAGGTAAGCAGATTTACCCTGCTTTCCTTCTGTTGGAGGATGGGTCTATGCCCATTTTTGTATCCTCCCGCCACTGATCATCTTCTTGGAAGAAGAGGAAGACCTTCACCAACGTGAGAACCTGTCAGAACAGATTCTGGGCACGATTTTCTGCGGACGATGAGGAACCCCTTTGTAGACGGGGTTTTCCTCAGATGTAATCATGAAAATGAAGAAAAACCCTTGTAGATTGGATTTCCCTCATATGTAATCATGACTTTAATTTTTAATAAAATCGTCTTTCTTCTTCATATGATCACGTTGCCATACTTTGCTGTGAAGTCTGAATATGTGTAGCTTTGACACGTCTGATTCTTTACGCCGACTCTGTTTAGAAAGAGTGCTAGATCCTGTCCTGTCTTTTATGCATAAATAAGGATGCGTAGAAAGCTGCTTTAGCATTCGAGTGTTCGAACTGTCCTGCTGTTTAGGAGTGAGAAACAGCATAGAATTCTGAAATGTTACTTCTGATAACATAATTTCTTTGTTCAGACATCATCTTCAAGAATGATTTCTCGGAAATCCCTTGGAACAGGGCGAGAAATGGCTGTCAAACTGATTTGCCATCTTGGTAGATGAAATATTCAGACTGGAGTCTGGATGAACTTCGAATCGACCCATGAAGAAGAGTAATTTTTCAATGTTGAACTCTGTATGCTTCGGGTACTTGGGATATCTTGAGGTCAAGAAGGAGTATCTTTTGTGTGAACTCTTGTAATTGACCGCCTTGAGGATCGTTCAGATGTACGTGTATTCTGGCCTGCATATCTTTCAGATGTGCGGGAAGTCGTGGAGCACAAAATCATAAGTTGGCAGCCTCTGAGCATAAACTAAACACCATCGAGCGGGAAATCATAGACTTGTAGTTCCTAAACATGAAGTCGTAGGTTTGTAGCCTCTCGAGCATAAAAGCTACCGAGCACAAAGGCATCCGGGCGTAAAAGCCGACTTGTAGCTGTCGAACCTAAAGCCGTAGATTCGTCACTGTCGAGCGTAGAAAGCTCCTTAGCGTAGAACTGTAGATTTGTTACTTCTGAAAAGAAATTTTTTCCAAGCGTGAAGTCGTGGATCTGTTGCCTCCGAGTGTAAACTAAGCGCCACCGAGCGTGAGATCATCGATTTGGTATCTGCTGAGCGTGAAGTCGTAGGTTTGTAGCCTCTCGAGCATAAAAGCTACCGAGCACAAAGGCATTCGGGCATAAAAATCATAGACTTATAGCTTGCGAGCGTAAAACCGTAGATCTGTAGCTGTCGAGCGTAGAAAGTTCCTTAGCGTAGAAACCACGAACCTGCTTTGCTCGAAAAACTTTTTTGAATTTGCTGACTGTCCGCCTTCTCTGAATAAATAGGCTGACGTAGGACCCAATCATAACCGAATATTAATTAGGGGATTTGGTTCGGGGTCCGAGGAGTCCATCCGAACTCTATATATCCTAAGTTTCTGAGAGAAAAACTTTCCATCCGTCTTCTGCGAGAGAAAGCTTTCGACTGTTCGAGTTCTTCTCCGTTTCTTCTTCGAGTCTTCAAAGTTTCCAGTAATGGCTTCGAAACAATCCTCCTCCACTAAGGGAAAGAAGGTTGATTCTTCTTCTCGTTCCTTCGCTCAAGCGAGAGCGTCTCTGGTTGGACATGGCAAACTTCATTCTGAGCGGAGCATCCCGCCGATGAGTAGTGCACCCGGTCTGGAAGGTAGAGCTTTTGGGAAAGAGAGAATGACTGAAAATCCTTTGCACACGTTGAACGTGACCGTGCTAGGTCGTCTTCTGTGCTGATAGCCTCTTTGAGGAAGATGATGCATGGAGACATTTCATCTTTTTATGTCCACATTCCTAATGTGTCAGCGTAAAAACTCTATTTTTTCTGCAGTCGAGCGTAAAAGCTTTGACTGCCGAAAACTTGGTGTATACCATTAAAATTTGAGTTTTATGCTTTTGGATGAAAATCCTGGCGTAATAACTCAATTTAACCGATCTGGCGTAAAGAACAGACCGTATACTGCCAATCTTGAATTTTACGTTTAAGGAAGTGGATTCCAGCGTAAAGGCTCAAGTTTCACAGTCTCGGCGTAGAGCACGGACTGTTGTTTTTTCTTTTTCTTTTTACGGATGATGCAAGTCCCGAAATGTCTAGTTAGGAACTGACGTGCTTCTTTTGTGCTTTTGTATTTAACTTGCATGAGTCTCCGCTGGCTGAAGTGATGGGCTCTGCCACCGGGATGCTGCACTCCAACTATTTGGAGGATCTGTCATACGTGACATTCCCTATTTCCGGGCCCCAGTATCCCGAAGGGAGGGCAATTCTGATATCGGCTCAGGGCGAGCGAATGCTGCTGAGCATGATCAACGGGGAGCCCCTAACGTACGTAGACGGGGAGCAATACCTGAAGCCAGCTTTCCTTTTTGGGGACATGATTGACAAGCGGTCCCAGACAAAGCCCAAGAGAGAACTCTGGGTTTTCTCTGCCGAGGGTTTGGTCTTGTATCTGCCCAATATGCCGAGATACTACCCCATCTCGGCCTTCTCCCATGTTACGCATCCCAGGAAGATGTCATGGACGCTGACCCCCGATCTTCACGGCAAGCCAGGGAAGATCTTTCATCTGAGAGGAGCTGACCAGGGGTCATTTGTCAGCCGCCCTTCTGACTCTGTGACGCTGTTCAGAGGGATGTACCCGGGCAGTGTCCCGAGTGAAGACAATTTGGTGATTCAGCCGGTCCAGTTACCTACTTTCTGTAATAATTTTATGGGGCGTGGGGGAGTATACCCTAAGATGAACCCTCAGTGTGGCGGGTGGAACACCCCTTCAAACCTTCGATGGGCTCGCTTAGTTGATTGGGCCTTGAAGCATTTCCAGACCGAGTTGGAGAACATCGGTCTGTTTGCAGCTGTGAGTGCTACCAGTGTTGGGTTACCTCCTAACCCTAACCTGTTTCTGGCACTGATGGAGCGATATATTTTGCTTACCGGGACTTTCGCCACTCCGCTGGGGGAGTTGGGATTGGCCCTGCATGAGATGGCAGAGATCTCGAGACTGTCGATGGGGGATACTCCATATGAAGAGTATGTTCCTACGAACCGGGAGCTGGGGGTTTCAGACCCTCGGGTAGTAGAAGTGTATCAGGAGCTGATGTGCCACTACCTCGCTTGCACCACTTTTTATGATGAGCCCTCAGATTTGGCTCACATCAACAAATGGACGTCCTACCTCTTCTTTCACCGGTCCAGGACTGCTAAGCCGGAGAAGGTATTGGAGGGCAAGGATCTGCCTGTGAATCCCCTGAGCGTGCTTAATGCTCAGGTAGTCGACGATCTCATAGTGGATGCTGGGGCTCCGGACTGGTTTCTCGACGAAGGGACAGGAAAGCATCCTGAAGGCACTAAGACCTATAGTTATTTGAGGCGCTGTCGCAGGCCTCTGTCCAAGGAGGCTCAACTGGCTGGCTTCCTTTTCATATGGCTGCGCCGAGTAGTAGTGCCTGGCGTCGCATCTGCGAACCGTATTCACCGCAACACGCTATGGCCTGCAGTGCGTCTGGTGTTCGGGGCAAGACTGGGCTTGCTCCCTGCCATGGTGTGCCGTATACAAGCTGGCCTAAGGGCCATGATTGACGGGCTGCTCGTTGATAAAATTCGGCGTAATAGCTTTCCCAGGATAGAATTACCATACCTGTATTTGATGGGGTAGTTAATTCTCCATAACCCCCGGGTGATGTCTCCCGGTTCCGGCAGTAGTTCGGGGGTTAGTTTCTTGTTGAACTATCGAAAATCTTCCTAGAACGTGAACACAGTTATGGACTGTCGGCGGGCGCTAGGCTTCAGTCATAGTTAGAAGCTTTTTTGTACCGCCCCTCCTATACATCGCAACCAATCGGGGATTAGGCTCGAGGATTCGGGTAGAGAGAAGACCATCCTTTCTCCTGAAGCTTTTAATTGATTGGTTTGTATTAGACCATCCCATCTACTGTACAGAAGCGAAGATCATTGCTTCTTGGAGCCTTACTTGCCCAATCGGTTTGCCCGGTAGTTTGGGTATGATCAGTTGCATGTGGGCAATGCCGTCACCAGCTTCAGGTCCAAAGGTGGACTCATTGATGGAGCGAGGGGATGGTAATATTTTATTATGGACTATACTGGGGCAATTTTATCGTGCCGGTCATCACACTCTCCACGGAGCTGCGCATCCTGCATTCGTATGCTTAGTTCTATGTGGCAACGAATACCTTCCATCATGATTTTGACATGCATAGAAGATTTAGGGTGCCCTCTTCCAAGCCTGGGGGAAGAGTTGAAGTCCCCTCGGTTTCTTCCGACGAGGGTGAAGAGTCTGTTACCCCGGATGAGCCTCTGGTGTCGGTCCCTAGGGGTGAAGTACCTCCGCCTGCAGGGGCTTTGGTAGTTCCTTGGAAGCGAAGGGCTCCTGCTTCCAGGGAGACTTCTCATCGTAAGAGAAAGAAGAAGACGGTAAATCGTCCTCTCCGGATTCCTGGTATTGATGCTCCTGGAGGTGAGCTTGCATCTCCCCGCGTTGGGGACGATTCTTTGGTTGGAGATTCCTCGCCTTTTAGAGAGGGACCTTCTACAGTTCCGGCTGGTGGTGCCGGAGAATCTCCGCTGGACGTTGGTGTCGCTGCTACCGCTTCAGGTAGTGGAACAAGATTGCCTTCGGGGCTGAGTATAATAAAGTTCCGTATACCTCTAGCCGGATCGGCATCGGGAGGGACTTCTGCCGTGCCTGTGGGCGCACCTAGCGAGATTCCAGTTGATGAGCCTAGGTTGGATTTTGAGGAGGACCTGGAAGACTACTTGCCAGTGTCCGTTCACAGACCCCTTTCTCCAGGTATGACAGCTCGCCTAACATTATTAAGAAATGATTTAACTGTACAGGCTGCAGATGCAATGTATATGCCGTCGGCCAGGGGAAAATATCGTCTTTTATGCCTCTTCTTTGGAAAAATTAATATTGCGTTGATATTAACTTCCTTTTGTCTTCTTTTCAGGGGAAGACCTCTTCGGAGAGGGTGATGTAGACACGCCCTTTGGCTCTGTGTCAGGTCCTAGTAGTGACATGGAGGTACCTGATTTTGAAGAGGAGACATCTTCTGGTGCTGGCTTGCCTGTCGAGGGAACTGCGATACCTCAGGAGGAGGACGAGTCTGTCATTGCGACAGTACCTCTTTTGAGCACGCTGGTCACTTCGTCCGGTGTTGGCGAATCTTCTTTCATCGTACCTCCTGTTGAAGTGACGGCCGCGACGACGTCGTCTGTGGTGATCCCGGGGGAGGAAGTTGCTACGATCGTGGACACTCCCCGCGTTCACGTGGACCTAGTTGCGCTGACCGAGCAGTACACCAGGATCTTCTATGCCACTCTGAGAACGCTAATGTCAATGGTGTTGGCGAAGAAGCTAGACTTTGCGCAGCTGAAGAGGTCCTCTCGGTTCTCTATAAAGGCGATCCGGGAATTCGGTGACCCCGGGGTAGCTGACGCGCTGGAGGCGATGGTTAATGGTTTGGAGCAACCCGTTAACGAATACCTGCAGCTAGCTCGAGGCAATATTGAAGCTCTGGTTCAGGCCAGATACGACTCCTTGACTGCACATCTTGTTGAAAAGAAGGAAGGTCTAAATAATTTCATCGGACCAATCAGCAGGAGATAGATAAAGGGAAAGTTGTCTTGGAGGAGACTCTCGCCCTTCAAACGAAATGCCAGGCCTAGCATGACGGCAATGTAGCGAGGGTCCGCAAACTGGAGACAAAGCTTGCTCAGGCAAAGGAGTGGGCTTCCCAGTCATCGAAAGGTCTAGATGTGGTGAATGGCCGACTGGTCGCAGCACAACAGAACTTGGCGAGTGCAGGAGTCGCCCGTGCCGGTCTCCTTCGGGCTAGAGCCGAACTGTCCCTGCTGATAGATGATGAGGCACGGTTGGAGCGGGTTCGTGCAGACGTCTTATATTCCGGGGCTGAGAGGATGGCCGTACTGGCGCAGCAGCTTCGCGCCCTGACCGCTCCCCCTTCATGATGTACTTTTGCTTTTGCTTTTTAATGCACTCTTGCTCTTTTCTGGGAATAATAAAGAGGCTTTTTTTCTGACTTTGTAGACCCATTATTTCAGAATGTAAATGACAGGTTTGGGTGAAAGTGATATCAGAGGTAGTATGGACGTGATATACTTTTGGTAAGCTTTAGCAGAGCATATCTATTCAGAGGTCATATGGACATGATAGAATGTGACCCAACTAGTTTCATTTTGGAAGTAGTTTTGTCAGAATGAGATCGCCTTATTCCACTTGAGCAGAGGAGGTTTAAGCATAGTACCTTTTCAGGAATTTGCCATTGATAGGAGCCATTAGCAGGTCTCCATTAGGCTGGGCTAACCTGTAAGCGCCGTTTGAGAATGTTGTCTCGATCACGTAAGGGCCTTCCCATTTAGGCTGAAATTTGCCTTTACTCCTGTGAGTAAGAATCATCGTCCTTCTCACAGCCAAAACTAACTCGCCGATTTTAAACACTCTTTCCTTTACTTTTTGATTAAAAGTCCTGGAAATGCGCGCTTGGTAGAGCGCAATACGCTGCTGAGCTTGGAGGCATTTCTCGTCTAATCCTTCTAGCTCTTGAAGCCTTAACAGGTCATCCTTTTCTTGAGTTAACTCATTAGCCATGGCTATCCTGAGTGACAGAATTTGAATTTTGATAGAAAGAACTGCTTCACTCCCGTAGACCAATGAGAATGGCGTGCAACCTGTCGGTGCTCGGACCGTTGTGCGGTATGCCCAGAGATATTCTTCCAGCTTCTCATTCCAATCTCTCTTGTTTGAAGAGATGAACTTCTTCAAGAGTTTAATAATGGTTTTGTTGAAGGCTTCCGCCAAACCATTAGCAGCCGAATAATATGCCGTGGAGGCCATATTTTGTATCCGATTTTTATCGCAAAATTGGTGGAACACATGGCTGATGAACTGAGGCCCATTGTCATGGATTATCCTTCGGGGAACCCCAAAGCGATAAATGACGTGATGCTTGATGAAGCTGGTCATATTAGATGTCTTTACCTCAGCAAGAGGGATCGCCTCTGCCCATTTGGAGAAGTAATCCGTGATGGCCAGTATGAACCGGTGACCTCTAGAATAAGACGGGTGAATAGGACCGATAATATCCATACCCCATGCTTTGAAAGGCCAGGATGCAACTATAGGATGTAGATGTTCGGACGGTTGATGTATGAAGTCTGCATGAACCTGACAGGCTCTGCATCATTTGGCGTACTGGATTGTGTCTGCGATCATAGTGGGCCAGTAATAGCCCATTCTCCTGATGCGATCCTGTAGCTTAGGACCGGGTTGATGCGCGCCGCACACGCCATCGTGAGCTTCACGGATAATCCGCTGTGCTTCGTCACCAGAGAGACATCGTAATAATAGCCCGTCATAAGACCGACGATATAGGCATTGTGATGATGCGTCGAAGTAGAAGCGTAATGATCATCTTTTGACAGATAGTGCTTCATTAGGATCTTCTGGCAAGATTTTGTATGTTACGAAATCTATAAAGGGACTTCTCCAGTCTCTCCTGTGAGGATCTGTGTCCACCGTGTAGCTGCATTCGATGTGAAAGTTGTTTTTCACACAAAATAGGTCTCTGTTAAGAAGGATTATCGAATTCTGCCTTCTTATAGGGGTAGCTAAATCTGCAGCTAGATTCGCTAGGGCATCATCTTCCAGATTCTGAGACCGAGGTACATGCTCAAGGAAGAATCCTTTGAATATCATGGCTATCTCGACCGTTGCTCGATGATAGGGGATGAGGTCGGGATTCCGGACTTCATATATTCCTCTGACTTGATTGATGATCAGCAGAGAATCACCGAAGGCTTCCAGAGAATCGACCCCCAGCTCTTTAGCAACTTGGAGCCCGATTAGTAGAGCGTTGTATTCCGCCACATTGTTAGAACATGGCTCTTTAAGAGAATATGCTCGGTAGATAACGAGTTTATCAGGAGTGACTAGGACGATCCCTACTCCTGAAACCACATTTTCCTTGGGACCAGTCTTGGAGGCACCATCGAAGAACAGTTGCCATGTATCGTCTTCCGTTGTAGAATTACACTCTGCAACTTCGTCGGAAATGTCCTCGTATAGTTTGGAGGCCTCCGGGATGGGATGAGCAGCTAAAAAGTCAGCCAATGCTTGGCCTTTGACGGACTTCTGAGGGACGTACACCATGTCATATGGCATTAACAACATCGTCCAAGTCGTAAGTCGGGAATTAAGAACACTTGGCTTGCTCATCAGTACCCGAAGGGGATTGATCCTGGAGATAATATGAATGGTTTGGCCCGTGACATAGTGTCGCATTTTCTGAATAGCGAACATCAGAGCCAGGCATTCTTTTTCCACAGGGTTGTACCGGTGTTCGACTCCGACCATCATCCTGCTGAGGTAGTAAATAGCCTGCTCGTGGCCCATATCGTTCTTTTGTGCGAGAAGAGCTCCCAGAGAATGATCCATTGCTCGTACATATAGCACGAATGGTCTTCCTATGACGGAAGGTACCAGAACTGGCGGGCTAGTGAGGTAGCGCTTGATATCTCCGAACGCTTGCTGACAGGCTTTGTCCCACACGAAGGATACACCTTTCTTCATGAGACGAAAAAAGGGCTGGCATCTCCCGGAGAGGTTGGATATGAATCTTCGGATATAAGCCAAACGACCTTGAAATCCCCTGAGTTCCCTCAGATTGCGGGGCGGTCGCATTTCTAATATGGCCTTGACTTTATCAGGGTCCACTTGAATGCCTTTGGCGGTGATGACAAATCCCAGAAATTTGCCGCTAGATACCCCCAGAAAGGATTTTGTAGGGTTCATTTTGAGTTGATGTTGGCGCATCAATTCAAATACTGTCTTCAAGTCTCGGATGTGATTATCCCTGAGGCGGCTTTTGATAGCTACATCGTCCATGTAACACTCCACTGTCTTGCGTAAATGCTTGTGGAATATGTCACTCATAGCTCGTTGGTATGTAGCTCCGGCATTCTTTAATCCGAAGGGCATGACCGTATAGCAGTATACCCCAGTAGTGTACGGAAGGCAGTATGCTTCTCATCTTCAGGATGCATCTTGATCTGATTGTATCTCAAGAATTCGTCCATGAAAGACATAAGTTCAAAATTGTATGTATTGTCGATCATGACGTCTGTGATGGGAAGAGGGAACTCATCCTTGGGGCAGGCTGCGCTCAGATCTCGGTAATCGATGCATATCCGTACTTTCCCTTTCTTCTTCATGACCGGGACAATATTGGCGACCCAGTCGGGATGTTGTTCCTCACGGATGAAGCTGCAGGCTATTAACTTCTTGACTTCAGCTTCAATGGCATCCATCATGTCCGAGCGGAACCGGCGTTGGTGCTGCTTCACAGGCTTTGAATCGGGCAGTATGTTGAGTTTATGAGTGGCCACCTTTGGATCAAGACCTGGCATATCCTCATAATTCCACGCAAAGACGTCAATATATTCTTTTATCAGCTGGGTAATTTCTTTCATTTCTTCTTCGGAAAGGTCGTTACTGATAAATATCGGCTTTGGTGAAAGTTCATCCCCTACGTCAATTTGGATAACCTCATCTTTAGTGGGAGGTTCTCTCTGCTCGAAGCGGAACTCCCATTGTGTATCCATCTGCTGAACCCAAGCATCATTCTCGAATGGTTCGGATTCTTGTTCGTCTGATTCGAAGGAATCCGTCATTACCATATTTGCTGATAATGTTTGCTCGAGGGCATGAGATGAGCCGGAGGGCAATGAGCCATTTTGAAAAGAGGAAAAGATATCCTCGTTTGATTTGGAAGTCGTAAGGGAGGTGGCATACCCTAACCCGGAACGGGTTTGTTGATAATGGGGGTCTCCGTGCGGCGGTATTCGTCTGCCTTTCCCGTAGTTGAGACCCGGCTTCAGCTTCAAGTTGTAACCCGTATTTTGCATGATCTTCAAGTCTTGCGGGCTGTACCTGTGAACTTGCATTTCACCAGAGTCGTCATCAAAGGAATCCTCTTATATAGTCTGTTCGTTGCGCATGCGGCCGAAGACTATTGAACGCTGACCGTTGCGGGCAGGTGGAATAATGAAGATAGAATCCTCATATGGTCCATACGTTATGGTGACATTGGATGATGACGTCACTTCCCATATGTACGGATGATAGGAATCTATAGCTGCCAAGAATTTTCATGCTATAGGCTCTATATCGTCATGGGGAGAGGATTCCTGATTTGGAATTCGAGCATCGATATACTGGAAAAGAGGTCCTTTATTATTATCAGAAATCGCACTTCTGGTTGCATTTATATCACTCGGTTGCTTGTTGCGCCGAAGGTTGATGATTAAGGGCGGAGGCGCATGTCTGCTCAGAGGTAATATGGATATGGCAGTTTTTGTGGACTTAACACTCTGGGGTACTTATGGCTAAGTATGGATGTTAAGTGTAGATAACAACTGATATCAGAGGTAATATGATAGTCGATAGTCGAAAGTTTATTCATAGGTAATATGAACATGCCAAACTTTTTTATTGTGATTCCATTGGGGATGGAGGTACACGTCTGCTCAGAGGTAATATGGACATGGCAGTTTTTGTGGACTTAACACTCTGGGGTACTTATGGCTAAGCACGGATGTTAAGTGTAGATGACAACCGATATCAGAGGTAATATGATAGTCGATAGTCGAAAGTTTATTCAGAGGTAATATGAACATGACAAACTTTTAATTGTGATTCCATTGGGGATGGAGGTACACGTCTGCTCAGAGGTAATATGGACATGGCAGTATTTGTGGACTTAACACTCTGGCGTACTTATGGCTAAGCACAGATGTTAAGTGTAGATGACAACCGATATCAGAAGTAATATGATAGTCGATAGTCGAAAGTTTATTCAGAGGTAATATGAACATGACAAACTTTTTGTTCGAAAAGAAATTACGATAGAGGGATTTTTCTTCTGAAGGATCCACTGGGAAAACTTTTGAGGGACCCATCATCCGGTATTTTCCTGTAGTGATCGTCCCCTTGTTTTACAGATGCAAGGTGATAATCTTGGCATCGATCAGCTCCTGAATTCTTCTTTTTAGCACATAGCAGGCCCTTGTAGGGTGATGAGTGTATCGATGGAAGAGACAATAATCTGGGTCATCGATTTTGCCGGCCCTCTCAGGGTATCTGATGTTGGGTAGCTAAAGCTTACGTTCCTCTCTCAACATATTGAAGATTTTAATAACGTTATTTTCTTTGAAGGAGAAAGTTCCTTTCGGTCGTAGGGCTCCTGATGTCTGAGTTTTACAGTTTTTCGGGAAGATTATCGTCGTCGCATCATCTTCGAATTTTGAGGAAATGCTACCCCCGGCCTTGGATGCTGCCTTGTTCTGTCGAGGTAAGTTACCCCCAGACATGCCGTGGCCTCCGACCATAGAAACTGTTTTAGCAGGAGCTGCCTCTGGTTGTACAGGATTAGATTTTGAAGTTTTGGGTCTTACAAGAGATGCAGTATATCCCAACCCAAAACAAGTTTGTTGGTGGTAAGAATTACCATGTACTGGTGTTCGTCTACCTTTTCCATAGTTGAGGCCTTGTTTTAGCTTCAAATCATAACCCATGCTTTGCCTAATATTTAATGCCTGTGGGCTATATCTGTGGGTTTGTATCCTGCCAAATTCAGACTCGCAAAATTCTTCCTGTATGATTGGGGTGTTCCGTCTACGACCGAAGATTATTGGATGCTGATCGTCGCGAGTGGGTGGAATAATAAAGATGGAATCTTCGTGTGGTCCACCTGTTATGACGACATTAGACGTTGATGTATCTTCCCATAAGATCTCCCCGTGTTTGACCGTTAGGGGAACTGAAGTCTGTTTATGACTTTTGTCTTTGCGTTTCTGGATCAGATAATCCCATAGGTCAGGAGGAGTTACAAAAGAAGAAGATGATGGCTTGTTCCTTCTGTTCCCATTGGTGGGCATGCGGATGATGGGAACCGTAGTCTTCCCTGTGCCACCTGTATACAATAAGTTGGCCATCTGGGTGGCGAATAATCTCCGAGGAGGGTGTCTTTCCACAACTGGAGCCTTCTTTACGCCTAGGGACTTCGTCTGGCATAATTTGGAGCTTCGCTCTAGTTGGCGTAAAGCTGAGGATGTCCTCAGTTGGCCATCAGCGTCTCGCGTAATTCGGAGGGCGGGCAGATTATTCCCTGGCTGGCATAAATGCCGAGAAGTTGAGTAGTCCGCCGATCGCTTTCCCTTGCGGAGATTACAGGGATTATCTGGTTCTCCGTATAGGTCAAATATTATTTTACGCGCGGAGCGTGTCTTGTACTTCTGATTTGGCGCTGAGGCTTTATCAGAAGCTTTGTCTATTCCGCCAGGGACGGGAGACTGAACTTCACACGCAGAGCGTGGAGTATACTTCTGGGTTAGCGCTGAGGCATTGCCAGAAGTTTTGTTTGTTCTGCCAGAGATGGGAGATAGAATTTCACGCCCAGAGCACAGAGTATACTTCTCGGTTAGCGCTGAGACATTGCCAGAAGTTTTGCCGGTTCTGTCAGAGACAGGCGACTGAATTTTACGCGCAGGGCACGGAGGGAGCAAGGCTACAACCTCATTGGTCGGAGAGATCGGAGAGTCCACGGGAATGGTAGAGGATATCTTGGGCATCCAGACCTTGCTCAGCTTCCTGTTGTTTTGGTGAGAGAGAGAGTGAGAGCTGCCCTTTGTCCGGAGTATATCTTCATAGGCAGATTGGTCGAACTAGACGACCAGTGTCTTCTTCACGGATCCCACGGATACCGTATCGTGTTGAGCAATTGCTTCCTCATCAGAAGAGAAAGATTTCCCCAGCAGAGTCGCCATCTTGTTTTGGATAATATAAACGAGAAAAGATTTGATGAGTGCGAAAAATGAGGTCTTGTACGAAGGCCCGCCTTTCTTTTATGTTTACAAACAAGATTGTACAAATTTGATCCCACGTGAGGATGTCTAAGTACAATTTATTTAATCTGGGTGAATATTGCTATAGGTGTCTGATCTGCAGTCGATCACTTTAGCCCTTGGACCACATAATGTTGAAAAAGTGCCGTGGAAGACAGGTAGCAGCTTCGAGGGTTGCTGAAGAGGATGGATGCCCGATGCCAAAGTCGTCGATCCCTTCTCTTCGCCTGAGCTCTGGATCCTCCTGTCTCTCTCTCTCTCTCTCTCTCTCTCGACCGTTAGATCTGGTCCGGATCTCTTGATCAGTTTTTAGACCTAACCTCTTTGACTCTCCAATTTGTCGACCTCTTTCCTCATTGATAGAGGTCTCTATTTATAGAATTTTAGTGACAGTAACCACTCAATCGGTGTAAAAACCGAGTAGTGGAAAGTACAACACCCTTTTACACAACGGTTAAAATAACCAAAGCCTGCGTATAGATGATCCTTTGAATGAGCGTATGACATGGGTCCAACTAAGGGACAAAACGCGTATAACTGCTACGAAGATCACGACGTAAAAGCCACGTAGGTAGGTATCCCTCGTGTAGAAGAGGTTGTCATAGAAGCCAATGTCTGTCACCATGGCATAGAAGCCAAATAGTTATCAAACCGGCATAGAAGCCGAATAGGCGTAGAAGCCGAGTGGTCATAGAGGCCGAATGGTCATAGAGGCCGAGTGGGCATAAAGGTCGAGTGGGCGTAGAAGCCAAGTAGGCACCGAAGCTGAATGGGCGTAGAAGCCGAGCAGGCACCGAAGCTGAATAGGCGTAGAAGCCGAGTGGTCATAGAGGCCGAGTGGGCATAAAGGCCGAGTAGATGTAGAAGCCGAGCAGGCACCGAAGCTGAATAGGCGTAGAAGCCGAGCAGGCACCGAAATTGAATAGGCGTAGAAGCCGCTGCGTAACGTGCCAGAGTGATGATGTGGATGTTTTAGCCGGAATTATGGCTTTTTGGAGATAATCAGATCTCTTGCATTAAATGTAGAGATCTTTCCCCATCCCGTGCATTAAATGCAGAGACGTGCCTCAGGCATCTGTCAGTATTCGGCGCATTAATTGTAGAGACGTGACTTGAGGGCCTGTCACCACCCTGTGCATAAGATGCATAGACGTGCCTCGAGTCCCGTACGGAGTGCAGCTTTTGACGTGGCAGGCGGTTTGTCTTCCGCAGAGCGTAAGGAGCTCATGTTTGCCTGTGTAAAACCAGGCAGCGTATTCCCTTGTATGCGTAGGAGCAGCTCTCGCAAAGGGGATGTCACTAAATGACGGTTCGGTGATATTTAATCAAATCTCCTGCATTAAATGTGGAGATCCGCCATCATCCTGCGCATTAAATGCAGAGGCATGTTTTGAAGGTATGCCACCTTTCTGTGCATCAAACGCAGAGACGTGCCTAAGGCATCTGTCAGTATTAGGTACATTAATTGCAGAAACGTGCCTTGAGGGCCTTTCACCACCCTGTGCATAAGATGCAGAGACGCGCAGTGCAGCTTTTGACGTGGCAGGCGGTTTGTCTTCCGCGGAGCATAAGGAGCTCATGTTTGCCTGTGTAAAACTAGGCAGCGTATTCCCTTGTATGCATAGGAGCAGCTCTCGCAAAGGGGATGTCACTAAACGACGGTTCGATGACATTTAATCAAATCTCCTGCATTAAATATGGAGATCCGCCATTATCCTGCGCATTAAATGTAGAGACGTGTTTTGAAGGTCTGCCACCCTTCTGTGCATCGAACACAGAGACATGCCTCAGGCATCTGTCAGTATTCGACGCATTAATTGCAGAGACGTGCCTTGAGGGCCTGTCACCACCCTGTGCATAAGATGCAGAGACGCACCTCGAGTCCTGTACGAAGTGCAGCTTTTGACGTGACAGGCGGTTTGTCTTCCGTGGAGCATAAAGAGCTCTCATCTGCCTGTGTAAAGCTAGGCAGCGTATTCCTCCGTGTACATAAAAGCGGTTCACGCAAGGGAAATAGCAGTAAATGACAGCCTGGGTTGCAGTGCCACGCTATCATTATAGCCGTCGCTTGGGTAGTCGAGCAGTATCCCTTTGTCAGAAGTCGAGACGTCAGGTTCATTGTAGAATTTGACAGGTTCATTTCAGAGAATACGAAGCGTCCCTCGTACACTTCAATGCTGCATTGAAAGAGGATGAGTTTTACGCCATAAAGGCGATGACGCACCCTGTTTACGCTGAAGCAGCCTGGACATACTGTCTTATGCGGATAGTCTTTGAGCCTATATTTCTCACTGTGCTTTGGTAGAGGGGCTCTGTTTGCACGTTTGAAGGCTCTGAAGTCCTCTATTTACGCTGCTTTGCATCAATATGCTGCGTAGAGCTATTCAGCTTATTTTTCATGCTTCAACAATGACGACCAAAAGTGCGCGACCTAATCTCCCTCGTCAGCCCCTTCCTGAACTTTCAGGCTCGATCTTTTGGGCCCCGAATCATAGACGGTGTAAAATAGCTCAAACGGATGAACTCTGCTACGTACTCATCGACCGATTTGTTTCCTTGGACCAAGTCATGAAATTGACGCTCTAAAGCTCCCAGGGCTACATCGGGAAAGAAATTCTCCTTGAAAAGCTCCTTAAAAGCCTCACAAGTAAGTCCTTGATCAGTAAGTCTTGGCTCCGTACGATACCACGTGAGTACAATATCGATCATCTGACTGCCGGCCGCCTCGATCTGCAAGTTCTCTAGAATTTGGGCCAATTGGAGGTTCCTCTCCATATCCTCTAACCAGTCATCAGTGTAGAGTATACCCTCAATACCCTTAAACTCTCGAGGTGACATTCTCTTGAAGTCAATATAAACCCCCTGATTTTTTAGAAATTTTTGATTTGGATTTTTCACAATTTTCTGTAATTTTCTGGAATTTTTCTGTTATTAAAACTAAGGTATTTTGAATTTAAATAATTTTTAAATAATGTTAATTAATATTAAAATATTATGAAAATAATATTTTATGGTGTAAAATAAAAAACTAGACATAGGGTAATTTTCCGAGAATTTATTGGACCCCGGAAACATTTTTTAAAGCCCTAAAAACTAATTTATATTTAAACCGAATTAAACCCTAGAAATAAACCCGGTTTATTCAAAATAAACCAAACCAACCCAAACCCGGTTCAAATGAACCGAACCCAACCTTAGCGGGTCGGGTCGGATCTAAACCCGACCCGAAACCTGACTACCCGAACCCGCACCTAAACTTAACGAATCCGGGTCTAACCCGCTACCCGCTGACCCGACCCGACCCAAACCCGTTAACCCCAAGTCAGAATCCTTATCGGATTCACTGTTCTGACGCCCCTATTTAACTCCTCGATGTCGGCGCCTGAACCTTAATCCACTGCCCTAGCCACCTCAAGCCTCGCCTCGCCGGAACCCTAAGCCCCGTCCCCGACGTCCCCAGAACTTCCTTCTCCCACCGACGAACTCCTCCGCCTGACCCTATCTCCCCTCTCCCTGCTCCACCGTCTTCCTCGATGACCCCTTCGCCCTAGCCCGCAGAACAACCCCCTCCTCCTCCTCTCGACGAACCGACCCGCCGCCCTATCCTCACCGCCTCTTCTCTACCCTAGCTCAGCCACCCCGCAGCCCCTTCGTCCTCGACGACTCCCCCGTCTTCTGCCTTGACGATGATCCCCTCGTCGTGCCCTGCCCAACCCAGCACCACCACCATCACCCCCTTCCCTCGACGGACCACACAGCCTCGCCATCTCCCCAGCCCTAGCCCCGGCCGCCCGCAGCTGCCTCTCCCCTCCAGCAGCAGCCCGAGCCCAACGCCGCCTCTCCGACCGCCCCGCTGACCGACGAGCTCTGCCTGAGCACCTCCGACAAAGCCCCCAATAGCAGAAACACTAACCCTAGAACAGACACAGCCCGGACACAGCAACCGGACACCGTTTCGCTGTGTCGTGTTGACTTACCGACGCGAGAATTCGGTCTTCATGGAGCCCTATTCCGGTAGCGTTTCCTCTCTCATCGTTGCCTAATTTTCTGTCCCGTTTATTGTAACGTGTAGACTGTGTAACCCTCTCGATGTCCGTACAACCCGCTCGGTGCATCGCGTCCTATGGCGATCGCGAACTGCGATCCAAAAACAAAAAAATCAATATCCCGTTTTACCCCAGAACTGAGTGTGCCCTACCAAACGGGACGACTTGGTCCCATGCGGTCTTCACCAAAATGTGTGCACCGTGGATACGGACGTGTGAGATTTCCCAGAAGTTGATTTGGATGTGCGTGCACACCGGAATCAACGCGTATCCGCCGACAACGCCACGTATTCGCCTTTTCTGAAACACGTTGTAACTTTGTGTACACACGTCGAATCGAAACGAAACTTATGCCATCGGACTCGTAGCAATACGCTGGTCCTGTGACCCAAGTTTGGTTCGATTCTGAGAACGTTGACAAAATCGTATATCGTGGGCCCCGCGGCTCCACTTGACGGGCGATTTTGTGATCGGCTCATCGGAATCCAGTTCTGGAAGTTCCATTGGGTTTGTATCATCGTTCCTGACTTATTGACACTAAGTTTGATGAATTTGGAGACCTTTGACCCTGACACGATTTTTGGTGTGAAGCGGCCCACATGTGGATCCCGCTTTGACCAGAAACTGTCATTTTTTCCCTTGTGTCCAAATTGGAATTAAGGACATGCATTTCTAGCTATTTGATATTTTCTGAATTTGATGGTGATATTTATTTCAGCTTTTGGAGGAGTACCTGTAGGATCCACTGATACAGGGACAACTGTTGATATTCAAACCCCAGGCAAGTGTACCTTGCCAACATTGCAGTTCTTGTTACATATTTTCTTGATTTGTTTATATATGTTGTACATGCTTGACCTAGGACCGTCTGACTTACTTAGCGTCCGATTAATAGTCGGAGGCCAACACCGTATGCGGAGTTGTGTAATGTCACCTAGAGATGGATATCGTGACCTTTTATATTCTCGTACTTGTCTTATCAAGTACGTTATACCCAGGACACTTGACACTATTCATGAGATGGAATCTTCCTAAAATATTTAAGGTGATTCTGTATAGGATACAGGTTTATGACATATATATTATACATGCTTAGATTCCATTATGACTTATTGTATTAGATATGGTCTTGCGTGACATGGACATGAGACATCGTGAAACTGTGACGTGAGATTACATTGGGTGGGAAAAGATTTACCATATAAAAGGCTGATTATATATATATAATATTTTAATGGAAGTGCCTTAGACTCTGACACAGAGCTTTGGTACCGTACTGGCCCTTCGAGAGAATACTGCTATGGGTTTCTCCGACACTGATCCTGTAGTAGTCTCAGCCCGAGTATGACTAAAACTCTCAACTTGCATATCACTTAGTTGGTTATATATTTACCCTATTGTTCATTTATTGCTGTACTGATTTATTTTGGCTTGAGTTATTTTGTACCTTGCTATGTCCCCTGAGGACCTGGATCCGGATTATGTCCCCAGGATTAGCTGACGAGATCTATCCCGAAGTATACGGGACCGGAGCATTAGCATTAGGAGAAACAGGTGCCTAAATTGGAGCAGAACCAGGATCCGAGGACGAGATCATACCAGAGGACTTCTCCTGAGTATTGGCTTGAGATACTCATTTATTTCTATTTCTAGTTACTTTATTTCCTGTCTATGCATTGATGTATCAGACTTATTCTCGGATTGTTCTCCGAGATACTTTTATTGAGATATGTCAGTTTATTTTATTTGTATTATTTTGGCATTTGATCTGTGATTATTGGTTGTGGATGAGATTAGAATAGACTGTGACTTGTATCTGTCACTACCACAATTTCTAGGAAAGGGTATTTTAGTCTTTTCCTATTTTATTAAATATTGTGCATTTTAAATAATTATTTGTTGTATTATTTAATTGTTGCTAGATGTTATTTAATTATTTTGAACTTATATTAGTGGACTCAACTAGTTTAGTTTGGACCCATGGACCAACATGAATTAATTAGTTAGACTAGGCCCATTTAGAAAGCCCATTGTTAAGGAGATGGATTAAATTAATTAAATGATTAGACTAGAAGCTTCCTTCCTTAATTATTTCTTCATGAGAGGCCCCAAGGGGTACATTGGACGTTTTATAATTTCTTGAGGAAGGGGGCATGGCCGGCCTATATTTGAGGGGGGAAAATTTTTCTCTCTTCTCATTCTCATTCCAAATCTAGATCTAAAATTTTTCACTCCCAAATTCCTTTCATTCCCATTCCAATTCTCTACCAAATTCATTCCAAATTCTTCCCAATTCACCATTAGAAAGTTGAAAAGCAAGGATCTAGAAGAAGGAAGCAAGGATCTACAAAGAGAAGCAAGGATCTACAATTTAGAAGCAAGTTTATCTCAATTGGAGGCTTCATTGGGAATCCATCTTCCAATAGGTATAATTCAGTTTTTCTCATTAAAATAGCTTCTAAATATGAGATTTAATCATGTAAAATCAACCTATATGTATGTACTACCCATAGGACTTGGTTTTGTGTTCATAGGAGACCCATGGAGAAAGTTATGGTGCTTTTTGTGTCAATTTTGATGGAATTCCAAATTTATATTTTGTTGTGTGTGTCAATTGATCCTATAGATTAATTGGGTATGTGCTTATATGTTTGGGGCTAGTGTCGTGTCCACAATTGGGTACATGTAGTTCGTATCCCAACAATTTGGTGATATGTGTCATTTTGGGGATTTTTCCTCCGACACGGGACTTTGTACATGTCGTATTTTGACACGGACACAGAGATCTACTTTTGACACTTTGATTTGTTCATAAATATTATTTGTGACTTGTTTGTGTTCTTCGGGGTGCAATTGATTGTGTGTTGGACTCGTGTTGCATGCGTATCCTAGATCTAGTGGGATAAGGTGTGATACTCTCCAATTGTGTGTGTTTTTGTATAGATCTAATTATTTATGCTTTAATTCTTGTATAATAATTAGTAAATATATATAGATGTTATATATTTATTTTAGTGTATTTATTATGGTATTTATTGTAGCATAGATCTATATTTTTATGTGTGCTACTATGATGTATAAAAATATATGTAGTTTTTGTTACATGTAATTATATATGTTACTACATATTAATAAAATAAATTATACATAAATATTTTATAAAATATATTTATGTGTTTAAATGAGTAATTATATTAATTATAATTATTATATAATTAATTGTATATTAATGAATATATTTTATGTGTGCTTCTAGCTATGTTAAAATATATATATTAATACTTGCAATGTGTTTTGTAGCTATTAGTAATCATTTGTGTAGGATTATGTTTATATATATATATAAGTATATATTTAATTAATTATTTTATATATATAAATATATTGATTTATATATTTCTATATTTATATATTTCTATATATATGTTTATATATATATATATATATATATATATATATATATATATATATATATATATATATATATATATATATATATATATTTACTGTTTTTGGTGACAGTAGGATCAATGACAGTAAACTGTCATTGTTAGAACGGTTACAGCAGCCGCTGTAACAGTGGCGGCGGGTTATTAATGACAGAGCCGCCACTGTCATTAATAACCGCATGCAGCAGCGGGAATTCGTAGCAGTTGCGACGCCGACTTTGGTGACAGTTGAAAACTGTCACAAAAGGAGTGACTGCAGTGCAGTTGCACAACAGCGTTTTGCGACGGTTTTTGCTGTGACAGTTGGGACTGTCACTATAAGTCTGTTTATTGAAAATTAGTGTTTTAGCACACTATTTTCAGTGACAATTGGGCCGATTTAGTTTATATACTATATATTATATTTGTATATATATATGTATATATATATGTGTTATTGTGAGGTATAATACTAGTATTATTATTATTTTATTTTATTTATAATATATTAGTTTATATATAATATATTATGTATTAGAGTAAATAATATACCTATATGTATCTTGAGCATTACTTTGTGTGGATACCAATTGGGTTCAAAACCTTGATTCCTAATTATTGTATTTAATATTCTATATTATGCATTATTATTAATATTAGTATTGTGAGGCTTATTTTGGATTCACGTATCCGAAGATACGGTATCCTAATATTTAAGGATGTAGTCTTATGACTTAAAGCTTAGTATTTTGATCCAAGTTTTTGGTGCTAGACTTGTACAACCTAGAAATAGATAGTTGACCTTGGGTTAACCATAGTTGACTTTATTTGACTTTAGAGTTGACCACAGTTGACTTTTGACTTAGAATTGACTTATTGACCTAGAAGTTGACTAGTTTAACTTGTTCTCTTTTCGGGACCTTGTATTGATGTTATATTTCATATCTAGGTCTTCGAGGCACCGAGTCAGACATCTGTGAGACTGTTCATTAGACTTCAGGCGAGTACATTCTCTGATAGTTTCTCATTTATGATATCCTCTATGTTCACTGTATCTAGTGTAGATATCCATGTTCTCTTGACACTATGGTTACACGGATTGGTATATCCGAATCTCGTCATGAGATGTTATTCCTTGGTATATGGTATATATGGTGTAAGTATTGTTTCATTGGTTACCTTGTACATGTACAGACACCGATTCTCGGGGTGAGTAGCTATCTTCTTGGGGAATCTCGTGCCATATCATACCGTGGTTGGATCTATTATACCAGTCGGGGGTGGGGAGTTTTAGTATAGATATGTGATCAAATCCCTATTGAATAAAGTACTGGTAAATGAATAGTGTTGATCATAAACTGTACTTATGATTAGCCAGGCCGCATTGCATCTTGCCCAAGCCGATCACATGTTAAGCTAGTACTCACACACTTAGTCATTAGTATTATTGTTTCATTGGCATATTGTTCATTATTGTATTTACTTCCAGTATTTCCTTACCGTACATATATCTCTTATATCTATTGTGCATCTTTTTTTATCCACGGCTATTTACTGCTACATAGTTTTTATCATTAATTTGAACTGTTGTTAGAGATGTACTCTGCTCCTTTCCTGACTGGATATATTTTTTCAGATGACACTGAGGAGTGGTACCCTACCTATTATGGATCCCAGGATGTTGTGGGTTTAGATTCTGAGACCCTGGCTCAAGAGGGACTTATCCCAACTGAGACAGTTGACCCTGGAGTTGTAGCCTCGTAGTATTCTTTTGTACTGGATTTATCTCCAGCTTTTGTGTTGTTCTTCAGACTCATTGATGTATTATTTAGACTCATGAGTTATATTGTGACTATTCTATTCTTTTTCTAATTCGTGCTCATTTCTATCTTAGTTCTGTGATTGAGTATACATTCATTATTGGTGGTTCTTTATATTATTAGATAGACTATCTAGACAGCGTTCTACTGCCAATTCTGCGGCGTAGGCTGGGCGTTGTTTCCGACTAGTACCCTTACACCGGGTACGGGTTGTGACACATTTTTGGTGGTGGCCCATGCAGGTCAAGCTTTACAAGTATGTGATGTCATGGTAGTGCGACAATTTAGTTGTACTACTGCGAGCCTGCGATAGGATATAGGAAATAGGCTGAGATACTCAATCACATCTAGGAAAATTATTTTGATTCAACTATTCTCCTTTGATATTGATACTTGATCCCTTAAACTGTCCTTTCCTTGATGTCTTACATCTTGTGCCATATTGATCCTTATTCCGTCTTTTTATGAGACATACTCGGAGATAATTGCGAAGGCATGCAAGGTTGAGCGGGATTTGGGTTTGAAGACCAAGAGAGACCGTGATTCTTTTCTGGGGGCCAACGGCAGTGCAGTATCTGCCAAACGTCCTCATTTCCAGTCCAGACCTTTCCAGCAGCCACAGCAGAATCAGACTCCAGCTAGAGCATCTTTTCACCAGGCACCTCAGCAGCAGAGACAGTTACAGCAAGCTCCATGCAACTTCTGTAAGAAGCCCGATCACATCTGGAAAGTTTGCAGGAGAAAGCTAGGAGTTTGTTTATATTGTGGTACTGAAGGGCATCAATCGAGGGAGTATCCTCGTCGTGCAGTTCAAAGAGCAGCTCCAGCTCCGAGGACACAGACGAGACCACCTGCAGCACAGCCGAGGGGACCGCTTCCGACACAGCAGCAGCATTTTATTCAGCATCAGCAGCAGGGAGGTGCTCGACAGGGACGAGCGTTTGCTATGACCGTCGAAGAGGAGGAACCCACCGGAGATGTCATTGCAGGTTCTATTCTTCTTGATTCTATTCCAGCTTTAGCTTTGTTTGATAGTGGTGCTTCCCATAGTTTTGTACCTGTTTCTTTTGCTCTAAAGCATGGTTTGGTAGCTGAGTCTTTGCTTAGGACTTGCAAGATCATGACCGGGGGAGGCATTATCCTGGTTAATGATATTTGCAAGGATCGGAGAGTTACTCTGGGAGGCCGGGAGTTGAGTGCGTGTCTACTTGTAATGCCACTTCCGAGCTACGATATTGTACTCGGGATGGATTGGTTGAGTAGGCACCGTGCTAGCATAGATTGTAGAGGAGGTAGAGTTTTGTTTGGTCAGCTAGGAGAGCCAGAGTTCGATTTTGTTAGAGGAGCTATAGAGCAAGGAGAAGGCATTATTTATGGAGTTATGGTGGAAGATAAGGAGTTGCCGCATCCGTTGATAGCAGAATTCTTGGATGTGTTTCCTGAGAAATTGCCAAGATTGCCGCCAAATTGAGATGTTGAATTTTCTATAGACTTGGTGCCAGGTGCAGAACCACTTTTGCAGCATGTCTATAGAGTAAACAACAGCGAGCTGGTCGAGTTGAAGAAGCAAGTTGACGAATTACAGGATAAAGGATTTATCAGATCGAGTTCTTCACTATGGGGAGCCCCGGTATTGTTTGTACCAAAGAAGGATGGATCGGTGCGCATGTACATTTATTACAGGACTTTGAATAATTTCACTATCAAGAATAAATATCTTTTACCATGAATTGATGATCTGTTTGATCAATTAGGTGGTGCCAAGGTATTTTCTAAGATAGATTTGAGATCAGGCTACCATCAGGTGAAGGTAAAGCCGGAGGACATACCGAAGACTGCTTTTAGAACTCGGTATGGTCAGTACGAGTTTATGGTGATACCGTTTGGTTTGACTAATGCACCGGCGGTATTTATGAACTTGATGAACAAGGTGTTCCACCAGTACCTTGACAAGTTCGTTGTGGTGTTCATCGACGGCATACTCATATACTCGAGGACACCGGAAGAGCATGAGGAGCATTTGAGGATTGTGTTGGATGTGCTGAGAAAAGAGAAGCTGTATGGAAAGTTGTCCAAGTGTGAATTTTTCTTGGACAAGGTAGAATTCTTGGGGCATGTTGTGACTGGTGATGGTATTTCAGTGGATCCGAAGAAGATTTCAGCAGTGGAATCTTGGAAGACTCCGAGTTCAGTAGCAGAGATCAGGAGTTTCTTGGGGTTGGCAGGCTACTACAGGAAGTTTGTGCAAGATTTTTCGAGGATTGCCGAGCCGATGACTAGACTCATAAGGAAGGATGTGGAATTTGTTTGGAGGGAAGATTGCTAGGTTGCTTTTGAGGAGTTGAAGAAGAGGTTGACGTCTGCTCCTATTTTGACGTTGCCATCAGGGTCCGGAGGTTTCACACTTTATAGTGATGCATCGGGGAAGGGTTTAGGTTGTGTTCTTCAGCAGCATGAGAAAGTGATTGCCTATGCATCCAGGCAATTGCGTCCTCATGAAAAGAACTATCCTACCCATGATTTGGAGTTGGCAGCCGTCATATTCGCCCTGAAGTTGTGGAAACATTATTTGTACGAAGAGCGTGTGGAGATCTTCACAGACCACAAAAGCTTGAAGTACGTTTTCACGCAGAAGGAGTTGAACATGAGGCAGCGTCGGTGGTTGGAACTGATGAAGGATTTTGATATCTCTTTGCAATATCATCCTGGGAAAGCAAATATGGTTGCCGATGCTTTGAGCAGGTATCTGGTAGCTATGTTCTTGACGCAGGATCGATATTTGTTGGAGGACTTGGAGAGCTTGGGCATTGAGATGATTGTTCCTGGGTGTGCTCTGCAGATGTGTGGACTGCAGATACACTCAGATTTGATGGACAGGATCAAGGCAGCACAGTATGATCATGTATCTCTAAGGAGTATCAGAGCTCAGGTGAGAGCAGGATTGGAGGATGATTTTACTATTGTAGAGGATGGATCTTTGAGGCATGGAATTAGATTGTGTGTGCCTAGTGGGGAGTTGCGTGAGGAGGTATTGTAGGAAGCGCATCGCTCTCAGTATTCCATACATCCAGGTGCAAACAAGATGTATCGGGATATGCAAGAGAGTGTGTGGTGGTATGGCATGAAGAGGGAAGTGGCACAGTTTGTATCCAGATGCTTAGTGTGCCAACAGGTGAAAGCTGAGAGGCAGAGGCCAGGAGGTTTACTTCAGCCATTACCCATTCCAGAGTGGAAGTGGAAACACATTACAATGGATTTTGTGTCCGGACTTCCACGATCTCCAGGAGAGAAAGACGCGATTTGGGTCATTGTTGATAGGTTGAGCAAGTCGGCCCACTTTTTGCCTTTCAATGTGGGTTTGTCTACGGAGAAGCTGACAGAGATGTATGTGAGGCAGATCGTTAGGATACATGGAGTTTCCGTCAGCATAGTCTCAGATCGAGATAGTCGTTTCACTTCTCATTTCTGGAGGAGTTTGCAGGAGAGTTTGGGCACTCAGCTCAAGTTCAGTACTGCATATCATCCCCAGACAGATGGGCAGTCAGATAGGACTATCCAGACTCTCGAGGATATGTTGCGCACTTGTGTACTAGATTTCGGGGGTTCTTGGGAGGACCATCTCCATTTGGTAGAGTTTGCTTACAACAACAGTTACCAGGCCAGTATAGAGATGTCACCTTTTGAAGCTCTATATGGTTGGAGGTGTCGTACTCCTTTGTCTTGGGACGATGTTGGAGAGAGAGTTTTGCTTGGGCCAGAGATGGTTGTGGATGCAGCGGAGAAGGTTCAGTTGATCAGAGACAGACTTCGAGTGGTGCAGGACAGACAGCGGCATTGGACCGATAGCCATCGAAGACCTTTGGAGTTTGAGGTATAGTTTAGATTTTGTTTGTGCTTGTTCTTGTTTGTTATAGATTAAGTTCTTAAGATGGTATTTTGTTCTAGGTGGGTAGTTTGGTGTTTCTGAGGATTTCTCCGACACGAGGTACGATTCGCTTCGGTGGAGGCGGAAAGCTTAGTCCACGATTCATCGGACCTTTCACTATTCTAGAGAGGGTCGGTGCAGTTGCTTATAGACTAGACTTGCCACCTGCATTGGAGGAAGTGCACAACGTGTTTCATGTGTCGCAGTTGAGACGATACGTGGCAGATCCTAGTCATATATTGGATCACTCGGAGATAGAGGTGGGCCCTACTCTTAGCTATCCAGAGCAGCCAGTTGAGATTCTGGATCGGAGAGAGAAGGTGCTGAGGAACCAGACTATTCCTTTGGTGCGCGTTGCATGGAGGCATCACTCTCCGGGGGAGTCAACCTGGGAGAGAGAGGATGACATGCGAGAGCGTTATCTATATTTGTTTGTACCTTGAGGTATGTTATTTTCTCGTTATGTTCTGTTCATTAGTTAATTGTGATTCTTTAGTTCTGTTTTGTGATTTTCTGGGGGTAGTTTTTATCTTTGAATTTCGAGGAAAAATTTTTTTAAGGAGGGTAGACTTGTCACTACCACAATTTCTAGGAAAGGGTATTTTAGTCTCTTCCTATTTAATTAAATATTATGCATTTTAAATAATTATTTATTGTATTATTTAATTGTTTTTAGATGTTATTTAATTATTTTGGACTTATATTAGTGGACTCAACTAGTTTAGTTTGGACCTATGGACCAACATGAATTAATTAGTTAGACTAGGCCCATTTAGAAAGCCCATTGTTAAGGAGATAGATTAAATTAATTAAATGATTAGACTAGAAGCTTCCTTCCTTAATTATTTCTTCATGAGAGGCCCCAAGGGGTACATTGGATATTTTATAATTTCTTGGGGAAGGGGGCATGGCCGGCCTATATTTGAGGGGGGGAAATTTCTCTCTCCTCTCATTCTCATTCCAAATCTAGATCTAAAATTTCCCACTCCCAAATTTCTTTCATTTCTATTCCAATTCCCTACCAAATTCATTCCAAATTCTTCCCAATTCACCATTAGAAAGTTGAGAAGCAAGGATCTAGAAGGAGAAAGTAAGGATCTACAAAGAGGAGCAAGGATCTACAATTTGGAAGCAAGTTCATCTCAATTGGAGGTTTCATTGGAAATCCATCTCCCAATAGTATAATTCAGTTTTTCCCATTAAAATAGCTTATAAATCTGAGATTTAATCATGTAAAATCAACCTATATGTATGTACTACCCATAGGACTTGGTTTTGTGTTTATAGGACACCCATGGAGAAAGTTATGGTGCTTTTTGTGTCAATTTTGATGGAATTCCGAATTTATATTTTGTTGTGTGTGTCAATTGATCCTATAGATCAATTGGGCATGTGCTTATATGTTTGGGGCTAGTGTCATGGCCATAATTGGGTACATGTAGTTCGTATCCCAATAATTTGGTGATACGTGTCATTTTGGGGATTTTTCCTTCGACACGGGACGTTGTACATGTCATATTTTGACACGGACACATAGATCTACTTTTGACACTTTGATTTATTCATAAATATTATTTGTGACTTGTTTGTGTTCTTTGGGGTGCAATTGGTTGTGTGTTGGACTCGTGTCGCATGCGTATCCTAGATCTAGTGGGATACGGTGTGATACTCTCCAATTGTGTGTGTTTTTGTATAGATCTAATTATTTATGCTTTAATTCTTGTATAATAATTAATAAATATATATAGATGTTATATATTTATTTTAGTGTATTTATTATGGTATTTATTGTAGCATAGATCTTTATTTTTATGTGTGCTACTATAATGTATAAAAATATATGTAGTTTTCGTTACATGTAATTATATATGTTACTACATATTAATAAAATAAATTATACATAAATGTTTTATAAAATATATTTATATATTTAAATGAGTAATTATATTAATTATAATTATTATATAATTAATTGTATATTAATAAATATATTTTATGTGTGCTTCTAGCTATGTTAAAATATGTATATTAATACATGCAATGTGTTTTGTAGCTATTAGTAATCATTTGTGTAGGATTATGTATATATATATATAAGTATATATTTAATTAAATGTTTTATATATATAAATATATTGATTTATATATTTATATATTTATATATATATAAATTTCTATATATATATATATTTACTATTTTTGGTGACAGTAGGATAAATGACAGTGAACTGTCATTGTTAGAACGGTTACAACAGCCGCTGTAACAGTGGCGGCGGGTTATTAATGACAGAGCCGCCACTGTCATTAATAACCGCATGTAGCAGCGGGAATTCGCAGTAGTTGCGACGTCGACTTTGGTGACAGTTGAAAACTGTCACAAAAGGAGTGACTGCAGTGCAGTTGCACAGCAGCGTTTTGCGACGGTTTTTGCTGTGACGGTTGGGACTGTCACTATAAGTCTGTTTATTGAAAATTAGTGTTTTAGCACACTATTTTCAGTGACAATTGGGCAGATTTAGTTTATATATTATATATTATATATTATATTTTTATATATATATGTATATATATGTGTGTTATTGTGAGGTATAATACTAGTATTATTATTATTTTATTTTATTTATAATATATTAGTTTATATATAATATATTATGTATTAGAGTAAATAATATACCTATATGTATCTTGAGCATTACTTTGTGTGGATACCAATTGGATTCAAAACCTTGATTCCTAATTGTTGTATTTGATATTCTATATTATGCATTATTATTAATATTAGTATTGTGAGGTTTATTTTGGATTCGCGTATCCGAAGATACGGTATCCTAATATTTAAGGATGTAGTCTTATGACTTAGAGCTTAGTATTTTGATCCATGTTTTTGGTGCTAGACTTGTACAACCTAGAAATAGATAGTTGACCTTGGGTTGACCATAGTTGACTTTATTTGACTTTAGAGTTGACCACAGTTGACTTTTGACTTAGAATTGACTTATTGACCTAGAAGTTGACTAGTTTAACTTGTTCTCCTTTCGGGACCTTGTATTGATGTTGTATTCCATATCTAGGTCTTCGAGGCACCGAGTCAGACATCTGTGAGACTGTTCATTGCACTTTAGGCGAGTACATTCTCTGATAGTTTCTCATTTATGATATCCTCTATGTTCACTGTATCTAGTGTAGATATCCATGTTCTTTTGACACTATGGTTACACGGATTGGTATATCCGGATCTTGTCATGAGATGTTATTCCTTGGTATATGGTGTATATGGTGCAAGTATTGTTTCATTGGTTATCTTGTACATGTACAGACACCGATTCTCGAGGAGACTAGCTATTTTCTTGGGGAATCTCGTGCCATAGCATACCGTGGTTGGATCTATTATACCAGTCAGGGGTGGGGAGTATTAGTATAGATATGTGATCAAATCCCTATTGAATAAAGTACTGGTAAATGAATAGTGTTGATCATAAACCGCACTTATGATTAGCCAGGCCGCATTGCATCTTGCCCAAGCCGATCACATGTTAAGCTAGTACTCACACACTTAGTCATTAGTATTATTGTTTCATTGGCATATTGTTCATTATTGTATTTACTTCCAGTATTTCCTTACCGTACATATATCTCTTATATCTATTATGCATCTTGTTTATCCACAGCTATTTACTGCTACATAGTTTTTATCATTAATTAGAACTGCTGTTAGAGATGTACTATGCTCCTTTCCTGACTGGATATATTTTTCCAGATGACACTGAGGAGTGGTACCCTACCTATTATGGACCCCAGGATGTTGTAGGTTTAGATTCTGAGACCCTGGCTCAAGAGGGACTTATCCCAACTGAGACAATTGACCCTGGAGTTGTAGCCTCGTAGTATTCTTTTGTACTGGATTTGTCTCCAGCTTTTGTGTTGTTCTTCAGACTCATTAATGTATTATTTAGACTCATGAGTTGTATTGTGACTATTCTATTCTTTATCTAATTTGTGCTCATTTCTATCTTAGTTCTGTGATTGAGTATACTATCATTATTGGTGGTTCATTATATTGTTAGATAGACTATCTAGACAGCGTTCTACCGCCAATTCTGCGACGTAGGCTGGGCGTTGTTTTCGACTAGTACCCTTATATCGGGTGCAGGTCGTGACAGTATTATTGGACCCTTATTGTTGTACTACAGCTTAAGTACGCCCCGATGGATCCATTAAATTGGGTTTGTCCATCGGTGTGTGCTGCTGGCCATTGCCACGTGTTCAGTCCCTCGATATTTTGGGACTAGGGCGTGATATGGTTTTTGTGGTGGTCCATGCAGGTCTACGACTAAATTGTTCGGTTTCAACTTAGGGACCGAGTAAGCCTGCAGTAAGAATAGGATAAGTTTTTAGGATCTCATCCACTTGCTTGAATCGTTCTTGACATCTATATCGAATTCAAATTAAATTCTTGACTTGCATCCTGTCTTGATTCCTGAGCGCCTCTTATTGTTTATTTTGGTTGCAGAGTTATGGATTCACGAATAAATGATGAGATTCCTGCAAGATCACCATGGGATGCTTTGGTAACCAATGAAGAGGAAGTAACACCAGTAGAAGAAGGTCAATCCGCTCAACAACATAGTCAGCATGCCACGAGAATCCAGCAAGATGATGTTCCACCATTGATGCAGTTTACTCCACCGATGCCTACCGTTCCACAAGGGCAGGCTATGGACGAACAATAAATATTTTGAATATTCTACGCGATGATGCAAGCCCATCAGAAGGTTCATGAAGAAGCTCAGCAAAACCAAGCGGAGAAGTTCATCAACAGATTTAGCTCTGAGCTACAGAAGTTAATCAGCTCCGTTGCACCTACCTCTTACTCGGATGTTGTTACTGCAGCACGGGCTATGGAGAGCATCACCAGGATAGAGTCCAGCCAAAAACGGCCGCATGCACCAGACCAAGCACAGTAGGAAAGAGCTGCAAAGTGACCTCAGATGAATCCACCACAGGAAGCAGCACTAAGAGCCTTATTTCTACCTATCTGTCAATAATGTCGTAAGAGAGGCCATCAGGAGAGCGAGTGCAGACGCAAAAGAGGACTATGTTTAGCTTGTGGATCCAGTCAGCATTCAGTGAAGGGATGTCCTGAGCGTAGAGGAGCACTAATGGTTAACCAACAAGCTTTACCAGTACCGAGGCCATCTTATCCAGCATTAGGAGCACCGCAAACGGGAGTTCAAGGAGTCATACCACCAGCTCCAGAAGGGAACCAGCCGAGGCCACCTTTGATACCCCAGGCCGTACTCTTCCAGCAGGTCCAGCAGCAGCAGAGGAATCTACCTCAAGGACGCGGACAAGCTCCAGCGATGACTTTAGAGGATGCGCAGATTCATGGAGTAGCTAATACGCATAATTTTTCATAGTTTTCTGTTTCTAGTATTGCTTTAGTTCGTGCCTGTTGGTTCGTGACCTTAGCCTTAACCTGATAGTTTTAACTTGCTAGTAATTGATAACTTAGTATGTTTTTATAAGTAATAATCTAGTTTTCTAAACTGTAGTTTTCTAGATCTCCTTCATACGGGAGATTGCATAACTTTTAATGCTTAGGAAAATAATTTTTTCTATGTGTTCTTCTCAAAACCCTCAACCTTGATTTTTCTTAATCATGATGTGCTTCGAACAAATATTTACAACCGTGTCATCTCTGTTGACCGGTTATTCTTTGATTGCGAGAACGCAATCCTCTTAAGGGGGGGTAGATTGTAAACCCCCTAATTTTTCAAAAATTTTTGATTTGGATTTTTCATAATTTTCTGTAATTTTTTAGGATTTTTCTGTAATTTTTTAGGATTTTTCTGTAATTAAAACTAAGATATTTTAAATTTAAATAATTTTAAATGATGTTAATTAATATTAAAATATTATAGAAATAATATTTTATGGTGTAAAATAAAAAACTAGACATAGGGTAATTTTTCGGAAATTTATTGGACCCCGGAAGCATTTTTTAAAGCCCTAAAAACTAATTTATATTTAAACCGAATTAAACCCTAGAAATAAATTCGGTTTATTCAAAATAAACCAAACCAACCCAGACCCGGTTCAAATGAACCGAACCCAGCCTTAGCAGGTCGGGTCGGATCTAAACCCGACCCGAAACCCGACTACCCGAACCCGCACCTAAACTTAACGAATCCGGGTCTAACCCGCTACCCGCTGACCCGACCCGACCCAAACCCATTAACCCCAAGTCGGAATCCTTATCGGATTCACTGTTCCGACGCCCCTATTTAACCCCTCGACGCCGGCGCCTGAACCCTAATCCACTGCCCTAGCCACCTCGAGCCTCGCCTCGCCCTCGCCGGAACCCTAAGCCCCGTCCCCGACGTCCCCGGAACTTCCTCCTCCCACCGACGAACTCCTCCGCCTGACCCTATCTCCCCTCTCCCCACTCCACCGTCTTCCTCGACGACCCCTCCGCCCTAGCCCGCAGAACAACCCCCTCCTCCTCCTCTCGACGAACTGACCCGCCGCCCTATCCTCACCGCCTCTCCTCTACCCTAGCTCAGCCACCCCGCAGCCCCTTCGTCCCCGATGACTCCCCCTTCCTCTGCCTCGACGATGATCCCCTCGCCGTGCCCTGCTCAGTCCAGCACCACCACCATCACCCCCTTCCCTCGACGGACCCCGCAGCCTCGCCATCTACCCAGCCCTAGCCCCGGCCACCCGTAGCCACCTCTCCCCTCCAGCAGCAGCCCGAGCCCAGCGCCGCCTCTTCGACCGCCCCACTGACCGATGAGCTCCGCCTGAGTGCCTCCGGCAAAGCCCCCAATAGCAGAAACCCTAACCCTAGAACGGATACAGCCCGGACACAGCAACCTGATACCGTGTCGCTGTGTCGCATCGACTCACCGACACGAGAATTCAGTCTTCACGGAGCCCTGTTCAGGTAGCATTTCCTCTCTCATCGTTGCCCTATTTTTTGTCTCATCGATTATGATGCGTAGACTGTGTAACCCTCTCGATATCCGTGCAACCCGCTCGGTGCATCGCGTCCTGTGGCGATCGTGAACCACGATCCAAAAACTGGAAAATTAATACCCTGTTTCACCCCAAAACTGAGTGCGCCCTGCCAAACGGGATGACTTGGTCGCGTACGGTTTTCATCGAAATGTGCGCGCCATGGATACGGACGTGCAGGATTTTGCAAAAGTTGATTTGGATGTGCGTGCACACCAAAATCAACGCGTATCCGTCGACAACGCCCCGTATCCGTCTGTTCTGAAATATGTTGTAACTTTGTGTATACACGTCAAATCGAAACAAAACTTACGCCATCAGAATCGTAGTAATACGCTGGTCCTGTGACCCAAGTTTGGTTCGATTCTGAGAACGTTGACAAAATCGCGTATCGTGGGCCCCTCGGCTCCACTTGACGGGCGATTTTGTGATCGGCTCATTGGAATCCAGTTTTGGAAGTTCCGTTGGGTTCGTATCATCGTTCCTGACTTGTTGACACTAAGTTTGATGAATTTGGAGACCTTTGACCCTGACACGGTTTTTGGTGCGAAGCGGCCCACATGTGGACCCTGCTTTGACCAAAAACTGTCATTTTTGCCCTTGTGTCCAAATTGGACTTAAGGACAGACATTTCTAGCTATTTGATATTTTTTGAATCTGATGGTGATCTTTATTTCAGTTTTTGGAGGAGTACCTGCAGGATCCACTGATACAGGGACAACTGTTGGGATTTAAACCCCAGGCAAGTGTACCTTGCCAACATTGCATTTCTTGTTACATATTTTCTTGATTTGTTTATATATGTTGTAAATGCTTGACCTAGGACCGTGTGACTTACTTAGCGTCCGATTAATAGTCGGAGGCCAACACCGTACGCGGAGTTGTGTAATGTCACCTAGAGATGGATATCGTGACCTTTTACATTCTCGTACTTGTCTTATCAAGTACGTTATACCCAGGACACTTGATACTATTCATGAGATAGAATCTTCCTAAAATATTCAAGGTAATTCTGTATAGGATACAGGTTTATGACATATACATTATACATGCTTAGATTCTATTATGACTTGTTGTATTAGATATGGTCTTGCGTGACATGGACATGAGACATCGTGAAACTGTGACGTGAGATTACATTGGGTGGGGAGAGATTTACCATATAAAAAGCTGATTATATATATATAATATTTTAATGGAAGTGCCTTAGACTCTGACACAGAGCTTTGGTACCGTACTGGCCCTTCGAAAGAATACTGCTATGGGTTTCTCCGACACTGATCCTGTAGTAGTCTCAGCCCGAGTATGACTAAAACTCTCAACTTGCATATCACTTAGTTGGTTATATATTTACCCTATTGTTCATTTATTGCTGCACTAATTTATTTTGGCTTGAGTTATTTTGTACCTTGCTATGTCCCCTGAGGATCTGGATCCGGATTATGTTCCCAGGATTAGCTGACGAGATCTATCCTGAGGTATACGGGACCGGAGCATTAGCATTAGCAGAAGCAGGTGCCTACATTGGAGCAGAACCAGGATCCGAGGACGAGATCATACCAGAGGACTTCTCCTGAGTATTGGCTTGAGATACTCATTTATTTCTATTTCTAGTTACTTTATTTCCTGTCTATTGCATTAATGTATCAGACTTATTCTCGGATTGTTCTCCGAGACTCTTTTATTGAGATATGTCAGTTTATTTTATTTGTATTATTCTGGCATTTGATCTGTGATTATCTGTTGTAGATGAGATTAGAATAGACGGTGACTTGTATTATTGGACCCTTATTGTTGTACTACAGCTTAAGTACGCCCCGATGGATCCATTAAATTGGATTTGTCCATCGGTGTGTGCTGTTGGCCATTGCCACGTGTCTAGTCCCTCGATATTTTGGGACTGGAGCGTGATAGTCAACTATATTTCCTGGCCTCTGCTGCTGTTGCTGGCTAAGATGCTGCTGGACAACTCTCTTAACTGTGTGGGCTTGGTGCGCCTCTGCCAGCACCCTCTGAGCCTCAGTCTGAATACTCTAGGCCTCCGCTGTCACCCTCTTGGCCTCTACCATCCCTAGATCAAAGTAAAAACCTGTGCCCCATCAACAGGCACACCTCTTGGAAAAGGAATCTACGGCGGGGGAGGAAGGCCATCCACAAAAGCTGGGGCAGCCTTCTGGAAAGGTGGGGAAGGAGGACCCCCGAAAGCTGCTGAAACTTCTATGCAGACAAAAGGTGAAGGAATAGTCCCTGCCACTCCCAGTATAGGTGTCACGACCAGCACCCGCTGTAGGGGCACGAGTACGTGGTACATCCATCCTATGCCATAACATCAGCGGTAGAATGTTGTCTAGGTCACAATACTATCTAATCTCATACGAATATCCAACTCCATAAGGAGACACAGATATCACAATATAATATAAAAATTACTCAATCACAGAACTAAAGTATGATAAGATATCGAAATAAAACACAAGTCTAAATAATAAAATAATCTAACTCAAACAATAACATCCAAGTCTCCAAATATGCCAAAAATAAATCCGGTACCATAAACTGCTAAAAGAAACTAACTGAATAACTAGTGATCCCGGCTAGACCTCCCGGAATCATACCTGAACTACAAGGGCCAAGGCTGCAACTACTCTCCCTGTGGTCCATAATATGTGGACACCAGTCTTCTAAGTCACAGTTTGGAAAAATATATCCAGTCAGGATTGGAGCGAAGTACAACCCGATAACAGTTCCAATTAATTGACAAGGACTATAAAATAATAAATAGATGATGCTATATACTGAGAGAAAATAATAAATAGATGCAATGGCAAATAGTAAAGAGAACAGGCAATAGGCAATATGGTATAGTCAGTGCATATATGAAATGAAAAGAAAGAGCTACAATATCATAAACGGGGTAATGTAGTATATGAACTATAATGGAGAAATATAACTATTCTAAGTGTTTGAAATATCAGTCTATCATGTGATCGGCTTGGGACAAGATTAGGCTTGTTATATATGATTAGCTATGATTCATGTAAGGTCAGGCTAACCATCTGGTTAGCTATGATGCGAGTAATGGTCAAGCTAATCATATATAATAGGCTATGAGGCATAAAAATGGTCAGGCTACACCCGACGTGATGTATGGAGTGAGCTATGATACATGTAGAGTGGGGTATGATCACATAATCTACTAATATTTCCTCCGCCCCCAACTAGTATAGTGGATCCAACCATGACACGTTACGATACACGATCAATGTCCAATATATCATGTACGATGTCTAATATCAATGTCGTGTACAATGTCAATACGATAACCAATGTAACATCTCATGACTGCAGATCCAATCTACATACTAGTCCATGTAACACAGTGTCAGAATCAGATATAATATTTTTAAATACTTGAATTATAAAAATTATCAAATAACGGAAATTATCAGATAATGTACTCGCATGTGGTCCTGAGCGGGTAATACCAATATCCTGTTTCCAAAGTCTCGTCTGAACAATCCAACGGTCCTATATACATAATATAATAATAATATAACATCAGTTGTTACACTAGCACACGTACAAACATAATTACACTGAACTCAGAAACTATGCTTGGGGTGATAACTGGTCAACTAGCAGGGTCAAGTATGCACGTCTAAATGCACAGGTGTCAAGTCCTCGAATATTGTGCATAATAAGACAGTCACTAACACTAACAAATATTCAATCTCTAAATCTTGTGTTACACTAACACATGGTCTAGCTAGCAGGTTAGGGTACACATACGGTAGTGAGTCCAAAATATGTAATATATAAATATAGTGCCTATACGTAATACTTAGTATTACCCACCACTTATTTTATACTAATACACCTAGGGTCATACCAACATATAGAATATGTGATATATAAATATAGTGCCTATACGTATGTCACGCCCCAGTCCCAAAATACCTTGGGACTAGACACGTGGCAATGGCCAGCAGTACGCACCGATGGACCAACCCAATATAATGGATCCATCAGGGTATACTTAAGCTGTAAAACAAGTCTACGACAATCATGGCATAACTAATCCCATCCACACAAGATATAAAATATGATCCACAGAATAAATAAGGAATATAAATCATCAGCAAGTCTCACAAAGTACTTCGGGAACAACCCGATAAATATCTAGTACAGTGGTTCCACAGACCAGAAAATAAAAGACTGAAATAAATAATAAACCTGAGCATGAACATGGATGCTCAAGAGAAGTCTTCAGCTAAGACCTCGTCCTCAGATGGTGGTACAGCTCCTGGATCGGCTCCTCCTGCTGCGGTCCCGTAAACCTCGGGGTAAACCTGGTCTGCAAAATCTGGGGACAAAATCCATATCCAGGTCCTCAGGGGACATAGCAAGGTACAGAAAATAATACAAGCCAGAATATAAACAGTGCAGCAAATAATGAGATAAGCAGGGTAAGTATGTAACATCTGTATAAATGCAAGAGAGAATATCAATAGTACTCAGGTTGAAACAACTACAAACCCTGTGTAGGGGAGCCGGTAGTAGTGGTGTCAAGAGGTGGTCTAGCTCAGCTGGATACTGAGTAGCCGGCATAACATAATCAACCTGTAGCCTTTGAATCTATCCAGTAATAGATGGAATAATAAGGGAATACTAGAATAACCAGCTAAGTGATATGCAAGATGAGATCAGCACTAGAACTCAGGCTGAAGCATACTACCAGCTCTGTGTCGGGGAGCCGGTAGCAGCAGTAATAATGAGTAATGGGCCAAGCTCGGGCTTCAGAGTCTTGGCCTCACAATAGTAGGGGTGTATATATATATAATCAACCTGTAGTCTGTGTGTCTCTCCCCACCCAATGTAACCACGCAAATCATGAACATAACGTCTCACGTCCATGTCAGCGGGATCATAACTAATGCACAAGTCATAATGTATCTAGAATATAGGATCTATGCCAAGTCCTATACAGAATCACCTCGAACATCTCGAAAAGATCCTGTCTCTTGATTAGTGTCCAGTGTCCTGGGTCAAAGTGTACTTGGTAAGACAAGTACGGGAAGATAAAGTGTCATGTATGTCCATATCTAGATGACATTACCCAACACCGCGTACGATGTTGGCACCCGACTGATAATCGGACGCTAAGTATGTCAAACGGTCCTAGGTTGAGCATGCACAGTAATATATTGAGATAAAAAAATAGGTAACAAATTGCAGAGTTGGCAAGGTACACTTGCCTGATGTTTGAATATCAACTGTCGTCCTGGTATCGGTGGATCCAGTAGGTGCTACTCCAAAAGATGTAATAAATATCACCAACAGTCTCAGAAGATATCAAACTGCTAGGAACACCTGTCCTTACGTCCAATTTGGACACAGGGGCAAAAAGGTCATTTCCGGGCCAAAGAGGGTTCCATATGTGGCCCACTTTGCACCGAAAAGTGTGCCGAGGGTAATAGTCTCTAAATAGGACAAACTATGGGTCAAACAATTCTAAATGTCAATACGATCCCAATGGTATGTCCAAATTTGGATTCCGATGAGCCGAACATAATTTGGTCCAAAAAGTCAACTGTGGGGCCCGCCAATAGGCGATCTGGTCAACCGTCTCAGAAATGCGTAAAAATTGGGTCACAGGACCAGCGTGTTACCATGAGTCCAGTGGCGCAAGTTTCGTCGCAATCTGACAAGCGTGCACAAAATATGTGCGAGTTCCACAAAAGTGGCGACACGAAATGCGTTCGCTGATACGGCCTGATTTCGGCGCGCACACGCGTCCAATCAGTCCCCACGAATTTTCACGTGTCCGATTGTGCTGCATGCACCATTCGGTATACTTGGCACACAGCGGGGTGGTCCCGTTTGGCGGGGCGCGCTCCGATCTCCAACTTTTAGAAAACCGAAAAAAGTGGGTGCACGCAGTTTTGTGACGAATAAAATTTTGTCCACAGCAACTAATAGCACAAAGTTATTATACAGAAAATAAACTAGGTCATGTAATCTACAGGTATCAAAAAGAATCACCGAATTCGGATCTCTGTGGGAGGAGATACGAACTCGGCAATATGGGTGGTCATTCTGGAATTCTGCGATTGCAGAATTCTGTCTGCTCGCGCTGACTTGGGCGCTGTTTTCACCTAGGGACACACGTTATCAGAGGTTGACTATAAAACAAGTATTGGAGAGGGTTAAGGGAAGATCATACCTATGAAAACGGAACGGCGTTTGGTTTAGCAAGTCGACGAAAAATTACGCCGGAGCGAAGGTGCCTCGAGTGGAAAACTGCAGTTCGCGATGTCGGCGTCGACGGGATGGTTGGATGGCTTGGGGAGGCTTCTCTGGCTGCGGTGACGGCTCTAGATGGGAAGAGGAAGTCTGGAGTTTAGGTTAGGGTTTTTGGAGAGCTATTATATATATATATATATACTATATATATTAGGAGAGAGAGGGGGTGCGGATTGTGTTTCCGCGGGTGAAGACTTGGAAGGGTCGGGTTTGGTCACTCGGCTGAAGGGGGTTGAGCAAAACTAAGTTGCTGAAGAGCATCTTTATGCTAAAGTTGCTGGCAAGGGATTCGCATGGCTAAAGTTGAATAGTTACTTATGTTAGTTAATTACTTATTAATTCCTTTCTTTTTTCTTTCTTTCTTTAAATATATATACATATATATATATATATATATATATATATATATATATATATATACTCATAAAAAAATTTATAGATTAGGGTATTGCACATCGTTAGGCTAGCAACTGCTCAAGGGGTCTCCTACATGGATTAAATTCCGAAAAATTCCTAATGGTCCCATAAGTCCTCTAAGTGCCCGAACACCTAACATAAAAATTATTAAAAATCTATTTCTCCTATTTGGACCTAATTACTATAATTTAATTAATAATTAATAAATAAAGGGTATATACGATTTTTCAGGAAGGGGGTTTTACATTCTACCCAACTTGTAAAAATTTCGTCCTCGAAATTAAAATTAAGCCACGATAGAATGCAAGGATGGTATAAGATATAAATTAACAATGTAAATTCATACCTTGGTCTGCGAATAGGTTCGGAAAACGCTTGCGCATGTCGTCCTCGCGCTCCCAAGTTGATTCTCCTGGCGCGCCATGCCTCCATGCTACGCGAACCAAGGGAATAGACTGGTTCCTCAATACCTTCTCTCGAAGATCAAGGATTCCCACGGGTTGCTCTTGGTATGACAAGCTCGGCCCAATGGTGATCTTTGAATGGTCCAGAATATGACTGTTGTCTGCCACATATCGCCCGAGCTGCGATACATGGAATACGTCATATACTCCCTCCAGTGAAGGTGGTAGCGCAAGTCGATATGCCACCTCTCCAACTCTCTCGAGCACGTCAAATGGTCCAATATACCTTGGACTCAACTTGTTGCGCCCTCCGAATCGGATGGTGCCTCTGGTCGGTGATATCCTCAAGAAGACGTGATCGCCCTCTTTGAACTCCAAGGGTCGACGATGAAAGTCTGCCCACTGCTTCTGCCTGTCTTGCGCTGCTCGTAAGTGTCCCTGAATCTTCTTGACTGTCTTTACGGTGTTGACCACCAACTCGGGTCCCAGAATCTGACGTTCTGCCACCTCACTCCAACACACAGGAGACCTACATTTTCTCCCATATAATGCTTCAAACGGAGCCATCTGAATACTCGCTTGATACCTATTGTTGTAAGAAAACTCTACAAGATGTAGGTGGTCCTCCCATGATCCTCCAAAGTCTAACATGCAAGCCCTCAACATGTCCTCCAAGGTCTGAATAGTACGCTCCGACTGCCCATCTGTCTGCGGGTGGTAAGATGTACTGAACTTCAGACGAGTACCAAGACTCTCTTGCATGCTCCTCCAAAAGTGCGATGTGAAGCGCGAATCTCTGTCCGATACAATGCTGACTGGTATGCCGTGCAATCTCACGATCTGCCTCATATATAAATCAGCTAAAGCTTCTGTAGACTGACCCACTCTAAAAGGTATAAAATGGGCTGACTTGGTGAGTCGGTCCACTATTACCCACACTGCATCTCTCCCACTTGGACTCTTGGAAAAACCCGTGACGAAGTCCATAGTGATGTGCTCCCACTTCCACTCTGGAATCGGAAGTGGTTGCAATAATCCTGCTGTCCTCTGGTGCTCCGCCTTCACTTGTTGACATACCAGACATTTAGCTACAAAGCGAGCTATCTCTCTCTTCATTCCATGCCACCAGTAATACTGTCTCAAGTCCCGATACATCTTGGTTCCTCCTGGGTGAACAGAGTACATAGAGCTATGTGCTTCGGTCATTAGCTCCTGTCTCAATTCTCCATTTGGAACATACAGGCGATTTCCAAACCTCAATGTCCCATCTTCATGGATGCGAAGTCCTGTCTGTAGGCCGGCTTCTGTCCTTTCTTTGAGTCTTCGGAATCTAGCATCGGTGGGCAATGCCTCTTTAATCTTCTCTACGAGTGATGACTGAATCTCAAGATTAGCCATCAATCCAGTCTGTCCCGGTAAGACGACCTCTATTTGTAGCTCCTGTAAATATCTCAATAACTCGGGCTGCATCGTCAAGAAATAAGCCGTAGGCTTCCTGCTGAGCGCATCTGCAACAATATTCGCCTTTCCCGGATGATACTGCAGATCGATGTCAAAATCTACCATCAATTCCAGCCAGCGTCTCTGCCTCATGTTAAGTTCCTTCTGAGTATACACATACTTCAGACTTTTGTGATCAGTAAATATTTCTACCCTTTCTCCATAAAGATAGTGCCTCCAGATCTTTAATGCAAATATAACTGCTACTAGCTCCAGATCATGTGTTGGGTAGTTCTTCTCGTGGACCTTCAACTGTCTCGACGCATAAGCAATGACTTTGCCATGTTGCATCAAAACACATCCCAGTCCACTATCCGATGCATCACTGTAAACAACAAAACCTCCTGACCCTGAAGGAAGAGTCAAGATAGGTGCTGTGGTTAATCTTCTCTTCAGTTCTTCAAAAGCCTTCTGGCAGTCTTCTGTCCATATAAACTCCTGGTCCTTGCGTGTCAGCTTCGTCATCGGTTCTGCAATCCTCGAGAAATTTTCTATAAACTTTCGGTAATATCCCGCAAGCCCGAGAAAACTTCTCACCTCTGCAACTGATGTGGGTGTAGGCCAAGTCTCTATTGCCGCAACTTTCTCTGGATCCACTGAAAGTCCTTCTCCTGATATGATGTGTCCCAAGAAAGGTACTTTGTCCATACAGAACTCACACTTACTGAGCTTAGCATATAACTTTTCCTGCCTCAAGGTCTCCAGCACGATTCTGAGATGCTCCTCGTGCTCTTCAGGGCTCTTGGAATATATGAGAATGTCGTCTATGAACACCACTACGAATTTATCTAAGAACTGATGGAAGACTCTGTTCATTAAGCTCATAAATACTGCTGGTGCGTTGGTTAAACCAAACGGCATCACCAAGAACTCATAATGCCCATACTTCATCCTGAAAGCTGTCTTCGGGATGTCTTCCTTCCTTACTTTGATCTAATGATAGCCAGATCGAAGGTCAATCTTCGAGAATACCATTGTGCCACTCAATTGATCAAATAGGTCATCAATGCGTGGCAAGGGATACCTGTTCTTGATAGTCACAACATTCAGTGCCCTGTAGTCGATGCATAACCGTACTGATCCATCCTTCTTTGGCACAAATAATATGGGTGCTCCCCAAGGTGAAACACTGGGCCGAATGAAACCCTTCTCCAAAAGATCATCAACCTGTGCTTTCAACTCCACTAACTCCTTGGGTGCTAGCCGATAAACTGTTGAAGTGATTGGCTCTGCTCCTGGAGTTAAGTCTATTGTGAATTCTATTTCCCGATCAGGCGGTAAACCTGGAAGATCATCGAGAAATACATCCACAAATTCTGACATGACTCTTGGGTAACCTGTCTCCCCTTCTACAGATAGTACCCTAAGAGTAGGCTGAGCTCCTTGCTCTACTGCTCCTCGGAGAAACTCATATTCTGGATGTCCAGGCGGTCTAAATATAACCCGCCCAAGTCGGCAATCAAGAGTCGCATGGTACTGACTTAACCAGTCCATACCAAGTACGACATCATAATCCGGCATAGAAAATATCAGAAACTGCGCTCGCATTTCTCGGCCACAAACGACTACAGAACATGATCTACAGACGTCACTAACCGGAATAATTCCACCTCCCATAAGAATTCTCTTCATCTTCGGAAGGGGTGCGGTAGCTACTCTATGGGTGGCTACAAAGTTAGCTGCTATAAATGAATGCGATGCTCCAGAATCAAATAATGCTACAGCTGGTAATGAAGCTACTAAAATAGTACCTGCGATGACTTCGCCTGCGGTAGCTTCCTGCTCAACAGCTAAAGTGAATGCCTGACCTCGTCCTTGAGCTTGGCCTCGCTGCTGCTGAGCTTGCTGAAACAGAGTTGCCTGTGGTGCCAGGGGTGGTCTCTGCTGGTTCCCTCCTGGGACTGGTGGCCTGACTCCACCAACTCCTGCCTGCTGTGCTCCTACGATTGGATACGCTGGTCGTGGTGCAGGCATAGCTAATCTCTGTGCTCTCTCTCTGCGCTCGGTGCACTCTCTGGTCTGATGCTGGTTGGAACCGCAAGCTAAGCAGAGTCCCAACTTGCGTCTGCATTCGCTCTCAATATGACCTATCTTGTGGCAGTGATGACCAGTAGGGAGAGATATGGCTCTGTGCGCTGTCCTCTCAGGCATACTCCTCTGGGTCCGTTTCACTGTTTCCCCATGTCCTGTCCTGGTTGGTGCTGAGTTGATAGGCCTCTTCAGGTTTGACTCTCTTCTAGTGACGTGCTCCATGTGTCGTGCTGCTGCGAGAACGTCGGTATAAGATGTAGGTGCGACTGAGCCAATCAATCTCTGAAGCTCGAACTTCAGCCCATCAAAGAACTTCTCAGCTTTCTCTTCCTCGGTCGAAATCAAGGTTGGGGCAAAGCGACTGAGGAGTATAAACTCCGCGTTGTATTCCTCCACTGTCATGCTGCCTTGGATAAGGCGGTGGAACTTGTCTCTGAGCTCTGATCGTGCAACTGCCGGAATATACATTTCTTTGAAGAGTCTGGAGAACTCTTCCCAGGTGACTCGGTCCTCCCTGAGCCTCATCTCCTCTGCTAACCACCAGTGATGTGCATTCTCCGTTAATTGCATTCTGACTGCAGTCATCCACTTCTCTCTCGGAAGTTCTGCGGCTTCCAACTGATGCTGAATGTTTGTGAGCCATTCATGAACTTCTGTTGGTCCCTCTTTACCAGAAAAGGTACGAGGCTTGAGCTGACGGAAGTCGGCGATAGATCCCGTCGCCGATCGCCTTGCTGGTGGATTTGCCTGCTCCAATGCGGATACCAGGCTGGTTCTCAGATTCTCGGCCTCCTGACGTTGTGCTTCTTGCTGAATCTGTTGCTGTGCTTGCATCATAGCATACATCATCTAGAATATCTGTTGCCCGTCCATGGCTTGTCCTGGCGGGAAAGCTGGCATCTGGGGAGTGAACTGTGGTGGAGATGGGATGTCATCTCTCCGAAACCTTGGATTAGGCTGACCGGTTTGATCGCTCGGCGATGCTTGTCCTCCACTTCCAGGAGTCACTCCATCTCCATAAGTAACCACAGCGTCGTGTGGTGTATCCAAAGGAATCTCGTCTCCGTTCCTGGGATCCATTTCTCTGCAACCAAAAGATAAACTATAAGAACGCTCATAGGAGTCAACACAGGATGCAAATCAAGTAACAAATTCGAGTTCGATATAGAGTTCAAGAATGGTTCAATTAATGGATGAGATCCTATAACTTATCCTATCCTCAGGGCAGGCTGGTTCGGTCCCTAAGTTGAAACCGAACAATTTTGTCGTAGACCTGCATGGGCCACCACAAAAACCATGTCACGCCCCAGTCCCAAAATACCTTGGGACTAGACACGTGGCAATGGCCAGCAGTACGCACCGATGGACCAACCCAATATAATGGATCCATCGGGGTATACTTAAGCTGTAAAACAAGTCTACGACAATCATGGCACAACTAATCCAATCCACACAAGATATAAAATATGATCCACAGAATAAATAAGGAATGTAAATCATCAGCAAGTCTCACAAAGTACTTCGGGAACAACCCGATAAATATCTAGTACAGTGGTTCCACAGACCAGAAAATAAAAGACTAAAATAAATAATAAAACTGAGCATGAACATGAATGCTCAAGAGAAGTCTTCAGCTAAGACCTCGTCCTCAGATGGTGGTACAGCTCCTGGATCGGCTCCTCCTGCTGCAGTCCCGTAAACCTCGGGGTAAACCTGGTCTGCAAAATCTGGGGACAAAATCCATATCCAGGTCCTCAGGGGACATAGCAAGGTACAGAAAATAATACAAGCCAGAATATAAACAGTGCAGCAAATAATGAGATAAGCAGGGTAAGTATGTAAAATCTATATAAATGCAAGAGAGAATATCAATAGTACTCAGGTTGAAACAACTACAAGCCCTGTGTAGGGGAGCCGGTAGTAGTGGTGTCAAGAGGTGGTCTAGCTCAGCTGGATACTGAGTAGCCGGCATAACATAATCAACCTGTAGCCTTTGAATCTATCCAGCAATAGATGGAACAATAAGGGAATACTAGAATAACCAGCTAAGTGATATGCAAGATGAGAGCAGCACTAGAACTCAGGCTGAAGCATACTACCAGCTCTGTGTCGGGGAGCCGGTAGCAGCAGTAATAATGAGTAATGGGCCAAGCTCGGGCTTCAGAGTCTTGGCCTCACAATAGTAGGGGTGTATATATATAATCAGCCTGTAGTCTGTGTCTCTCTCCCCACCCAATGTAACCACGCAAATCATAAACATAATATCTCACGTCCATGTCAGCGGGATCATAACTAATGCACAAGTCATAATGTATCTAGAATATAGGATCTATGCCAAGTCCTATACAGAATCACCTCGAACATCTCGGGAAGATCCTGTCTCATGATCAGTGTCCAGTGTCCTGGGTCAAAGTGTACTTGGTAAGACAAGTACGAGAAGATAAAGTGTCACGTATGTCCATATCTAGATGACATTACCCAACACCGCGTACGATGTTGGCACCCGACTGATAATTGGACGCTAAGTATGTCAAACGGTCCTAGGTTGAGCATGCACAGTAATATAATAAGATAAGAAAATAGGTAACAAACTGCAGAGTTGGCAAGGTACACTTGCCTGATGTTTGAATATCAACTTTCGTCCTGGTATCGGTGGATCCGGTAGGTGCTACTCCAAAAGCTGTAATAAATATCACCAACAGTCTCAGAAGGTATCAAACTGCTAGGAACGCCTGTCCTTACGTTCAATTTGGACACAGGGGCAAAAAGGTCATTTTCGGGCCAAAGAGGGTTCCATATGTGGCCCACTTTGCACCGAAAAGCGTGTCGAGGGTAACAGTCTCTAAATGGGACAAACTATGGGTCAAACAATTCTAAATGTCAATACGATCCCAACGGTATGTCCAAATTTAGATTCCGATGAGCCGAACATAATTTGGTCCAAAAAGTCAACTGTGGGGCCCGCCAATTGGCGATCTGGTCAACCGTCTCAGAAATGCATGAAAATTGGGTCACAGGACCAGCGTGTTACCACGAGTCTAGTGGCATAAGTTTCGTCGCAATCTGACAAGCGTGCACAAAATATGTGCGAGTTCCACAAAAGTGGCGACACGGAATGCGTTCGCGGATACGGCCTGATTCCGGCGCGCACACGCGTCCAATCAGTCCCCACGAATTTTCACGTGTCTGATTATGCTGCATGCACCATTCGGTACACTTGGCACACAGCGGGGCGGTCCCGTTTGGCGGGGCGCGCTCCGATCTCCAACTTTTAGAAAACTAATAGCACAAAGTGTTATGAAATCACATCAGGCAACTAATAGCACAATTTTTTGACGAATATAATTTTGTCCACAGCAACTAATAGCATAAAATTATTATACAGAAAATAAACTAGGTCATGTAATCTACAGGTATCAAAAAGAATCACCGAATTCGGATTTCTGTGGTGGTAGATACGAACTCGGCAATATGGGTGGTCATTCTGGAATTCTGCGATTGCAGAATTCTGTCTGCTCGTACTGACTTGGGCGCTGTTTTCACCTAGGGGCACACGTTATCCGAGGTTGACTATAAAACAAGTATTGGAGAGGGTTAAGGGAAGATCATACCTATGAAAACGGAACGGCGTTTGGTCGAGCAAGTCGACGGGAAATCACGCCGGAGCGAAGGTGCCTCGAGTGGGAAACTGCAGTTCGCGATGTCGGCGTCGACGGGATGGTTGGATGGCTTGGGGAGGCTTCTCTGGCTGCGGTGACGGCTCTAGATGGGAAGAGGAAGTCTGGAGTTTAGGTTAGGGTTTTTGGAGAGCTATTATATATATATATATATACTATATATATTAGGAGAGAGAGGGGGTGCGGATTGTGTTTCCGCGGGTGAAGACTTGGAAGGGTCGGGTTTGGTCACTCGGCTGAAGGGGGTTGAGCAAAACTAAGTTGCTGAAGAGCAACTTTATGCTAAAGTTGCTGGCAAGGGATTCGCATGGCTAAAGTTGAATAGTTACTTATGTTAGTTAATTACTTATTAATACTTATTTAATTCCTTTCTTTTTTCTTTCTTTCTTTAAATATATATATATATATATATTTGTATATACATATATATATATATATATATATATATATATATATATATATATATATATATATATATATATACTCATAAGAAAATTTATAGATTAGGGTATTGTACATCGTTAGGCTAGCAACTGCTCAAGGGGTCTCCTACATGGATTAAATTCCAAAAAATTCCTAATGGTCCCATAAGTCCTCTAAGTGCCCGAACACCTAACATCAAAATTATTAAAAATCTATTTCTCCATTTGGACCTAATTACTACAATTTAATTAATAATTAATAAATAAAGGGTATATACGATTTTTCAGGAAGGGGGTTTTACAACGTAATACTTAGTATTACCCACCACTTATTTTATACTAATACACCTAGGGTCATACCAACATATAGAATATGTGATATATAAATATAGTGCCTATACGTAATACTTAGTATTACCCACCACTTATTTTATACTAATACACCTAGGGTCATACCAACATATAGAATATGTGATATCTACGACTAACAAACAATTTTCCCGTAACGTAAACAATAAACCTAATTACTATTGAAGTAATTATTAAACCTAATCATTATTAAACCTAATTACTATTAACATGCACATATATACACACACACATACTAGTTATTAGGTTTATTCACATAGTGTTATGAAATCACATCTAACAAACTCCCATGAAGTAACATGCTAGCCCTAATTATTATTCATACATGCACACACACACATCGTGAAGGAAGGCAAGTTCGAACCTGTGCATACACGGGGTTGAGGGAGGCTGCTGTGAAGTCGAAAAGGGACTGTTGCTCCGCTGCTGGGGTCATCTCCGACGAGGTGGTCGACGGTCGGTTGTGCACGGCGGTGAGGAGGTTCATCGTGGAGATGTTGAGGGAGTCGGACTGGTGATGATGATGATGAGGTTGATAATGATGGTGGTGATGGTATTAATGGTGGCGGTGGTGTAGATGATGATGATGACGACGACGATGTTGACGATGATAGTGGTGATAGTGGTAATGATAGAGGTGGTATAGATGATGATGATGACGACGATGATGTTGACGATGTTGGTGGTGATGGTGTTAATGGTGGCAGTGGTGTAGATGATGATGACGACGACGATATTGACGATGATGGGGAAGTCGAGGGAGACATAAAGGAGAACGGAGGTGGAGACGATGGTGAAGATGATGGTGATGTTAATGGTGGTGATGCTGCCGGAGGGGAGAACTCAGGCGAGGTAAAGTCGAGAACGGGCGGGGGACGAGTCGGGGTGGCTCGGGATCCGACGGGGGTGGCTGCGTGGACTGCAGTCGAGTGTGAGGGGCTCGGGAAGTCGGGGATTTCTAGAGTTGGCCGGGAGGGACGCCTGTGGCAAAGTTGCTGGGGGTCGGTGGCTTGCTCGGCGGGGTCGATGGGCGGTTGCAGTGGCGGCTGTTGTGGCCCGGCAGAGATGGAAGATGATGATGGTGGTGTATATGGTGGCGTGGACTCGGGGAGATGTCGGGGTGGACGGAGGCGGTGGCTGAAAGCGGGGGGCTCGAAGGTCGGGTCAGGCATGGGGAATCGGCTGCTCCAACGGGAAGGTGGCCGGACTGGAAATGGTGATGGTGATGGTGATGATGGTTGTAAATAGTTTAGGGTTAGGGTTCGGTTTGTAGAGGAAGGATGGTGATGATGATGTAGAAAAAATAATGGGGGAAGAGTTTTGCATGAGAAGAGAGAAGATGGTGATGCTAGCCTAGGGATTAGGGCCGGCCAAGTACTCCTTGGGATGGGGTTGGATGTTACATGAAGGAAATTTGGAGGGCTAAGATTAAGTGAGTTTGAATGGAGGGCCAAGATGGTGAGGGGGTGATGTTTTGAGTGCTACACACTCCAAAAATACAAGGAAAATACATGTGACCGGTCAAAGAAGAGGGGAGGTATTTCTTCATGTGTTGGGTCCAATAGAAAGTGGACACCTCACTACACTTTTGCATAAAAGTCCCCAATATTTGGAAAATTGCACAAAAGTTGGGTTTGGGATTGAATGAGGGAAAATACCATGTTTGGTGTGATATAATGGCTAAAAAAAGGTGTTTGGTGTTTAGTATGAACCTTGAGGGTGTGAGTGGGGCCTTGGCTTGGTGTTGGGTCTAGTTTTGAGTTAAGTTGGGTCTTTACACCAATTTAATTAAAATTAATGTAAATGGTGTTCTTAAATTAATTGAAAGTGCATAGGATTAAAATTAGGCGGGACACAAGTATCATGGATGTAGAAAACTCAAAATAAAATATTCTCATAATTTGGGTTGCACAAAATGGGTCGAGGTTGTGTCTCCAATTTCGACTGGAACGGACAAGGATGCAAAGTTAGATTTATTTGGATTTTAAAAATAACGTCTACGATGAATATTGTGCGACTAAAATGACGCACAAGATAGGGTATTTATGAGTTACACAAAGGTCAGAATGGAAGACTGACACGTCTAGGATAAGGGTGTAAAATTTATTGGAAGGCAAAAGCTAGTGTAGCACTCCAAATATCGAAGCAACGGTAAGGTACAACACTCGAATAAAATCACGGTAATAAATTATAACCTCAATAATTAATCCTGAATAATACTAATTAAAATCTATAATCCTATATTTTGGTTAGGGGTTCATCTAGTGGGCTTCTAGGTCTAGTCTACTAACTCATACATTAATGAACACAATATATAAAATATATATAAAATATAACATGCAATATATTAAATAAAATATACACAATACTTATAATAAATAAAATGACAAAAATACCCCTATTTTAGATGTGGTAGTGACAAGTCTACCTCCCTTAGAAAAATTTTGTTCTCAAAATTTAAGATACCTTGTCTCTCTCTGTCGAGTCATAACCTCTTCATGAATCTTTCCTACGGTCAAACCCCCAACAACCAAGGTCTAAGAAAATCCTACCTACAGTCATACAACATGCAATCTAGAGAAACATGCATGGTTATGGTCTATTTTATCATGATATTGCAGTCTCTGTCATAGTGTACTACTAACTATATTCTAGCAAAAAAATTATTGATACAAGCTACGGTACTAAAAAATCAATCAATCAATCAAATAGACGAAAAAGGAACAGAAGGAAAGAAAAGAACAGAACCTGCTAATACAACCATAGGTTTAATGATGCATCCAAAGTTTGATACCCATATCCCTTTAGGTCCCATTGTTTCTACTACTAGCACACCCACTGCTAGCTCTCTTACCTACTATAATTGTTTATACTAGTTGTTCTTATCACTCAAGCGTATACCAAGTGCAACATACCACACTAAGTACTTCTCTCTCTAATACAACTCTAAATGGACACCCAAGTCAGTTTGCAGTACCATCTCAAGCATGCTCAGGCCAACAGATCCTTACACATGCACATCATCTACTCATATACTAATATACATTTCTTAGCCACATCTATCTAAGTATACATATATATATTCACAGTCTCTAACACTCAAGGTACACACAAATATACTAATTGTCTACAACCCTCAATATGTACTATAATTTCACTGTCCGAATTACTTGCACTATTACTCCCAATAATTTTTTATCCATATTAACTGATACACTAATCTAATATATCACACAAGGTACTTACTGTTACTAGCACATTGCTCAACTAATCCTTGGCGTAGAAACACTATTACTCTTGGTATAGTAACACTAGCTTCCTCATTAGATCACCTCATCACACTCACTAGAACTCATGATCACTTGCACTTTCTATAATACACATGTTTTACTTCACTCTCAAAGGCAGGCATATGGTTCCATATCTCGATTGATGTATAAGTATCTCCCTTTAACCTTTTATAGACTGATACACTAATCTATGATACACTTCATACCTTCCATGACCAATCTTGATATTTCTCAACCCATGACACACTATTAGAATTTTCTAATACTCATGCTTCCACTTTCATGAACTTCCACACTGACATTCAATACCCACTGTGTATCCTGCACACAATTTCTAGACACTTCTTTCACCTATTGCTTTTAACACATCACTTGCCTCAATATCAGTAATATACCTATCACTAGTCATATACCGGTACACTCATATCTACTCATATCAGGGTCCTACTTTTATCTGTAACACAAGTCTCACTACTAAGCACAATGTATTCTTATTCTCTCACACTCTCTTATACACTTATGGGTACCCTCTTACTATGGCACACTCATTAATACCCTTTATGTATATACATTTCTTTACTCTTGACACACCCAAGTATCAACCACCAAATTAAATATCATGCTCCATTAATTTTTAATATAATTTTCTTGATACTTAATGGTTTACATGGATCACCCAACTACATGAATTCATGACTATCTAGGACTGACATGCTGACTCTGATACTAACTCCTGGAACCCTCACTGATACTCTTTACTCCCCCTTCTACCTATAGTACCAATACTAACTATAATGATACCTATCATAGAACTATTGCTACAAGGTACTATGCTATGGGTTATCTCTAGATTGATGCCTATTGCTCACATGTCCAACCAAAAAACACTTACAAACTCATAAGCCACACTCCCAATAGTCAAATACTTAAGACACAGACCTAATTATAAGTCACAAATTATCACACTAACAGGGATCCTTAAAGAAATAAATCTCAAAAAGGAACTGGACTAAGGACTGAAGGTATCTCTACTGCTAGCAAAGAAATGATGGAACGAGGTCCTATAATAATAGAAGTAGATAAGTATTGAGATGATACTTTAAGAACCAATTTAAGATACAATCTGATAATCATACACGTCAGTCCAAAATTATGACACTCAGAATCCTCGCCATGCCAGTGAGCATAGCTGCGATAAATGATAGATTCCATAACTCAGGTATGCAACTCTATAATCATGTCGTCTAGAATCCTCGCTGTGCCGACTAGTATAGTTGCAAGAAATTCTAAATTTTATAACTAAGATATATATACATCTGAAGTTAGGTACCTATATTTCTGACACGCCAGCTAATATGGCTGCGATGAACTCTTTGCTCCATAACCAAAGCAGACGTTTTACCTTTCTCGTTGTCCTCATCAACATATGTCATCAGATGATACCGTAAATTTTAGTCCGTAAAGTTTATCTCGATATGAAATCAAACTCAATAACGACACCAAGAATTAAATTTAATAATCGTTCAACAAGAATCAAATTCAATAGCAACAAGTGAGAGCGGAGAGAAACAAGGAAAAAGATTTAAATTGACAATTATAATAAGATTCTCAAGGGTCATCCCAGAAATCTCTAAAAATTTATGATTGAGTATCCTCTCTCATCCTAGTATCCTATGTCCTATATCCTATCGCAGGCTCGTAGTAGTACAACTAAGTCGTTACACTACCATGATATTGCATTACTTGCGAAGCCTGACCTGCATAGGCCACCACTAAAAATGTGTCATGACTCGCATCCACTGTAGGGGCACGAGTACATCGGTGCGTCCAGCCTACGTCGCAGCATCGACGGTAGAACGCTGTCTAGGTCACAATACTATCTAATCAATCTCACACGAATATCCAACTCCATAAGGAGACACAGATATCACAATATAATATGAAAATTACTCAATCACAAAACTAAAGCACGATAAGATATCGAAATAAAATACAAGTCTAAACAACAAAATAATCTAACACAAACAATAACATCCAAGTCTACAAATATGTTGGAAGCAAATATGGTACCATAAACTGCTAAAAGAAACTAACTGGATAACTAGTGATCCCGGCTAGACCTCCTGGAATCACACCTGAACTACAAGGTCCAAGGTTGCAGCTACTCTTTCCATGGTCCATAATATGTAGGACACCAGTCCTCTAAGTCACAGTCTGAAAAAATATATCCAGTCAAGATTGGAGCAAAGTACAACCCGATAACAGTTCTAATTAATTGACAAGGACTATAAAACAATAAATAGATAATGTTATATAATGAGAGAAAATAATAAATAGATGCAATGGCATATAGTAAAGAGAACAGGCAATATGGTATAGTCAGTGCATATATGAAATAAAGAGAAAGAGCTACAATATCATATACGGGGTGATGTAGTATATGAACTGTAATGAAGAACTGTAACTATTCTAAGTGTTTAAAATATCAGTCTATCATGTGATCGGCTTGGGACAAGATCAGGCTTGTTATATATGATTATCTATGATTCATGTAAGATCAGGCAAACCATCTGGTTAGCTATGATGCGAGTAATGGTCAGGCTAATCTTATATAACAGGCTATAAGGCATATAAATGGTCAGGCTACACCCGACGTGATGTGTGGGGGTGAGCTATGATGCATGTAGAGTGGGGTATGATTACATAATCTGCTAATATTTCCTCCGCCCTAAACTAGTACAGTGGTCCAACCATGACACGTTACGATACACGATCAATGTCCAATATATCATGTACGATATCTAATATCAATGTCGTGTACAATGTCAATACGATAACCAATGTAACATCTCATGACTGCAGATCTAATCTACATACTAGTCCGTGTAGCACAGTGTCAGAATTAGATGTAACATTTCTAAATAGTTGATTTATAAAAATTATCAAATAACGGAAATTATCAGATAATGTACTTACTTATGGTCCTGAGCGGGCAATACCAATATCCTGTTTCTGATGTCTCGTCTGAACAATCCAACGGTCCTATATAAATAATATAATAATAATATAACATCAGTCGTTACACTAGCACACGCACAAACACAATTACACTGAACTCAGAAACTACGCTAGGGGTGATAACTGGTCAACTAGCAGGGTCAAGTGTGCACGTCTAAATGCACAAGTGTCAAGTCCTCGAATATTGTACATAATATAACAGTCACTAACACTAACACATGTTCAATCTCCAAATCTCGTGTTACACTAACATATGGTCTAGCTAGCAGGTTAGGGTACACATAAGGCAGTGAGTCCAAAATACGTAATATATAAATATAGTGCCTATATGTATTACTTAGTATTACCACTAGTTATTTTATACTAATACACCTAGGGTCATACCAACATATAGAATATGTGATACCTACGACTAACAACCAATTTTCCCATAATGTAAATAATAAACCTAATTACTATTGAAGTAATTATTAAACCTAATCATTATTAAACCTAATTACTATTAATACTAATTACTATTAACATGTACACATGTACACACACACATACTAGTAATAAGGTTTACTCACATAGTATCATGAAATCACATCTAACAAACTCCCATGAAGTAACATGCTAGCCCTAATTACTATTCATACATGCACACACACACATCATGAAGGAAGGCAAGTTCGAACATGTGCGTGCACGGGGTCGAGGGAGGCTGCTGTGAAGTCGGGAATGGACTGTTAATCGGCTGCTGGGGTCGTCTCCGGCGAGGTGGTCGACGGTCGACTTTGCACGGCGGTGAGGAGGTTCATCTCGGAGATGTCGAGGGAGTCGGACTGGTGATGATGATGATGAGGTTGACAATGATGGTGGTAATGGTATTAATGGTGGCGGTAGTATAGATGATGATGATGACGACGAAGATGTTGACGATGATGGTGGTGATGGTGTTAATGGTGGCGGTGGTGTAGATAATGATGATGACAACGACGATATTGACGATGATGGTGGTGGTGGTGTTAATGGTGGCGGTGGTGTAGATGATGATGATGACGACGACGATGTTGACGATGATGGGGAAGTCGAGGGAGAAGTGAAGGAGAACGGGGGTGGAGATGATGGTGAAGAGGGTGGTGATGTTAATGGTGGCGGTGCTGCCAGAGGGGAGAACTTAGGCGAGGTAAAGTCGGGAATGGGCGGGGGACGAGTCGGGGTAGCTCGGGATCCGACGGGTGTGGTCGTGTGGACTGTAGACGACTGTGAGGGGATCAGAAAGTCGGGGATTGCTGGAGTTGGCCGGGAGGGATGGCTGTGGCAAGGTCGCCGTGGGTCGGTGGCTTGCTCGGCGGGGTCGACGGGCGGTTGCAGTGGCGGCTGCTATGTTTCGGCGGAGATGGAAGATGATGATGGTGGTGTAGATGGTGGCGTAGACTCGGGGAAATATCGGGGTAGCTCGAAAAGTCGGGGACGGAGGTGGTGGCTGACGGTGGTGGGCTCGGTGGTCGGGTCAGGCGTGGGGAGTCGGCTGCTCCGTCGGGAAGGTGGCTGGACTATAAATGGTGATGGTGATGGTGATGGTGATGATGGTTGTAAATAGTTTAGGGTTAGGGTCCGGTTTGTAGAGGAAGGATGGTGATGATGATGTAGAAAAAAAATGGAGGAAGAGTTTTGCATGAGGAGAGAGAATATGGTGATGCTAGCCTAGGGATTAGGGCCGGCCAAGTACTCCTTGGGAAGGGGTTGGATGTTACATGAAGAAAATTTAGAGGGCTAGGATTAAGTGGGTTTGAATGGAGGGCCAAGATGGTGAGGTTGTAATGTTTTGAGTTTTACACACTCCAAAAATGCAAGGAAAATGCATGTGACCGGTCAAAGAAGAGGGGAGGTGTTTCTTCATGTGTTGGGTCCAATAGGAAGTGGACACCTCACTGCACTTTTGCATAAAAGTCCCCAATATTTAAAAAATTGCACAAAAGTTGGGTTTGGGATTGAATGAAGGAAAACACCATGTTTGGTGTGATGTAATGGCTAAAAAAAGGTGTTTGGTGTTTAGTATGAACCTTAAGGGTGTGAGTAGGGGCTTGGCTTGGTGTTGGATCTAGTTTTGGGTTAAGTTGGGTCTTTACACCAATTTAATTAAAATTAATGTAAATGGTGTTCTTAAATTAATTGGAAGTTCATAGGGTTAAAATTAGGCGGGACACAAGTATCATGGACGTAGAATACTCAGAATAAAATATTATCATAATTTGGGTTGCACAAAACGGGTCGAGGTTGTGTCTCCAATTTTGATTGGAACGGACAATGATGCAAAGTTGGATTTATTTAAATTTTAAAAATAACGTCTGCGACTAATGTTGTGTGACTAAAATGAAGCAGAAGGGAGGGTATTTATGAGTTACACAAAGGTCAGAATGGAAGACTGGCACGTCTAAGACAAGGGTGTAAAATTTGTTGGAAGACAAATGCTAGTGTAACGCTCCAAATATCGAAGCAACGGTATGGTTCAACACTCGAATAAAATCACGGTAATAAATTATAACCTCAATAATTAATCCTGAATAATACTAATTAAAATCCATAATCTATATTTTGATCAGGAGTTCATCTAGTGGGCTTCTAGGTCTAGTCTACTAACTCATGCATTAATAAACACAATATATAAAATATAACATGCAATATATTAAATAAAATATACACAATACTTATGATAAATAAAAAAATAAAAATACCCCTATTTTAGAATATGGTAGTGACAGTAGGAGGTCGAGAAGTCGCTGACCTCTCCAACATGGCAGCTGCTCCTGATCGCTGCGATCTGGTCTTTGGCGTCATCCTGAAGACGGATCAAAACAAGAAGAAGTCATTAAGGAACAAGAATACAATATCATCAAGGAAGGATAACAATATTCAAAGAAAACAATATTCAGAAGGAATAACAATATCAATAGATTGGAAGTGTTCCTAGTTATGATCGAGTATTCGCTCTTATCCTAGTGTATTATATCCTAGAACCTATCGCAGGCTCGCAATAGTACAACTAAGCCGTTGCACTACCACGATATCGCTCTTAATGGCGAATCTCGACCTGTATGGGCCACCACTAAAACATGTCATGATCCGCACCCGATATAGGGGCACGAGTACGCTGGTACATTCAACCTACGCCACAGTATCGGCAGTAGAATATTGTCTAGGTCATAATATTATCTAATCAATCTCACACAAATATCCAACTCCATAAGGAGACACAGATATAACAATATAATATAAAATACTCAATTACTGAACTAAAGCACGATAGGATATCAAAAGAATAATCCAAGCACAACCACAAAGTCTAAACAAAAATATAAATCTAAACTTCACATAATAACATCCCAAGTCTCAATATATGCCAGAAACAAATTCGGTACCAAAATTTACAAAAGGAACTAGATAATATAACTAGTGATTCCGGCTAGACCTCCCAGCAATCACACCAGAGCTACAAGGTCCAAGATTGCAGCTACTTTTCTTGTGGTCTGTAATAGGTCGGACACCAGTCCTCTAAGTCGTCTGAAAAATATATCCAGTCAGGATTGGAGCGAAGTACAACCCAATAGCAGTTCCAATTAATTGACAAGGACTATAAAACAATAAATAGATGATGCTATATAAAGTAAGAAAATAATAAACTGATGCAATAGAAAATAGTAAAGAGAACAGGCAATATAAGCAATAAGGCATAGCCAATACATATATAAAATAAAAAGAAATGAACTACAATATCATATACCAGGTAATATAGTATATGAAACTAAAATGAAGAACTGCAACTATTCTAAGTGTTTGAAATACTAGTTTTGATATATGATCGACTTGGGAACTTGTACGATAGCTAGATGACCTGGCTAATCATACGTGAGGTATATGATTAACACTAACAATGTTTTATAACTTATAATAGGAATATGATAACATCTCTTACTAGCATTTCTCCTATCCCAACAAGTACAGTAGATCCAACCATGACACATTACGATACATGATCAATGTCCAATAATAATACCATATACGATGTCAAATGTCAATATCGTGTACGTTGTCAATACAATAACCATTGTAATATCTCATGACTGAAGATCCAAGCTATATACCAGTCCGTGTACCATAGTGTCAAGAATCAGATGTAACATTTCTAAATACTTGAAATATAGTAATTATCAAATAATGGAAACTATCCGAGAATGTACTCGCATGTGGTCTAGAACAATGAATGTCAAACGATGTTCGTCCTGGAATCTTAAGGACCTAAATATGAAATATCATGTCACACAGTGATTTTGAATGTTAATAAATTTAAACTAGTTATTTTCTAGGTCTTCAAGTCACCTCTAGGTCAAACTAGGCCAAAATAGTCAAACTATGTCAACTCTAAATCAAACTAGTCAAACTTGGTCAACAAGTCAATTCTAGATTAATACCTTGCTAAACTAAATTTTTAGGCTTATACTAGTTATTACCCTATGCTATATTCATATAAATTATGATATATACTCTATGACCTAAATATATAGAATACCTTAACTCAAGACTCTAGTTTACCCATTATCTACTACTTAGCAAAAATAGATTGGCTCTGAGCTAATTCCTTACCCCATATCTTGAGATGCCCCAATATCTTATCTAATGTACTATATATAAGAATACCTTGGTGTTAGGATATCTTACCCATATTTTAACTTAATCCCAACCAATAATAATATCCTAACTTACCTACCATCTCTCATAACTTTACTACATTAGTTAAAACCTTATCTTAACTATTACCTAATACTTATACATATATACTAGTTTATATACTATCCTAACTAATATCTTTGTATAACTTTAATTACCATATACCAACCTACACTCAGCTACTTAGCCATACATTAACAATACCTCATGATACTAATACTTAACCAAACGCATCTAATATCTTAACTCATTACAACACCTAGTATCTTGGCACTAACTTAACACAAGATACCCAGACTCCTGTCACAACACAACCCCCAACCTTCCTATGAATACTACCCCCACGTCACTAACTCACTCCACATAACACTTTACTCTTATATGAAACAAACACTCTAAGTCTCTACCTAAACACTTGCTGCATATAACACCCTTTTTAGGACATTATGCATAAGATACATGAAAAGAACAAGCTTGTGAAACTAACATCTTGTCAACAAAATAAATATTTAGTTAAAAGAGTATAAAATATATTCTATGAGGAAACTAACATAATGTCGACAAGATTAGATAGAACTTACCTAAATACTGCACAAGGTATATATGCTTGTAGTCAGGTTTACTTGGTTGCCACCAAAAATAGTTTTCTAGAGACAAAAAAGAATTAAAAGTATGCGAAAACAAAATTAGGATGCTTACTCCAATAAAAAGTAATTAAAGAGAAGAAACATATTAGACAATTAAGTTAAAGATTCTAATGTATCATGTAGTGCAGACTTACTGAGAAGCAAGTTTCCCACAACCCATGTTCTTGGACCATTAGTGCAGGAGTACTCATCTACCTGAACATGGAATAAATAACCGGTCAGCCTCAAAGGTACATCCTCCTAGAATTCAGTTCATTGCAGCCTATTTATGTAAGAACATAGTCAACATGACTTCTGATATACACAAAATAACAAGTCCATAAGACTACTAAAGAAAATATAAATAATCTATAAGGGCACTACACTTATTACTTGGGGCTAGCCCAATGTAATTTTTCCCAAAATTACAAGTTTGCCACTCTTAAAGTTACTTGGGGCTAGCCCACACCAAGCTATATAAGTGAACAAAATTTCTATTTTAGACATTTCACCCTCACTTGAAGAAACTCTCATTCTCCAAGTCTAAATCTAAATTTGGAAATTGATAGTTGTGGTCCCAAGTGGAAGAGAATTTTTGCTTTGGTGATTGTCCAACGAATATTCTTCCGGTATGTCTTCGACAACATACGATGAATAAGTTTTGCGATTGTCAGAAAAAAAATTAGTTTTTTTTACCATTGTAGGAACAATGCATGAAAATATCTTCGATGACGAAGTCGGATCATGCAATCGATTAAATATGCACTTTGGACGTTCCGAAGAACATGTCGGTTGTTCCGAAGCACGTACGGTATGTAAAACGATAACCCTAATTCGATAGTCATCATATAAGGACTGTATAAAATTAGATAGTCCAATAAATATAGGACTGTCAATAATTTTACAGTCCTATATAAATATAGGACTGTCAGAATTTTGACAGTCCTATATAAAAGTAGGACTGTCATATTTTTGACAGTCCTATATACAAATAGGACTGTCAAAATAGTGACAGTCCTGGATCTTAAAGACTAAATTATTTGAAGTGCCAATTATATGAAGTTATTAATTTTTATATTATTTTATATTGGTTATAGGACCAACCTTGTACAGATGTTGTGGTATATCCTGCTATTGGGGGTGATGTGGATAATTTATTCTCAACGGATATTCAATTTGCAACCCAGGAAGAAGCATTAGATTGGTGCAGAGAAGTTGGAAGACGACATAACATAGTAATTGTCATTGCAAGATCCATCAGATCTCGGCTGGACCGAAAATATGTAGAGCTGGGGTGCGAAAGAGGAGGTGTGTTTAGGGAGCATCATAAAAAAAAGGGTGTTGTTGAAAAAAAAAATCCCTAAGAAAAATATTGTGACGAGAAAATATGGTTATCCATTGAAGGTGTTGATTGTAAAAGTAGAAGATGTGAAGTGGATAATAAAAGTTAAGAATGGAAGGCACAATCATCCTATTCCAGGGACACTTACGGGTCATGCCTACGTGGCACGGTTGAAGGAGGATGAGATAAAGTTGGTTGAAGAATTGTTCCTTTTCGGAGTTGCACCAAAACAAATTTATTCTGCCGTACGACAAAAAGAAGATGGGAACAAGTCTACCATGAGGACGATCTATAATAGTTTGGCCAGAGTGAAATTTAAAAGTATGAAAGAAAGAATGGCGATGCAGCAAGTATTGAAGTTGCTTGAAGAGCATCACTACGTGGAGTACCATAGAAGACATCCACAAACTTATGAACTCCTTTCGTTGTTTTAGGCTTATACTGATTGCACACACTTGGCTCGGTCCTTCGCAGACGTGTTGATCCTTGATTGTACATATAAGACCAACAAGTTCAAGATGCCTCTTTTTCACTTTATTGGGTTTACATCTACGGGAAAAATATTTACAGTCACTTTTTGTTTTATGAAGAGTGAGACAGTAGAGGATTATACATGGGATTTGAGAAAACTATAATCCCTTTACACAGGTTACAAAGAGTCCTCTATTTTTATTACCGACAGAGAATATGCGCTGATAAATGCTATAGATATTGTATTTTCTAATGCGCATAGACTACTATGCACTTGGTATATAAATCGAAATATCCAAGCTCAATGCAAGAGAAAATTTAAAAATGTGGACGGTAAAATCGACATGCTTCGCTTCGAAGAATTCTACAGTGATTGGAGTCTTGTATGGCGAGCAAGTACTACAGACAGCTACGACACAGCATGGTACATGTTCCAACAAAGGTGGGAGACGAGTAACCCGACATGCATATCTTATATCAAAGATACTTGGCTAGAACCACATAAAGATCAATTCGTCTTAGCATGGACGAACATGGTGAAGCATTATGGTACAATCACTATGAACCGGGTCGAAGGATCACACTCAAGTTTAAAAAGATATCTACGGTCATCGGTCGGTAATTTTGTCTCCATTTGGAAATCGATTCATTTGGTGATGATTTCCATGGTGAACGAGATCGTAGCATCATTTGAGATGAGTCTCAATATTGTAAAGCATGAATACAAGCATGAACACCTCTTGGATGGTTTAATCCATGTAGTATCTCACAAGGCCTTGGGCTTATTGTTTGAGGAGATTGGTAGGTCAAAGTCGGTGGATTATGACCGAGGTTTGTGGTTGTTCATATCGACATTCACTTGGACTTTCTTGTGCATATGAGATTAACGAATATCATCGTGAATCTATACCTATTCCAATAGATGTTGTTGATCAACGTTGGAGACAGTTGTCGATAATGCCGACGGTGGAAGTTCAAGATAATTTCTTTGCTTTGCCACAAGTGAAACTTCTGCAAGCAAGGTGGTGTGTCGCACCGGAACCAGAGAGAAGATCCATTGAGGTTAAAATCCAAGAAATTGTAGTCCCGATAACAACTCGATTGCAAGAGCCATCTGTTGTTCGAACTCCTAAGGGAAGACTACAGTCAAGAAAGAGTAGAGCAAAAAAGAAGGAGGATGAGTCAACTAAAAGAGATCCATCCTTGTTTGAACATATTGAACGCAGTTTAGAGGCAAAGTCTGTAATGGATAGGGTGGTATTTCCGCAGAAAAAGAGTAAGCTTACTATTCGAAGGGGGAAGAAACAAAAAACGAACGATGCAGTCACGGTGGAGGGTTTAGATAACTTTTCTGATTCTTATAGTCTATACATTAAAAATTTTCTACCTGAGATACGAAATTTTATTTGGACGATACCCTACATGGATGCAATGGTTGCCTATAAGAAGATGATGAAGATGGAGGATCCAAAAATTATGCCGAACGACTACTTTGATATTCTAATCGATTGATACTGTATATTGAAATGTATTTTGTGCAATGAGCCATGTATGTTTAACTGTATATTAAACTGTATATTGTGTGTATGTTGTGCATTGAAAGGAGTTATCTAATTGATACTAATCGATTTTGACTGTATATTGTGCATTGATACTAATCGATACTAGGACTGTCAATATATAAAAGTGCCAGGAAACTAGGACTGTCAAAATTGTGACAGTCCTAAACTTTACCCACTGTCTGTATGCACAATTATATATAAGTTTAGGACTGTCACAATTTTGACAGTCCTAGTATGTACTAGGACTATCAAAATTTTGACAGTCCTAAACTTTATCCACTGTGTATGCACAGTTATATGTAAGTTTAGGACTGTGACAGTCCAAGTATATACTAGGACTGTCAAAATTTTGACAGTCCTAAACTTTACCCACTGTGTATGCACAGTTATATGTAAGTTTAGGACTGTCACCATTTTGACAGTCCTAGTATATACTAGGACTGTCAAAATTTTGACAGTCCTAAACTATACCCACTGTGTATGCACAGTTATATGTAAGTTTAGGACTGTCAATATTATGACTGTCCTAGTATATACTAGGACTGTCAAAATTGTGATAGTCCTAAACTTTACCTACTGTGTATGCACATTATATGTAAGTTTAGGACTGTCAACATTACGACAGTCCTAGTATATACTAGGACTGTCAAAATTGGGACAGTCCTAAACTTTACCCACTGTGTATGCACAGTTATATGTAAGTTTAGGACTGTCAACATTATGACAGTCTTGGAAGATACTAGGACTGTGAAATTATTGACAGTCCTAAACTTTATCCACTGTCTGTATGCACAATTATAAGTAAAATTATCTCCACTGTCTGCACATTTGTCAACTGAATGTATGTAGCAAAATTAGAACACAAATTGTATGTATGTAGCAATTGTAGCAAATTATCAAATTGTAGCATATAAAGCAAATTCATTCAAAGTATGAATAGTAGCAAATTTATTCAAAGTTTTATAACTCAAATTCATAGTTTAAACTTTTACAAGTCTCAAAAGTCATATTCATTGAAAGTTTTACAAGTCTTCAAACGGGGCCTAAACTTCATGCCGCCTCTTTGTACGTTGCTCTCTATTTTCCAAGAAAGGAAAATCTTCAACATTGTCGATTTGTTGGAGTTCGTCATTGATTGCCATATAATTCGAATCCTGACAACTTACGAGGCTTCTTTCCAACTTCTTCACTTTCCTTGCCTATTCATGAGAATTAAAAAAATTTGTTATAAATATTTACAAATATCAAACTAAAAGTGTAGAAGTTGGCTTACCATCTTGACCAATACAATATACAGGACCGATTTGGCAGAAAGATCTGAAGGTACACGCATAATATCGCCTCCGCGTTAGAACAAGGTAGGTAGTCCGACACCGACGTAGTAGGCGAGGTAGTATTCGCTACACTCCATTATATTGACTGCTACTTGTCGTTCGGTATCGCTAATAATGTGGCGTTGTCACTCGGTGAAGAAGTCCGATACCCAGTTGAACGCCGCAGGAATATAGTTTAGCAATTTTGTACCTCGCGGAGGAGTTATCATTTTCAAAGTGCATTGTGGGACAGTTTGTACGTAGCCAAACTGACGGAGCACTCTATCCGGCATATAAGCCTCATCGATTTTATGACAACTGATAAGATCGAGATATAAAGCGGCTGGTTGCAATGGACGACTAGTCTGTCGCAAATCACGATATGGATCCCAAATAATCTGTACCGAATAAAATTTAGCATAATGTCATTTAGCATAACGTAGTCAATTAATACCAATTAAGTAAAAAATTAGGTCTAAATTTACCTCTTTTGTCGTCATATCTTCGAGTGCATTCCGTAGGGCGGCCAATATGTGAGAACGTTTGGCATCTTCCTTAGTTGGCTTCCATCGGCACATTCTAGGAAGGTTCTCGTCATACCCTCGGTTCAGTTTAGCCCGCTGCAGGGTTGGAAAGTGCTCGTATATCCATGCCTTCACGTAACCAGGTTAAAAAATATTAGTCCAAAAATAAACAACAAAATTTAAAATTATGTATACAAGTTGACAAAGATATATCTATACATGGAGTAGAGTCTGGCATCCGGATATTGTCTTCGAACCCACGTGGGATGCCGTACCAAGCTCTCGGAAAAGGTATGCTAGTATACCGCTTCCCCAAGATATTTCTTTCACCGTATTAATGTTGTCCAAATTGAGGAGATATTTGGCATGTATGGACGTTCCAGACTTATCCGTAATGCCGACAGTCCCTAAGATGAACTGCATATATCCGCGGGCCACATTATCGCTATTATCCATTTCGGGGTCTGGATCAGCGAATATCTCCTCCAAATATTTTAGAGGAAGTCCGTAGGACTTCTTGAATTCTCGAAGACTGGTAAAACTAGTGGCATCAACTCCCAAACACCCTGATACATAATCCACAATATGGTCATAAAAGTTGATGCTCGACTCATCAAAAGTTTGATTCATCATGACTCGACCATCAACCCTAAGTCCCAATATATGATGGACGTCATCAAGGGTAATCATTAACTCCCCATTGGGTAGATAGAAAGTATTAGTTTTTGGATGCCATCGTTCTACAAATGCTGAAATTAGTGCATTATCCACCGTCGTATATGAGTAGCTACCCAAATATTGTAGACCGGTGGGACTAATTTTTGCCTTCACATCGTCTCCTAATAATTTATACCTACATGTATTGCATTTTTTCCCGTGGTTGATCACCGTCAATATACGAGAACTCTCCTGAAAAGTGAACAATTGGATGAAGTTATACCTCTATGTAAAATGTACTTATCTATAAATAATTGGATGAACTTTGAACTTACAACTATATATAAAATTATCATAACGTAATGTACTTAGCGGATTGTTCCATATTTGGTATGCAATATGGTTTTTGATCGACGGTAACATAAAGAAACCGTTTGGACGAGTGTCGAGTAGACTATCTGGCTGCTCGGAAGGTCCTGAACCATCAGTAGCCCAATTTTTGAGAGTTTGTGGGAGACTCTCGACAGGACTATCTGCAGGCTGAGAAGGTCCTGAACTATCAGTAGGTCGATTTGGGACATTTGGCATGTCCTTATCGGAGGAGAAAGAAGAACCGGAAGAACTAGGAGGAGCACGTCTCTTCGAACGAGTGACAGTCTTCTTCGTCAATTGACGTTTTCTCACTTCAGGGCGTGCCTCGGGCTCGCGAATAGTGACGCCTGGTTCAATAGTACGCGAAATATTGCGTTCCTTACGCATCGACGCAGTATGGCGTCTTCTCATGATATCTTCATCCACAGTGTCCTTCCGAGGGGCATGACTATAAAGACAACAAAAATTTTTATGTAACATCCTAAATTAATTTAACATTCAGGACTGTAAAATTTTTTACAGTCCTATAAGTATACAGGACTGCAGAAATTTCCAAAGTCCTAATTTTTTATGACTGTTGAAATTTCTAAAGTCCTCTATAAATTTAGGACTGTAGAAATTTCTACAGTCCTTAATATATATCGGACTGTAGAATTTCCTACAGTCCTAAATCTATATAGGACTGTAGAAATTTCTACAGTCCCGCTCGATACTGCTCGATACTGTCGACGATTGTCGATATTGTATGCCCTAAAATCAGGTTCGATCAACCAAGTAAATGTCTAAACTACATCCTAAACTACATTCAGGACTTGTATGCCCTCATTTGAAGAATGGAAAGAAAATCAGTCAAAATTTCGGAAATGAATTAGAATTTTTTCAAATTTTTGGAAAATTTTGTAAATGCAATAGAACAAGGAGAAAAAAGATTTGTACCTTGATTCTTTTGAGACTTTAGGAGCCATCGACAAGGAAGAGAAGGACAAAGTCGAGGAGAACGGCCGGCGGGAGGGGGGAGGGCTCCGGTGGGGTTGGGAGGGTTTGGGAGGATTTGGGAGGAGGGTTTCAAGTTTGGGCTAGTATGAGTAAACTAATGGACTAGTGTGAGTAAACTGTGTTCATTGATGGACTAGTCTCAATCCTGGACTAGTCCTTAGTAAACTTTGTAGTGCCCTTATAAATTATCAATATATATCCTTCTCATAGTCACCATCAAGTGTTGGCAGTGAGCAAAACAATATAACAACCAAACTTCAGGTGTTGAAATTGGTAACATTAATCCTTTGTTTGATAGAAAATTGTATTTAATTATAAAATTGTTGCAAAGAAGGTATATGAAAGCAAATTACCTTTATAGCTCTTGTATTATCAACCTCAACAGGAAGGATATCAACATGAAGGATAAATTGGAGACTCTCAGCACGACACATCTAAACATTAAAAAAATAAGAAAAAATTGCTACACTTGCTACATAGCTTGTTCAGATTTTCCACTAATGACGAATTACCTATTCATTGCCTCGACATTTTGTTCCGACATTTCCCAAAAAAACTCTCTTTTTTATAATTTTTTAGCTAGTAATAGTTAAGATCTGAGAACTTTTAGTAAAAAGAATTTTAACTCTACCTACCCCCACTACTTTGGTATTAGAGCCTATAAAACAAATCCAACGGATTGCCAAAGATTAGAACATTTAGAAATAGAACTAAGTACCATTAAAAATATAGTCTCTAATATAGAACATTCGTTAATGAATATTAATAAAAAAAACTTGATTATATTAAAAATCAGAATCAAGATAGAATAAAAAAGTTAACAAGATTTCAAACCTTACCTAGTCAAAAGAAAATCTTAGAATTAAGAAGTACTCTTAACAAAGCTCAAAAAACTTCTAATATAGAAGACAAGCTTAACTCGATAACCAAAAAGATAAATAATCTAAAACTTAAACCCTCTAAAAGAGATATTGTAGCAAGAAAAGTAACATCTTTCAAATTTGTCACGATCCACACCCGGAGATTCTGGCAAGAGTACGTGGATACGTCCAGCCTACGCTGCACCATCGGCGATAGAATGTTGTCTAGGCTATCATAATGTATCTAACAATCTCACACAATAATATCCAACTCCATAAGGAGAACAATGATATATAATAATGGCAATACTCAATTATAAGTTCTAATAGGAAGATAAAGCACGATATGATATAAAGAGAAGGAAATCCACAGTCACAAGTCTAAACAAGTTGTCACGCCCCAGTCCCAAAATACACGGGACCAAGCCACGTGGCAATGGCCAGCTAATACGTCTCCGAGGGATTACCCAATTTAATGGATCCGATGAAGCGTACTACGTTGTCCTAAAATACTAACAAGTCTAATACTATCATACAACAAGTAATGTCTAATCTCATCCACAATATAAACAAGAAGTACTGAAATAAATACTGAAAAATAAGTACAAGTCTAAAATATCATAGTACAATCCAAAATATGTCTGATGAGAATAAATCCACTACAATGACGAAATAAAAGTACTAAAGAACAGATAAGAGAGTAATGACTAGGGCATCGGCTAACTAGATAAGGATGCTCCAGTCTTAGGCGGAAGGCCTACCAGTGATCGAGGGAACTGTCACGACCCGCACCCGGTTTAGGGGCACGAGAGCGTGGGTACGTCCAGCCTACGCCGCAGCATCGGCGGTAGAACGCTGTCTAGGTCAAGTACAATCTAAATAATCTCACACTAGTATCCAACTCCATAAGGAGACACGGATAACACTATAAAATGAACAACATACTCAATCACAACTACAGCACGATAAGAATTTGAAGAAACAAAAGAATACAACACAAGTCTACTGACAAAATAATCATACCTGAAATCAATAACAACCAATCCCCAAGTGTCAGAAACAAGTCCACTAAGGTCACAGTCTGGAAAAATATTTTCCAGTCAGGAAGGAGCAAAGTACATCTCTAAATAGCAGTTCTATATAAATGACATAAACCATGTAGCAGTTCTAGATAAAAATATACCAGATGCATGTATAGGTACGAAAAATGTACAATGAGAGAAATACTGGAAATACTGTAAGTAAATGCAGGAAAAGAACAATATGTCAATGAGCAAGAACCCTATGGCTAAGTGTGTGAGTACTAGCTTTAATATGTGATCGGCTTGGGAACTTGATCAGGCTGGTTACATGTGATTAGCTATGGTTCATATAAAGTCAGGTTAACCGTTGGTTAGCTATGATGCATGGATAGATCAGGCTAATCACACGTAACAGCTATGGAGCATGTAAATGGTCAGGCCGCACCCGACGTGAGATGTGGGGTGAGCTATGGTGCATATAAAGTTGGGTATGATCACATATCTACACTAAAGTACTCCCCAAACCCCCGACTGGTATAGTAGATCCAATCATGGTACGCTATGGCACAGGATTCCCTAGGGAGGTAGCAAATATCCCCGGGTCTCAGTGTCTGTACATGCACAAGATATCAAGGAAACAAGTCTTGTACAAGCTACACCATGAATAAGGAATAACATCTCATGACGAGATCCGTGTATACCAATCCGTGTAACCAATGTGTCAAGAACATGGATATTTACACTAGATACAATGAACATAGGAGATATCATAAATTAGAAACTAATCAGAGAATGTACTCGCCTTGGGTCCTTAGCTGGTAATTATTGATGTCCTGTTCCAGAGTATCCCCTGGGTGAACCCACAGTCCTATAAACATATCACAATATCACATTTGCATCAGATGCTATACTAACACACAAACAAAATACTAACTCAGGGCTATGCCAGGCAGGGCACTAGTCAATTAGGGTCATCTAATAGGGATACGTATATAAATACACATATTATTAATTATCATTAATACTTACAATATATATACATGCACCAATTTAAATGTATTTACAATATATATATATCTTTTAAATACATATTTGATTTATACTAGTTGAACATTATATATGTATACTCATACATATGCTAAAATATATTTTAAAATATATATATATGTATATTGTCAATGTTATTATTAAAATATATACTAATACTAGTACATCACATTAAATACATATACAATACATTAATTGTATGTACAAGATATATATATACATTTATACTAATTATATATTTTTATACCAAAATACCTACATATATATATTAAATGAAATACACATACTATATACCAAAATACGTTTTTTACAAGTACATATATATCAATACAGTTTTATATATATACTAAATATATTTACATACCAAATACTTACGTATATATATATATGTATATACATATATACCAATTTCAAATACTAACATATACTACGTATATATAAGTATATACCAAAATATACTGAAAATACAGATATACATATATACAAATTTTTATATTGAAATATATTAAGTATATACAAAATATATACATATACATATACATATACCAATATTACATATTAATATTACCAAATTCTTATATATAATACATAACTAAATTCATACATTATAAACAATAAAACTAAATATATATATTACTAAATGAATTATATATAATTAATAAGCTAATTATATATAATTACTAAACTAATTATATGAAATTAATAAACTAATTACATACAAATAAACTAATTATATATTATATATATTACTAAACTAATTATATATAAATTGAACTAATTATACATTAATTAACTATTTACATATAACTAAACTATTCACATAAAAATAACTAATTATATAAACTAAACTAGTTATATGTAATTATTAAATTAATTATATGTAATTAATAACTAATTAATTATTTACTGACTGATTACTAATTAATTTCTGATTAATAACTAATTACTGATTATTACTAATTAACTAATCAAATCATATATTAACTAAACTAATTAAAAAACCAAACATTTCACTGAAATCGAAAGAGGGAACGCAGAGGGGGCTCACGTCGGGGAGGGGTGTTCCGGCGTCGACGGAGGAGGTCTCGCCGGGGTCGGGCCGGCAAGGCGTCGGCTCGAGGATGCTCCAGGCGGTGGTTGCAGGCGGCCACCGGCGCTCGACGCCGAGGGGGAGGCCTCGCAGTCACCGGCGTTCGACGACGAGGAGGAGGACTCAGTCACCGGCGGCAGCGGAATCTAGGTTAGGGTTAGGTTCTGTGGATGTGTCGGGGTGGATCGTGTCGGCTGGACAGGATGGGTTCGCTGTACTGTGGACGTGTCCGGGTGTTGGACACGGGGGTTGATGTTGTGTACAGTGGAGGAGGTTGTGTCCAGATGGTGTCGGACACGAAAATTGTAATATTGTAATAACTGGACACAGAAAAATGAATGGATACGGTGGGACACCCGGGGTCGGACCCGAGGCCAACACGGCTGACACGGTAATGTTGGACACGCAGACACGAGCACATAAAAATGGTGATGGCTTGTTGGCTTGTGGGAAAATGTGGGGGCTAGCTAATAATTTTGGAGATTAGGGTTTCTTGGGAATGGTGATGAGGGACTTAAATAGGGAGAGAGTGTGTGGGATGAAGGGTGAGGGTTGGCCCAAATAACGAATGGCCCAGATAATACATGAATAAGCTCATGTGGGAAATGAGGGTGAATGAAAGATGGTAAACTTGTAAAAATTTTAAAAGAAAAGATTAAATTTCAGAAAATATTTTAGGAAAGCTAACTGATTCCAATTTAACTACTAATTAAACCCCTATTTGAAAACCCTAGAAAATATGAAATTCATTTATTTACTATTCCAAAAATGGATATGAAAATTTATTATGAACAACTAGTCCTTCAATAATTTTTATTAAACAAATAATTTTATGATTTCAAGCCAAAAATATTCGAAGCTATAGTATTATATTTACATCATTATTTATCTATTTATTTTATAAGAAATCGACATTTAGAAAAATGATTTTTATAAAAGATTTTAAATCACCTTCTACAATCAAATATTGTTCAAAATCAAATACAAGAATTCAAGAAGAAAATATTTTATAACTTGGTATTTAAAATAAATTAAAAATCTAATTATTTTCAGAAATTTGGAAATCGGAGGTTACAAGTCTACCCACCTTAGAAAAATTTCGTCCTCGAAATTTAAGATCCTCAATAATTGAATTTACACATTATATTATTTCTATCAAAATTTTAAATTTCAAACCAAACAATCATGAAGTAATTCCATAGTGTTATTTCCCAATCTTTCAAAAATTTTATAACATCATATTCCTGAAAATCTTTAAGTTTAAAATCAAATTCAAATTTTTATCATAATCTCCTCCAAAATTTAAGTTCGTATCTAATTACTCAAGGATTTTAATATCCAATCCTCCAATTGAATTCCAATAAATGTCTATTTATAACATTTAAAAATCTGTATCCCAAATTTAAATTTTAAACACTAATCCATCATTCATCTTACTCCTCTAACCCAATTTCAATTTATGCTTATTCAAATATAAATCCTCCTCCCGAGTATTAAATTTGACACTATTCCATTAACGATTTATTTCCTGATTTTCTTTTTCCTCAAATACTCAACGATGCGATACTTTCAGAATCTTCAATGCAACATTCATAATATAACTATAAAATTTCTATCTTGCAATCAAATAGAAAAATGATAATCTCTCAAATTTTAATAATCAATTTAATCATATCAAGACCTCCTAAAAATTAATAAATCCTCAAATTTTTGGCTCTGTGAGTTTCTTAATTCTCTATTTAAGTTAATGTTTATCCTCGAATTTCAATCGTACCTCGATCTTCGCAAAATCAATGATCCATCAACTCTGTTATAACAATCCCCTAAATTCTTTATTTAAAATAATGCTCATCCATAATTTAATCATCTTGTCCCTTTTTGTCAGTCATAACCTTGTTATAGATTCTTTGCTATGGTCAAAACCCTAATGATCATGGTTTAAGAAAATTCTACCTACAGCCATGCAATTTAAGAAAAATATATAGGTCATGTATCTTTTGCCATGGTATTTCAGTCTCTGTTAAGGTGTACTACTAGTTATATCCTAACAAGAAAATCATGAATACGAACTACAGCACTTAGGGAAATCAATCAATCAAGAGACGGGAACATTAGAAAAAGAACCTGCTAACATATTACTTGTAGTATCTACTATCTCTAACAAACACTTAACTCTAGCACATTCACTAACAAATTCCTATTCATGTACACTGGTACCCATATCAACTACTCATTAATCCACAAAATCCATAAATACATCCGTATTGCATACACCTGTTTATTAACACCAAAATCTGATGCCATGAATCTCTAATATAACCATGATTCAATAATGCATCCAAGTTGATACCTCTATCTCTTTAGTACCATACCCTCTGTCAGTTCCCGTTCCTACTACAATTGTTCATACTAGTCGTTCTTATCACTCAAATATACGTCAAGTGCAACACCATACTAAATACTGCTCTTTCCAATACAACTTTAGATGGACACCCAAGTCAGTCTGCGGTGCCATCTCAATCATGCTCAATCACCAGATCCTTACACATGTATATTATCTACTCATATATTAATATTCATATCTCTCATCTACCATAAAATTAATCCTCAAATAATCGTCAAGGTTTAACTTCTCGAACAACTTAAAATAAATTGTATATACTTCCTCAAAATCAGATACTCGATATCGAAATAAAATTTAATCACTCCAAAAATCTTTGTAGCCTTAACCATGTTTATTGAATTCATATTTGAATTCTCAAAATTTTAATGACATAATCTCAACTCCTCAATTATTCTAAAAATAAAACCTTATTTCCACCTTTTAATTTATAATTCTATAAATGTACATATCAGTGCTCACGGTCTCTGATACTCAAGGTGCACTCAATGCATCTAGTGTCTATAATTGCGTACTAAAATTGTACTGCCTGAATCACTTGCACCATTACCTCCAAATGATCAATGTATTTTCTTCCAGGATTTTCCAATTAAAATCAACTAGTCTATAAGCTAATTATCATCAAGCAGCGTGCTTACTGTTATTTGTGTCATTGTCGACTAATCTTGATATGGAACCATTAGCACTCTTGGTATTATATCACTAGCTTCATTAATGGATTATCTCATCAAGCTCATTAGAACTCATGATCTCCTGTATCCTCTATTACACTCATGTTTCTTTACTCTCATGGGCAAGTATATGGTTCCTCATCTCGATGGTTGTATATGTATTTCCTTTAATCCTTTAAAGCCTATTAACTAATCCGTGATACGCTTCACCATCTTCATTACCCATTCCGATATTTCTCTACTCATGACACCTCATTAACTTTATGCGTATATATTTCCTTACCCTTAACACTTCCGATATCAATCATCAAATTGAACATCATGCTCCATTAATTCTTAACACAATTGTCTTGATACCTAATTGTTTACATAAATCACTCAATTACATAATCATGATTATCCAAGACGGGTAATTGGCTCTGATACTAACTCTGAGAACTATCACTGATACTCTATACTCTCCTTCTACTTATAGTACTATAATGACACTTATCCTAGAACCATTGTTACAAGGTATTATGCTATGGGTTAATTCTAGATCAAGGCCTACTGCTCACATGTCCAACTAGGAAACACTTATAACTCACAAGCAACACTCAGTCAATACCAATACAAGACACAACCAAAATTGCAAGTCACTAATTATCATACTTAACAAGGAATCCTCAAAGAATAAAAGCTCAAAAAGGAACTGGATCAAGGACGGAAGGTATCTTTACTGCTAGTAAAGAAAAGAAGCGATGGAACAAAGTCCTGGAATAACATAAATAGATAAGTCTTGAGATGATACTTTAAGAACCAATTTAAGGTACAACCTGATAATCATACACGTCCATCAGAAATCATGACACACAGAATCCTCGCCACGCCAGTAAGCATAGATGCGATAAACGACAGGTTCCGTAACTAAGGTATGCAACCCTATAATCATGTCATCTAGAATACTCGCCACGCCAACCGATATGGCTGCGAAAAACTCTAAATTTCATAACTATAGTATGTACATCCAAGTTAGGTTCCTACGTCCTCGTCACGACAGCTAATATGGCTGCGATAAACTCTAGGTTCCATAACCAAAGTAGACGTTTTACCTTTCTCTCTGTCCTCATCAAAATATGTCATCAGATGATACCGTAAATTTAGCCCATAAAATTCATCTCGATATGAAATCAACTCAACAACGATACCAAGAATTAAATTTAACAACTGGTCAACAAGAATCAAACTCAACAATGATACCAAGATTTTAATTTAATAACTTATCAACAAGAATCAAGTTTAATAACAACAAGCGAGAGCGGACGGAAACAAGGAAAAAGATTTAATTTGGAAATTATAATAAGATTCTCAAGGGGTCGTCCCAGGAATCTCTCAAGAATTTGTGATTGAGTATTCTCTCTCATCCTAGTATCCTATATCCTATATTCTATAGCAGGCATGTAGTAGTACAACTAAGACGTCACACTACCACGACATCGCATAACTTGCGAAGTCTGACCTGCATGGGCCACCACTAAAAACGTGTCACGACCTGCACCCGGTTTAGGGGCACGAGAGCGTGGGTACGTCCAGCCTACGCCGCAGCATCGGCGGTAGAACGCTGTCTAGGTCAAGTACAATCTAAATAATCTCACACTAGTATCCAACTCCATAAGGAGACACGGATAATACTATAAAATGAACAACATACTCAATCACAACTACAGCACGATAAGAATTTGAAGAAACAAAAGAATACAACACAAGTCTACTGACAAAATAATCATACCTGAAATCAGTAACAACCAATCCCCAAGTGTCAGAAACAAGTCCACTAAGGTCACAGTCTGGAAAAATATTTTCCAGTCAGGAAGGAGCAAAGTACATCTCTAAATAGCAGTTCTATATAAATGACATAAACTATGTAGCAGTTCTAGATGGAAATATACCAGATGCATGTATAGGTACGAGAAATGTACAATGAGAGAAATACTGGAAATACTGTAAGTAAATGCAGGAAAAGAACAATATGTCAATGAACAAGAACCCTATGACTAAGTGTGTGAGTACTAGCTTTAATATGTGATCGGCTTGGGAACTTGATCAGGCTGGTTACATGTGATTAGCTATGGTTCATATAAAGTCAGGCTAACCGTTGGTTAGCTATGATGCATGGAGAGATCAGGCTAATCACACGTAACAGCTATGGAGCATGTAAATGGTCAGGCCGCACCCGACGTGAGATGTGGGGTGAGCTATGGTGCATATAAAGTTGGGTATGATCACATATCTACACTAAAGTACTCCCCAAACCCCCGACTGGTATAGTAGATCCAATCATGGTACGCTATGGCACAGGATTCCCTAGGGAGGTAGGAAATCTCCCGGGGTCTCAGTGTCTGTACATGCACAAGATATCAAGGAAACAAGTCTTGTACAAGCTACAGCATGAATAAGAAATAACATCTCATGACGAGATCCGTGTATACCAATCCTTGTAACCAATGTGTCAAAAACATGGATATTTATACTAGATACAGTGAACATAGGAGATATCATAAATTAGAAACTAATCAGAGAATGTACTCGCCTTGGGTCCTTAGCTGGTAATTATTGATGTCCTGTTCCAGAGTATCCCCTGGGTGAACCCACAGTCCTATAAACATATCACAATATCACATTTGCATCAGATGCTATACTAACACACAAACAAAATACTAACTCAGGGCTATGCCAGGCAGGGCACTAGTCAATTAGGGCCATCTAGTAGGGATACGTATATAAATACACATATTATTAATTATCATTAATACTTACAATATATATACATGCACCAATTTAAATGTATTTACAATATATATATATCTTTTAAATACATATTTGATTTATACTAGTTGAACATTATATATGTATACTCATACATATGCTAAAATATATTTTAAAATATATATATATGTATATTGTCAATGTTATTATTAAAATATATACTAATACTAGTACATCACATTAAATACATATACAATACATTAATTGTATGTACAAGATATATATATATACATTTATACTAATTATATATTTTTATACCAAAATACCTACATATATATATTAAATGAAATACACATACTATACACCAAAATACGTTTTTTACAAGTACATATATATCAATACAGTTTTATATATATACTAAATATATTTACATACCAAATACTTACGTATATATATATATGTATATACATATATACCAATTTCAAATACTAACATATACTACGTATATATAAGTATATACCAAAATATACTGAAAATACAGATATACATATATACAAATTTTTATATTGAAATATATTAAGTATATACAAAATATATACATATACATATACCAATATTACATATTAATATTACCAAATCCTTATATATAATACATAACTAAATTCATACATTATAAACAATAAAACTAAATATATATATTACTAAATGAATTATATATAATTAATAAGCTAATTATATATAATTACTAAACTAATTATATGAAATTAATAAACTAATTACATACAAATAAACTAATTATATATTATATATATTACTAAACTAATTATATATAAATTGAACTAATTATACATTAATTAACTATTTACATATAACTAAACTATTCACATAAAAATAACTAATTATATAAACTAAACTAGTTATATGTAATTATTAAATTAATTATATGTAATTAATAACTAATTAATTATTTACTGACTGATTACTAATTAATTTCTGATTAATAACTAATTACTGATTATTACTAATTAACTAATCAAATCATATATTAACTAAACTAATTAAAAAACCAAACATTTCACTGAAATCGAAAGAGGGAACGGAGAGGGGGCTCACGTCGGGGAGGGGTGTTCCGGCGTCGACGGAGGAGGTCTCGCCGGGGTCGGGCCGGCAAGGCGTCGGCGGACTGCTCGTTCTGCTGTGGCGGCGGCCGGGTCTGATGTGGCGGCGGCCGGTGGATCTGCTATGGTCGACGGTGGAAACTCGAGAGCGGCGGATCTGCTCGAGGCGGCGGCGCTCGGTTCGAGGAGGCGCAGCGGTCGACGGCTCGACGACGGGGTGCTCGGTTCCAGGCGGCGGTGGAACTCGAGAGCGGCGGCGGGTCTGCTCGAGGCGGCCACGGCTCGGCTGATCTGAGGCGGCGGGTCTGCTCGAACTCGGCGATGAGGGGATCCGCGGCGGCGGCGGTCGACTCAGCGAGGGCTCGGCTCGAGGATGCTCCAGGCGGTGGTTGCAGGCGGCCACCGGCGCTCGACGCCGAGGGGGAGGCCTCGCAGTCACCGGCGTTCGACGACGAGGAGGAGGACTCAATCGCCGGCGGCAGCGGGATCTAGGTTAGGGTTAGGTTCTGTGGATGTGTCGGGGTGGATCGTTTCGGCTGGACACGATGGGTTCGCTGTACTGTGGACGTGTCCGGGTGTTGGACACGGGGGTTGATGTTGTGTACAGTGGAGGAGGTTGTGTCCAGATGGTGTCGGACACAAAAATTGTAATATTGTAATAACTGGACACAGAAAAATGAATGGATACGGTGGGACACCCGGGGTCGGACCCGAGGCCAACACGGCTGACACGGTAATGCTGGACACGCAGACACGAGCACATAAAAATGGTGATGGCTTGTTGGCTTATGGGAAAATGTGGGGGCTAGCTAATAATTTTGGAGATTAGGGTTTCTTGGGAATGGTGATGAGGGACTTAAATAGGGAGAGAGGGTGTGAGATGAAGGGTGAGGGTTGGCCCAAATAACGAATGGCCCAGATAATACATGAATAAGCTCATGTGGGAAATGAGGGTGAATGAAAGATGGTAAACTTGTAAAAATTTTAAAAGAAAAGATTAAATTTTAGAAAATATTTTAGGAAAGCTAACTGATTCCAATTTAACTACTAATTAAACCCCTATTTGAAAACCCTAGAAAATATAAAATTCATTTATTTACTATTCCAAAAATGGATATGAAAATTTATTATGAACAACTAGTCCTTCAATAATTTTTATTAAACAAATAATTTTATGATTTTAAGCCAAAAATATTCGAAGCTATAGTATTATATTTACATTATTATTTATCTATTTATTTTATAAGAAATCGACATTTAGAAAAATGATTTTTATAAAAGATTTTAAATCACCTTCTACAATCAAATATTGTTCAAAATCAAATACAAGAATTCAAGGAGAAAATATTTTATAACTTGGTATTTAAAATAAATTAAAAATCTAATTATTTTCGGAAATTTGGAAATCGGAGGTTACAGGAACTCTGATAGAAGTACCTCTAGCTCCTCCTCGGATGCGTACCTCATCTCCTGCCCAGGTCTATACACTGTAGGATAGTAAGCCTCATCTAAATCTGGAAGAGAACCAGGTCCTCAGAGGGACGTAACAAGATACAAAAATGCATGCCATATATAAATACTGAATAAAATAAAGGGGTGTGCTAACCATCAAAGTGAATGCAATATGAGGACAACCTTGGTACGTATGGGTAGGTGTAGGCATAACGTCCACACTCCGAAGAATATGGTATCTGTACATTTAACGTCCATCATTCTGAAGAATGAGGTATCTGCAAATATATACGTCTGTATCGCTCCGAAGAACGCGATATCTGTATAAAGGAAGTCATTGGATCCGTAGCTCCTCCAGATACTACGGATTCCAATGTGTGTATCCCATACGCCTACTAGTTATCCTCCCCATCCAATGTAGATATACAAGTCGAATACACGATGTGCATACCACGTAACTATATGCCAAGTCTCAACTAATTAGATAACCCTAATTACGCACTAAACCGTGATGCATGTCACACGTACCGATAGCTAGTCGGGTACGCGAACCTGTATCCCAACATGAGTTTATCATCGTGATGCGTGTAAGAGTGTCAGGGTCTAGGAAGACATCATAATACTCTCACAATGGTGGGTGAATCAGCTATTGACTAAGTCAAATATACTATACATCGACGCATTCGTCGACCGCACCCGAGTCAATCTCGGACATGCACAGTTTATATGTAATATTGCAACAAGATATCATGCAATAATTTATAATTTAAATTAAATAGTAAATATGGCAAGGTATACTTGCCTGGGTCCTCAAGCTGCGAGTGACAATAACCTGCTCTTGAAGTCTCGCCTGAACGGTCCAGCGACCCTATACATATAATATAATATGATATAATCATCAGTCGTTGCGCTAGTACGCACAGGAACACTATGCTACAATTAGTCATAATGCAGGGGGGTCACGACTAGTCATCTAGCAGGGTCGCGTGTGCACGCAACTAAGACGTACACGTGTCATATCTTCAATTATCGTGTACATCAAGACAACAAATTATCAAGATATGCTATAAAACTAAATACATATAATACAGAAATACCAGTCCTAGCTATCATGTTAGAGTGCACAAGGCCAATGTCTAAACTTTTAGGTCAACACAGTGTTCACATTAAAATAGTCATATTTATTATGAGTAATTACTAATATTAATTTCTATTCTAAAATAAACACACACACACACATATTGCACTTAGGGTTTTACATTACCCGTGTCCGTTCAACGATACATCGACACATGGAGAAAAGAATGCAATAAGTATGTTTACCTAGTTCGTTCGTGGCCGAGGGGGTCGTGGTTCGTCGGCGGCCTATCTTCGACGAAGGAGGGAGGATATAACAGCAGCTCCGGAAGCAGCTTACAGCAACGGCAGCGGCTCCGGCGGCAGTGGCGGGGGGTTGTTGGCGGTGGAGAATGGCCGTGGTCAGGTGGTCAGGGTGGTGGTGGTCTAAGGTAGAGGTGGTCAGGGTATGGATGGTGCGACTGATGGTGATGATGGAGTTGGTGATGGTGATGATGGTGTTGGTGATGGCGGTACTAGGGATGGTGGCGGTGGTTATTGATGGTGGTGCTGGGGGCAGTAAAGATGGTGAAAGGGACGATGGTGGTGGAGGTGGTGATGCTTATGGCAGAGGAGATGATAAAGAGGGTGGCGGTGGGGTCGGGTTGAGGGTGCGGGTTGTTGATGGTGATGATGATGAACGGAGAAGGAGGAGGAGGAGGAGGCTAGCTGCTGGTGGTGGGTTGACGTCGAAGGGGTGCAGACGGAGGAGGGATATAGCTGAGGCGGTGGCTGTGCAGTGGATGATCGGGGAAGGATGGAGGCGGCCGGGTTGGTGATGTTAGGTTTTCGACTAGGGTTTTTCTAGATGATGTAGGTTGTAGATTTTAGGTTTTAGGAGAGAGAAAGAGTTGTATATATATAAGAGAAAGAGAGGGAGAGGTGGCTGTCCTCGAGAATTGGGCCGGCTGGATATTATTCTAGGGTGAGAGAAAAATCTACATGATGAATATGGCTAGGATGGTTTTGGTGATAGGTCCCTAACAATTGGAAAATTGCCCAAATGATAGAATTTGGGATTTAATGAGGGAGAACACCATGTTTGGTGTGAGGTAGTGGGCTAAAATGGTGTATGGTGTTTAGTATAAACCTTGAGGGTGTGAGTGGAGGTTAGGGTTGGAGTTGGGTCTAGTTTTGGGTGAGGTTGGGTCCTTACACCAATTTAATTAAAATTAGTATAATTGGTGCTCTTTAATTAATTGGAAATATATAGGGTTAAAATTGGTGGAACACAAGTGTCATGGACGTAGCAGACTCAGAATAGAATAATGTCATAATTTGAGTTGTACAAACGGGTTGAGGTTGTGTCTCCAATTTCGATTGGAACGAACAAAGATGCAAAGTTGGATTTATTTAGATTTAAACATGGACGTTTATAACGAATATTGTGCGACTAACATAAAGCACAATATAGAGTATTTATGAGTTACACAAAGGTCAGAATGGAAAGTTGGCTTATCTAGGAAAAGTGTGTGTAAAATTTGTTTGAAGGCAAAGCTAGTGTAGTGCTCCAAATATCAAAGCAACGGTAAGGTGCACTAAGTGATATAAATATTGCACAATAAATCTAAAATACTGTGTTCTAATTCTAATTGGATTCAAACTAACCCTAGTATCTCTATCTAAGCTAAGTAGATCTAAATTTGGTCGAGGGAGTTTATAATCTACCCTCCTTAGAGTATTCCGTCCTCGAAATTAAAACATACATATGGTAAAAACTACTGACTAAAATTAAATGCTACTACATACCTAGGCCTTCGAAGAGATGGCAAAAGCGTTGTCGGATATCATCCTCTCTCATTCCTAGGTTGACTCGCCTGGTGCATGATACCTCCATACGACACGAACTAAAGGGATAGTCTAACCTCGCAATACCTTCTCGCTTCTGTCCAAAATCTCTACAGGCTCCTCTAGATATGATAAACTCGGCCCGACTGTAATCTCTGAGTGGTCAAGCACATGACTCAGATCTGGTATGTACCTCCTTAGCTGAGATATATGAAAGACGTTATGAACTCCTTCTAATGTCTGTGGCAACGCTAATCTGTAAGCATCCTCTTCGATGCGCTCTAACACATCAAATGGTCTGATATACCTCGGACGCAGCTTTCCTCTGCCTCCAAACCTGATGGTTCCTCGGGTAGGTGAGATTTTCAGAAACACATGATCTCCAACCTAGAATTCTAGGGGTCGTCGATGCGCATTTGCCCAATGCTTCTGTCTATCCTGTGCTGCTCGCGGGTACCCTTGGATCTTCTTTACCTTCTCCATAGTACTAACAACCAACTCTGGTCCAGGAATCTGCCTCTCGCCCACATCACTCCAGCATACTGGGGAACGATACTTCCTGCCATACAATGCTTCATAGGGAGCCATCTGAATGCTCGCTTGATAGCTATTATTGTAGGAAATTTTGACCAAATATAAATGGTCCTCCCATGATCCACTGAAATTAAGCATGCATGCCCTCAAAATATCTTCCAGCGTCTGAATGGTACGCTCGGACTGGCCATCTATCTGCGGGTGATACGATATGCTGAACTTCAGGCGGGTACCGAAACTCTCTTGCATACTCCGCCAAAAGTAAGATGTGAACCTCGTATCCCTATCAGACACTATACTGACTGGCACTCCATGCAGTCATACGATCTCCCTCATATACATATCTACTAAGACCTCTGTAGACTACCCAACTCTGAAGGGTAAAAAGTGAGCGGACTTGGTGAGTCGATCCACGATCACCCATACCGTATTGCGACTACTAGGACTCCTCGGAAAGCCCATAACGAAGTCCATAGTGACGTGCTCCCATTTCCACTCAGGTATCGGGAGCGGCTGAAGTAAACCTGTAGACCTCTGATGCTCAGCCTTGACCTGCTGACACACCAGGTACTTTGCCACAAAGCGGGCTATCTCCCTCTTCATTCCATGCCACCAATAGTACTGCCTCAAGTCTCTGTACATCTTCGTACCTCCTGGATGAATATAGTATGTTGAACTGTGCGCCTCTGACATCAGCTCCTGATAAAGTTCTTTATTCGGAACATAGAGACGATCTTCACATCTCAAAGTCCCATCCTCGTGTATGCGTAATCCTGTCTGTATCCCGGCCTCTATCCTCTGTCGAAGCCTCTGGAATCTGGCATCTGTTGGCAAGGCAGCCTTAATCCTCTCAATCAATGTCGATTAAAATAGGAAACTTGACAACTGGCCGTCTGCTCCAGGCATAATGACCTCTATACCCAACTGTTCTAGATCTCTCAATAGATGTTGCTGGGTAGTCAAAAATAATTCCATGGTCTCTTGCTCAATGCATCAGCTACCACATTAGCCTTTCCCGGATGGTACTGTAGCTCAATCTCAAAGTCTGTCATTACCTCGAGCCAACGTCTTTGTCTCTAGTTCAGGTCCTTTTGAGAATAGACATACTTCAGGATTTTGTAATCTATGAATATCTCCACTCGTTCTCCGTATAGGTAGTGCCTCCAAAGCTTCAAGGCAAAGATCACTACGGCAAGCTCCAAGTCATGAGTGGGATAGTTCTTCTCATGGGTCCTCAGCTGTCTAGAGGCATAGGCCATAACTTTCCTATGATGCATCAAGACACGTCCTAATTCTTTCCTAGACGCATCGCTTTAGATCACGAATCCTTCGGGTCCAAAAGGTATAGTCAAGACGTAGTCAGACGCTTCTTTAGCTCATCGAACGTCGTCTGACACTCCTCTGTCCAGGTGAACTCCTGCTCCTTACAGGTCAAGCGGGTCATCGGCTCTGCGATCCTTGCGAAGTTCTCCACGAACCTCCGGTAATATACGGCAAGTCCTAGGAAACTCCTCACCTCCGAGACGTTCGTAGGGGTTGGCCACGTCTCTACTGATGAAATCTTCGCTGGATCTACCAAAAAATACCATCTCCTGAGATAACGTGTCCGAAAAAAGTGACACGATCTGGGAGGAACTCACACTTGCTCAACTTGGAATAGAGCCTCTCATGCCTCAGCGTTTCTAACACTAATCTTAAGTACTTTTCGTGCTCCTTGTGGCTTTTTGAATACATCAAGATATTGTCGATGAATACCACGAACTGGTCCAGATACTGGTGGAAGACTTTGTTCATCAGGTTCATAAAGGCGCATTCATCAGTCCAAAAGGCATCACCAAGAACTCGTTGTGACCATAACGAGTCCTGAATGTCGTCTTTGGAATGTCTTCTCTTCACACCTTTACCTGATGATAACCCGATCTCAAGTCGATCTTCGTGAACACCACTGCTCCCATCAGCTGGTTGAACAAATTATCAATTCGCGTTAGGGGGTACTTGTTCTTGATAGTCAAAGAATTAAGGGCTCTATAATCAATGCACATACGGACTGTCCCATCCTTCTTTAGTACAAACAATACTGGTGCTCCCCAGGATGATGTACTAGGATGGATAAATTCCTTGATCTGTAACTCCTCTAACTGTAGCTTCAGCTCATCCAATTCCTTCTTCGCCAACCGGTACACATTTGAAGATACCGACGTTGCTCCGGATACTAACTCAATAGTGAACTCTACGTCTCTATCTGGCGGTAATCCTAGCAATTCCTCCGGGAAAACATCCTCGAACTCCGCAACTATTGTCACTACCATATTTTCTAGGAAAGGGTATTTTAGTCATTTCCTATTTAATTAATTATTGTGCTTGGTAAATAATTATTTGTTGTATTATTTAATTATTGTTAGATGTTGTTTAATTATTTTAGACTTATATTAGTGGACCCAACTAGTTTAGTTTGGACCCATGGACCAACATGAATTTAATTAGTTAGACTTGGCCCATTTAGAAAGCCCATTGTTAAGGAGATGGATTAAATTAATTAAGTCATTAGACTAGAAGCTTCCTTCCTTAATTATTTCTTCATGAGAGGCCCCAAGGGGTACATTGGACATTTTATAACTGCTTGAGGAAGGGGTAGGGGCCGGCCTATATTAGAGGGGGGAAAATTTCTCTCTCCTCTCATTTGTATTTCAAATCTAGATCTAGAATTTCCTACTACCAAATTCCTTTCATTCCCATTCCATTTTCCTACCAAATTTATTCCAAATTCTTCCTAATTTACCATTAGAAAGTTGAGAAGCAAGGATCTAGAAGAAGGAAGCAAGGATCTACAAAGAGGAGCAAGGATCTACAATTTGGAAGCAAGTTCATCTCAATTGGAGGTTTCATTGGGAATCCATCTCCCAATAGGTATAATTCAATTTTTTCTCTTAAAATAGCTTAATCATGTAAAATCAACCCATATGTATGTACTACCCATAGGACTTGATTTTGTGTTCATAAGAAACCCATGGAGAAAGTTATGGTACTTTTTGTGTCAATTTTGGAGAAATTCCGAATTTACATTTTGTTGTGTGTGTCAATTGATCCTATAGGTCAATTGGGCATTGGTTATGTGTTTGGGGCTAGTGTCGTGTCCACAATTGGGTACGTGTGGGTCGTATCCCAATAATTTGGTGATACGTGTCGTTTTGGGAGTTTTTTCTCCGACACGGGACTTTGTACATGTCGTATTTTGACACGGACACATAGATCTACATTTGACACTTTGAATTATTCATAAATATTATTTGTAACTTGTTTGTGTCCTTCGGGGTGCAATTGGTTGTGTGTTGGACTCGTGTTGCATGCGTATCCTAGATCTAGTGGGATACGGTATGATACTCTCCATTTGTGTGTGTTTATGTGTAGATCTAATTATTTGTGGTTTAATTCTTCAATTATAAATTAGTAAATATATATAGATGTTATATATTTATTTTAGCGTATTTATTATGGTATGTATTGTAGCATAGATCTATGTATTTTTATGTATACTAATATGATGTATAAATATATATGTAGCTTTCTTTACATGCATTTATATATGTTACAACTTGTTAATAAAATAAATTATATATAAATGTTTCATAAAATATATTTATGTGTTAAAATGAGTAATTATATTAATTATAATTATTATATAATTAATTGTATATTAATGAATATATTTTTATGTGTGCTTTTAGCCATGTTAAAATATGTACATTAGTACATGGAATGTGTATTGTAGCTTTTAATATTATTTATATGTATAGGATTATGTATATATAAGTATTTATTAATTTAATTGTTTTATTTATATATATATATATATATATATATATATATATATATATATATATTGAGTTATATATTTATATATATATATATATATTTATATATATATTAATTGTTTTGGCGACGGCTGCATTAATGATAGATTCTGTCATTAAAAACAGCAGCAGCAGCCGCTGTAGCTCACTGTGCATAAATGACAGTTCTGTCATTAATGCTGCGGGCGGGATTTTGAACAGCAGTGGCGACGGTTTTATGTGACAGTTGATTGACTGTCACCAATTAGTGCAATGGGTTTTATATACAGCGATTTTTGGCGACAGTTTTTCAGTGACAGTTAGAACTGTCACTATAGGGCCTGTTTATTGAAATTCAGTGTTTTAACACACTATTTTCAGTGACAGTTAGGCAATTTTAATTTATATTTTATATATAATAATTATATATATATATGTATATATATGTGTGTTTATTGTGAGGTATAATACTAGTATTGTTATAATTTTAAATTATATAATATAATAGTTTATATATAATATATTATGTATAAGGATAAATAATATATCTATGTATCTTGAACATTACTTTGTGTGGGTACCAAGATGGTTCAAAACCATGGTCCCTAATTGTTGTAATTTAATATTCTATATTATTATGCATTATATTTAATATATATAGGTATTGTGAGGTTTACCTTGGATTCACGTATCCGAAGATACGGTATCCTAATATTTAAGGATGTAGTCTTATGACTTAGATCTTAGTATTTTGATCCAAGATTTTGGTGCTAGACTTGTGCAACTTAGAAATAGATAGTTGACCTTAGTTGACCATAGTTGACTCATAGTTGACCACGGTTGACTTTTGATTTAGAATTGACTTATTGACCTAGAAGTTGACTAGTTTAACTTGTTCTCTTTTCGGGACCTTGTATTAATATTGTATTCCATATCTAGGTCTTCGAGGTACCGAGTCAGACATCTGTGAGACTGTTCATTGGACTTCAGGCGAGTACATTCTCTGATAGTTTCTCATTTATGATATCCTCTATGTTCGTTGTATCTAGTGTAGATATCCATGTTCTCTTGACACTATGGTTACACGGATTGGTATATCTGGATCTCGTCATGAGATGTTATTCCTTGGTATATGGTGTATATGGTACAAGTATTGTTTTATTGGTTATCTTGTACATGTACAGACACCGATTCTCGGGAAGACTAGCTATCTTCTTGGGGAATCTACTGCCATAGCATACTGTGGTTGGATCTATTATACCAGTCGGGATGGGGAGTATTAGTATAGATATGTGATCAAATCCCTATTGAATAAAGTACATATTACATAATAGTGTTGATCATGCACCGCACGTACGATTAGCCAGGCCACATTGCATCTTGCCCAAGCCGATCATATGTTAAGCTAGTACTCACACACTTAGTCATTAGTATTATTGTTTCATTGGCATTTGTTCATTATTGTATTTATTTCCAGTATTTCTTTATTGTATATATATCTCTTATATCTATTGTGCATCTTGTTATCCATAGCTATTTACTGTTACATAGTTTTTATCATTAATTAGAACTGCTATTAGAGATGTACTCTGCTCCTTTCCTGACTGGATATATTTTTCCAGATGATACTGAGGAGTGGTACCCTACCTTTTATGGACCCCAGGATATTGTGGGTTTAGATTCTGAGATCCTGGCTCAAGAGGGACTTATGCCAACTGAGACAGTTGACCCTGGAGTTGTAGCTTCGTAGTATTCTTTTGTACTGGATTTGTCTCCAGCTTATTTCTGTATTTTTGAGACTCATTGATATATTTTAGACTCATGAGTTGTATTATGACTATTCTATTCTTTATCTGATTCGTGCTCATTTCTATCTTAGTTCTGTGATTGAGTATACTATCATTATTGGTGGTTCATTATATTGTTAGATAGACTATCTAGACAGCGTTCTATCACCGATTCTGCAGCATAGGCTGGGCGTTATTTCCGACTAGTACCCTTACACCGGGTGCGGGTCGTGACATATTTTTGGTGGTGGCCCATGCAGGTCTAGCTTCACAAAGTATGTGATATCGTGGTAGTACGATAACTTAGTTGTACTACTCCGAGCCTGCGATAGGATATAGGATATAGGCTGAGATACTCAATCACATCTAGAAAAATTCTTTTGATTCAACTATTCTCCTTTGATATTGATACTTGATCTCTTAATCTGTCCTTTCCTTGATGTCTTACATCTTGTGCTATATTGATTCTTTCTTTCGCTTTATCTCAGGATGCCGCCTAAGACTAGATCACAGCAGGAGAGAGCAGTTTCTGAGAGGTCTGCGACGTCCCGAGGGCCTGCACCAGTCACTTCTCCGGTGATTGGAGTGTCAGCTGCTTTCGGAGGTCCACCACCTACTCAGAGGACTGTACCAGCTGTATCTACGGGGCTTCTACCTCCACCTCCTGTGCCATCAGAGGCGTCACAGATGTTTATACTGTTTTGTGAGATGCTCGAGGCACAGAGGGCTCAGTCAGAGGCACATCAGAGGCAAACCGTGTTCTATGGCAGGGCATCGAGAGTGCTCATCAGCTTGCTTGTGCTGTAGTTGAGAGAGGAGTTCCGGTCCAGCAGCAGGTTGTTCCTCAGGTTGCTCAGCTTCGGCCAGGCAACATTCAGGACTTCAAGAAACTGGAGCCTAGGGTTTTCAAAGGGACGGAGGGCATCGTCTATGCTGATGATTGGCTCGAGGACATTGAGCGTCTTATGAGGGTGTCCCGTCTTTCTAAAGATCTGAAAGTTGAGGCGGTAGGACTTCAACTGTTCGATGTCGCTCGTACTTGGTTCATGTAATCACCCTAAAATTTTAAAATATGTTAAAAACAATTTTCAGGATTTTTGGTATTTTTCAAGAATTAAAACAAGGTGTTTGGTCATTAAATGATTTTTAATTGCTAATAATTAATATTAAAATATGATGAAAATAAGATTTTATGTTGTAAAATAAAAAACTGGACTTAGGGTAATTTTTTTGGAATTTATTGGGCCCCGGACCTATTTTATATCACCTAAAAACTATTTTACTTATTTAATTAAATATTTATTTAAGTATTAACCCAAACCCAGCCCAACCGGGCCCAACCCAAACCAAACCGGGCCCAACCCAAACCAAACCGAGCCCGGCCCATCCCTTGGCCTAGCGGGTCGGCCAGACCCGAACCCGCCGCCCGACCCGACCCGGAAACCCTCTTCCTCCCCACGCTCCTGAGCCCGCGGTTCCCGCTGCGTTCTCCGGCCACGTCGCCGGAGAACCGCCCGTGCCTCACCCCCACTACCCCACGACCTCCCCTCGTCTCCGCCTCCTCCGCCACGACCTCTCCCCGCGGCTCTCCCTATAAAACCCTCCTCCTCCTCCCTCTTTCTCCCCCAAACCCAAACCCTAACTCCGGTCACCCTTCCCCCCAGCTCCGGCAGCCACCAACTCGAACCCCCTCCTCCTCTCCTCCGGACGACGCCGCTCCACCCGCCGAGTCCCCCCTAGGCGCCAGTAGCAACAGCACCCGCGGCTTCTTTTCCCCTCCTCCGTCCGGAGCCGCGGCCGCCGTCCTCCCCTGGCCCATCTCCGCCTCCCCGAGAGCCGCCCAGCCCCTCGTCGAGCCTCCGCCGCCCTGAGCCGCCCTTCCCCGGCGAGTCTCGGCCAAACCCGTCCAGCGTAGCTCCGGACACGCGGACACAGCAAACCCCAGCCGCAGGAACGTGGACACGTCCAGGACACGGAGACACGTGTCGGACACGAGAAATCCTCGTTCACGGAGCCCTGTTCAGGTACTCGTAACTTTCTGCTCATAATCCTATTTTCAATTCCGTCAGTTGCATCGCGTAGCCTGCATAACCCTCTCGGTGCCCGTGCAAACCGCTCGGGATATCGCATCCTGTGGTGATCGCGAACCGCGATCCAAAAACAGGAAAACCAACGCCCTGATTCACCCCGGAACTGGGTACGCCCCGCCAAACGGGACGACTTGGTCGCGTGCGGTCTTCACAGATACGTGCACGTCATTGATACAGACGTGCAGGATTTCGCAGAAGTTGATTTGGATGTGCGTGCACACCGGAATCAATGCGTATCCGCGGACCCCGTCCCTATCTGCCCTTTCTGGAATGTGTCATAACTTTGTGTACACATGTCGGATCGAAACGAAACTTGTGCCATCGGACTCATAGCAATACGCTGGTCCTGTGACCCAAGTTTGGTTCGATTCCGAGAACGTTGACAAAATCGCGTGTCGTGGGTCCCACAGGCCCCACTCGACGAACGATTTTGTGATCGGCTCATCGGAATCTAAATCTGGAAGTTCCGTTGAGTTTGTATCAGCGTTCCTGACTTGTTAATACTAAGTTGGACGAATTTGGAGACCTTTGACCCTGACACATTTTTCGGTGCAAAGCGGGCCCACATGCGGACCCCGTTTTGACCCAAAATGGTCATTTTTGCCCCTATGTCCAAATTGGACTCAAGGACAGGCATTTTTAGCTGATTGATATCTTCTGAGCATGATGATAATGTTTGTTTCAGATTCCGGAGACGTTTCTAGAAATTTTCCGAGTAACAGAACAGTAGTTGGAATTCAAACATCAGGCAAGTGTACCTTGCCAAACCCTGCAGCTTGCTTCTTATTTTCTTAACTTATTTATACATCAGTGGACAATTATACCGTGCCAACTTGCAATGATTTCTGTTATAGTACTTGCTGGAGTACTTGTGTAAACATACATAAACTTGATTTAACTGTTCAACCCAGGACCGAGTGATTTTACTTAGCGTCCGATTGCTAGTCGGGTGCCAACCCCGTACGCAGAGTTGTGTAACGTCACATAGACATGGATATCGAGGCCCTATGTATTCTCATACTTGTCTTATCAAGTATATCATAACCCAGGACACTTGACACTATTCATGAGACAGGATCTTCCCGAGATATTCGTGGTGATTCTGTATAGGATACAGGACTTGACAGAGATATTTTATTTATAGACAATATGACTTGTTGCATTAGCTATAATTCTGCTGACATGGACATGAGATGTTATGGTCATGATATGCGTCATTATATTGGGTGGAGAGAGACACAGGCTACAGGCTGTTTCATATATTTATCCACTACTATTGTGAGGTTGTAGACTCTCCAGCAGAGCTAGACCCTTTACCTGTTATTACTGCTACCGGCTCCCCGACACAGAGCTTGTAGCGGTCTCAGCCTGAGTTCTAGTGCTGCTCTCATATTACATATCACTTAGCTGGTTACATAGTTTACCCAATTATTTACTTATTGCTGCACTGCTTATTTATTTGGCTTGTATTTACTGTACCTTGCTATGTCCCCTGAGGACCTAGAATAGATTATGTCCCCAGGTTTAGCTGAGGAGCAGTACCCCGAGATATACGGGACTGGAGCTGAAGCTATTACTGGACTTGATACTGGAGCAAAACCGATCCCTGAGCACGAGGTGACTGCTGAAGACTTTTCCTGAGTACCTGATTTCGTACTCAGTATTTAATTTATGTTTGACTCTTTTGTTCCTGGCCTATTGAGCCAGTGTATTCAGACTTATGTCAGATTATTTCTCCGACCTACTTGTTGAGACTTGTTGCTACTTATTTCCATTTTATTATGCAGTTGATTATATTTATCTTTTATGGATGAGATTAGTTGTGGCATGTTGTCGTAGACCTTATTTTACAGCTTAAGTGCGCTCTGATGGTTCCATTAAATTGGGTTGTCCATCGGTGCGTGCTGTTGGCCATTGCCACGTGTCCAGTCCGTCAGTATTTTGGGACTGGGGCGTGACATGGTTTTTGTGGTGGCCCATGCAGGTCTACGACTAAATTGTTCGGTTTCAACTTAGGAACCGAACAGGCCTGCAATAAGATATGATAAGTAATAGGATCTCATCCATTGATTGAATCGTTTTTGGACTCTATGTCGAATTCAATTTAATTGCTTGAATTGCATCCTGTTTGATTCCTCTGTGCGTTCTCATTGTTTTCTTTTGATGCAGAGTAATGGATCCCAGAAGTGGTGACGAGAACCCCTTGGGTACATCGCCCGAAGCTGTGGTTACCTGTAAAACTGGGGTGACGCTAGATACCAGAGGACAATCCTCTCGGAGCAACCAATCTGGCCAGCCAAGTTCTAGGTTCAGGCGTGATGACATCCCGCCTTCACCCTAGTTCCCTCCATCGATGCCTGTCTTTCCCCCAGGGCAGGCAATAGACGGACAACAAATGTTCCAGATATTATATGCCATGATGCAGGCCCAACAACAGATCCAACAAGAGGCCCAGCGTCATGAGGCCGAGTACTTAAGGAACAGCCTAGTCGCAGCATTGGAGCAGGCAAATCCACCAACTAGGCGACCAGCAACGGGATCTATCACAGATTTCCGTCAACTCAAACCCCGTACCTTCTCGGGCAAGGAAGGATCAACTGAAGTTCATGAATGGCTTACAAACACGCAGCACCAGTTGGAGGCCGCTGAACTTCCAAGGGAGAAGTGGATGACTGCCGTCAGGATGCAACTGACGGACAACGCGCACCATTAGTGGCTGTCCGAAGAAAGGAGGCTCGGACATGATCAAGTCACCTGGGAGGAGTTCTCCAAACTCTTCCAGGAAATGTACATCCCTGCTGTTGCTCGGTTAGAACTCCAAGACAAGTTCAACCGCCTGATCCAGGGCAATATATCGGTGGAGGAATAAAATACCGAATTTATTCGGCTGAGCCGCTTCGCCCCTTCTCTAATTCCTACCGAAGAAGAGAAAGCGGAGAAGTTCTTTGATGGACTCAGGTTCGAGCTCCAGAGGTTAGTCGGATCTGTTGCGCCCACATCATACATCAACGTCCTTGCTGCAGCACGTCGTATGGAGCACGTTACTCGGAGGGAGTCAAGTCTGAAACTTCCATTCTCCTCAGCACCGTCCAAGTTATCACAGGGGGATTCTGCCAAACGACCCCAGAAGAACCTGCCTCAGAAAGCAGCCTCAAAGAACCTACCTACTTGTCATTACTGCGGCAAAGTAGGTCACATTGAAAGGGAATGTAGACGCAAGCTGGGACTCTGCCTGGTTTGTGGATCCAACCAGCACTTCTCAAAGGACTGCTCGGAGCATCGAGAGATAGCTCTAAATCGACCAGCTCTACCTGCACCAAGGCCAGCTCTTCCAGCTGTGGGAGCAACACAAGCAGGAGCTGGAGGAGCCAGGCCACCACTACCACCTCAGGCAGCATTATTTTAGCAGGCTCGTCAGTAGAGAGGTCCAGCTCAGGGACGAGGACAGGCATATGCATTAGCAGTCACGGAGGAAGCTACTGCAGGCGAGGTTATAGCAGGTACCATATTAGTAGCTTCATTACCTGCTGTAGCTTTATTTGATTCTGGAGCCTCACATTCATTCATAGCTGCTAGCTTTGTAGCCACACATAGAGTAGCTACCGCACCTCTCTTGAAGATGAAGAGAATTCTTACGGGAGGTGGTATTATCCCAGTTAGTGATATCTGTAAATCATGTTTAGTAGTAATTTGTGGCAGAGAGATGCGAGCCCAATTTTTGATATTTTCTATGCCTGATTATGATGTAGTACTTGGTATAGACTGGTTAAGTCAGTACCATGCGACACTTGATTGTCGGCTTGGAAAAGTGATATTTAGACCCCCTAGCCTTCCTGAGTTTGAATTTCTTCGGGGAGCTGTAGAGCAAGGTGTCCAGCCAACTCTTGGGGTATTATCTGTAGAGGAGGAGTCAGGTTACCCAAGAGTCATATCGGAGTTTGTGGATGTATTTCCTGACGATCTTCCAGGTTTACCACCTGATCGGGAAATAGAATTCACAATAGACCTAACTCCAGGAGCCGAACCTATTACTTCATCTGTATATCGGCTAGCACCTAAGGAGTTAGTAGAGTTGAAAGAGCAAGTTGACGATCTTCTGGAGAAGGGTTTTATCCGGCCCAGTGTTTCACCTTGGAGGGCACCCATACTTTTTGTACCAAAGAAGGATGGAACTGTACGCTTGTGCATTGATTACAGAGCTCTAAATGCTGTAACCATTAAGAACCGGTATCTCTTATCACGCATTGATGACTTATTTGGCCAATTGAGTGGTGCTAGGGTATTCTCAAAGATTGACCTTAGATCCGGTTATCACCAGATTAGGGTGAAGAAGTAAGATATACCGAAGATGGCCTTCAGAACTAAATATGGATACTATGAATTTCTAGTAATGCCGTTTGGTTTAACCAACGCACCAACCGTATTTATGAGTTTGATGAACGGAGTCTTCCACTAGTACTTGGATAAATTCGTGGTTGTATTTATTGATGATATTCTAGTCTATTCCAAGGACCACGAAGAGCACGAGGAGCACCTCAGAATTGTGCTAGAAACATTAAGAAGGGAGAAGTTGTATACCAAACTCAGCAAATATGAGTTCTGTATGGACAAGGTGCCATTCTTGGGACATATCATCTCAGGAGAAGGACTGTCAGTTGATCCGGAGAAGGTCACTGCAATAAAAACTTGGCCAACACCTACCTCCGTTGTAAAAGTGAGAAGTTTTCTCGGACTTGCTGGGTATTACCGGCGGTTCGTAGAGAATTTTTCAAGGATTGCGGAGCCAATAACGAAGCTGACTCGGAAGGATCAGGAGTTTATATGGACGGAAGGATGCCAGAAGGCCTTTGAAGAACTGAAGAGGCGTCTAACAACAACACCAGTCTTAACTCTTCCCTCAGGGTCAGGAGGTTTTGTTGTTTATAGTGATGCGTCCGGTAGTGGACTAGGTTGTGTCTTGATGCAACATGGCAAGGTTATCGCTTATGCATCAAGGCAGTTGAAGGTCCACAAGAAGAACTACCCAACGCACGACCTGGAGCTAGCTGCAGTAATATTTGCACTAAAGATCTGGAGGCACTATCTGTATGGAGAGAAGGTCGAAATCTTTACTGATCATAAGAGTCTGAAGTATGTATATACTCAGAAGGATCTCAACATGAGGCAAAGGCGTTGGCTTGAGTTGATGGTGGACTTTAATATAGATCTGCAGTACCACCCGGGGAAGGCAAATGTTGTAGTCGATGCCCTCAGCAGGAAACCCACGGCGTATTTCTTGACAGAGCAGCCTCAGCTATTACAAGACCTACAAGATCTCCAGATAGAGGTTGTTTTACCTGGACAAAATGGCTTGCTGGCTAACCTCGAAGTTAAGTCATCGCTTATGGAGAGGATCAAATAAGCTTTGCCTACTGATGCCAGATTTCGAAGGCTGAAAGAGAGAACAGAAGTAGGCATGCAGACAGGACTTCGCATCCATGAGGACAGGACATTAAGGTGCGGAAATTGCCTATATGTTCCAAATAGAGAATTAAGGCAGGAGTTAATGACGGAAGCACATAGCTCCATATACTCTGTTCATCCAGGAGGAACCAAGATGTACCGAGACTTAAAGCAGTATTATTGGTGGCATGGAATAAAAAGAGAGATTGCCCGATTTGTGGTAAAATATTTAGTCTGCCAGGAAGTAAAGGCCGAGTACCAAAGGACTGCAGGTATGTTGCAGCCGCTTCCCATACCTGAATGGAAGTGGGAGCATATTACCATAGATTTCGTCACCGGATTTCCAAGAAGCCCCAGTGGAAAAGATACAGTATGGGTTATCGTGGATCGACTCACTCAGTCGGCACATTTCTTGACATTTAGAGTCGGACAATCCACGGAAGTACTAGCCGACATGTATATGCGACAAATTATAAGATTACATGGAGTGCCGGTTAGTATTGTATCAGATCGAGACTCGAGATTTACGTCTCACTTTTAGCGAAGCATGCAAGAGAGTCTCGGCACCCGACTCAAATTCAGTACTGCCTATCATCCACCGACAGATGGCCAATCAGAGCGCATGATTCAGATCTTGGAGGATATGCTGCGATCATGTATACTGGACTTTGGAGGATCTTGGGAAGATCATCTGCACTTAGTGGAGTTCTCTTACAACAACAGCTATCAGGCAAGCATCCAGATGGCACCTTTTTAGGTATTGTACGGAAGAAAGTGCAGATCGCCGATATGTTGGAGTGACGTTGGCGAACGTCAATTACTGGGTCCAGAGTTGGTAACGGAGACAGTTGAGAAAGTAAAGCAGATTCAGAATCATCTTCGTGCAGCCCAGGATAGACAGAAGTATTGGGCCGATACGCACAGACGTCCACTGGAGTTCAAGGAAGGAGAGCACGTATTTTGAGGATCTCGCCCACACGAGGTACTATCAAATTTGGGAGCAGAGGCAAGTTGAGCCCAAGATATATCGGGCCATTCAATATTTTGGAGCGCATTGGTGAGGTGGCTTATTGTCTTGCATTACCTCCATCCTTAGAGGGAGTGCATGATGTATTCCACATCTCACAGCTGAGACGGTACGTGACGGACCCAAGTCACGTAGTTGATCATTCTGAGATTTCAGTGGGCCCTAGCCTGAGATATGAGGAGCAACCGGTGGGTATACTCGACACCAGTGAGAAGACACTGCGAGGACAGACAATCAGACTGGTTCGGGTAGCTTGGAAACAACACTCCCCTGGCGAATCAACTTGGGAACGGGAGGATATCATGCGCCAGAGTTATCCACACTTATTCGCAGATGCAGGTATAACCTAAGCATTCTCTTATTTCCGTAGTTCGTGCCCTTCTGTAGTTTACCCTTCGATTGCGAGGACGCAATCCTCTTAAGGGGGGTAGATTATAATCACCCAAAAATTTTAAAATATGTTAAAAATAATTTTCGGGATTTTTGGTATTTTTTAAGAATTAAAACAAGGTGTTTGGTCATTAAATAATTTTTAATTGCTAATAATTAATATTAAAATATGATGAAAATAAGATTTTATGTTGTAAAATGAAAAACTGGACTTAGGATAATTTTTCTGGAATTTATTGGGCCCCGGACCTATTTTATATCACCTAAAAACTATTTTACTTATTTAATTAATTATTTATTTAAGTATTAACCCAAACCTAGCCCAACCGGGCCCAACCCAAACCAAATCGGGCCCAACCCAAACCAAACCGAGCCCGGCCCATCCCTTGGCCTAGCGGGTCGGGCGGGTCGACCAGACCCGAACCCGCCGCCCGACCCGACCCGGAAACCCTCTTCCTCCCCACGCTCCTGAGCCCGCGGTTCCCGCCGCGTTCTCCGGCCACGTCGCCGGAGAACCGCCCGCGCCTCACCCCTACTACCCCACGACCTCCCCTCGGCTCCGTCTCCTCCGCCACGACCTCTCCCCGTGGCTCTCCCTATAAAACCCTCCTCCTCCTCCCTTTTTCTCCCCCAAACCCAAACCCTAACTCCGGTCACCCTTCCCCCCAGCTCCGGCTGCCACCACCTCGAACCCCCTCCTCCTCTCCTCCGGACGATGCAGCTCCACCCGCCAAGTCCCCCCCAGGCACCAGCAGCAGCAGCACCCGCGGCTGCTTTCCCCTCCTCCGTCCGAAGCTGCGGCCGCCGTCCTCCCCTGGCCCATCTCCGCCTCCCCGAGAGCCGCCCAGCCCCTCGTCGAGCCTCCGCCGCCTGAGCCGCCCTTCCCCGGCGAGTCTCGGCCGAACCCGTCCAGCGTAGCTCCGGACACGCGGACACAGCAAACCCCAGCCTAGACTCGCAGGAACGTGGACACGTCCAGGACACGGAGACACGTGTCGGACACGAGAAATCCTCGTTCACGGAGCCCTGTTCAGGTACTCGTAACTTTCTGCTCGTAACCCCATTTTTAATTCTGTCAGTTGTATCGCTTAGCCTGCATAGCCCCCTCGGTGCCCGTGCAAACCGCTCGGGACATCGCTTCCTGTGGTGATCGCGAACCGCGATCCAAAAATAGGAAAACCAACGCCCTAATTCACCCCGGAACTGGGTACGCCCCGCCAAACGGGACTACTTGGTCGCGTGCGGTCTTCACAGATACGTGCACGTCGTTGATACGGACGTGCGAGATTTCGCAGAAGTTGATTTGGATGTGCGTGCACACCGAAATCAACGCGTATCCGCAAACCCCGTCCCATATCCGCCCTTTCTGGAATGCGTCATAACTTTGTGTACACACGTCGGATCGAAACAAAACTTACGCCATCGGACTCATAGCAATACATTGGTCCTGTGACCCAAGTTTGGTTCGATTCCGAGAACGTTGACAAAATCGCGTATCGTGGGCCCCACAAGCCCCACTCGACGGGCGATTTTGTGATCGGCTCATCGGAATCCAAATCTGGAAGTTTCTTTGAGTTCGTATCAGCGTTCCAGACTTGTTGACACTAAGTTGGACTAATTTGGAGACCTTTGACCCTGACAAGTTTTTTGGTGCAAAGCGGGCCCACAAGCGGACCCCATTTTGACCCGAAATGATCATTTTTGCTCCTGTGTCCAAATTGGACTCAAGGACAGGCGTTTCTAGCTGATTGATATCTTCTGAGCATGATGGTAATGTTTGTTTCAGCTTCCGGAGACGTTTCTAGAAATTTCTCGAGTAACAGAACAGTAGTTGGAATTTAAACATCAGGCAAGTGTACCTTGCCAAATCCTGTAGCTTGCTTCTTATTTTCTTAACTTATTTATACATCAGTGGACAATTATACCATGCCAACTTGCAATGATTTCTGTTATAGTACTTGCTGGAGTACTTGTGTAAACATACATAAACTTGATTTAACTGTTCAACCCAGGACCGAGTGATTTTACTTAGCGTCCGATTGCTAGTCGGGTGCCAACCCCGTACGCGGAGTTGTGTAATGTCACATAGACATGGATATCGAGACCCTATGTATTCTCGTACTTGTCTTATTAAGTACATCATAACCCAGGACACTTGACACTATTCATGAGACAGGATCTTCCCGAGATATTCGTGGTGATTCTGTATAGGATACAGGACTTGACAGAGATATTTTATTTATAGACAATATGACTTGTTGCATTAGCTATAATCCTGCTGACATGGACATGAGACGTTATGGTCATGATATGCGTGATTACATTGGGTGGGGAGAGACACAGGCTACAGGCTGTTTCATATATATATCCACTACTATTGTGAGGTTGTAGACTCTCCAGCAGAGCTAGACCCTTTACCTGTTATTACTGCTACCGAATCCCCGACACAGAGCTTGTAGCGGTCTCAGCCTGAGTTCTAGTGCTGCTCTCATATTGCATATCACTTAGCTGGTTACATAGTTTACCCAATTATTTACTTATTGCTGCACTGCTTATTTATTTGGCTTGTATTTACTGTACCTTGCTATGTCCCCTGAGGACCTGGAATGGATTATGTCCCCATGTTTAGCTGAGGAGCAGTACCTCGAGATATACGGGACAGGAGCTGAAGCTATTACTGGACTTGATACTGGAGCAGAATCGATCCCTGAGCACGAGGTGACTGCTGAAGACTTTTCCTGAGTACCTGATTTCGTACTCAGTATTTACTTTATGTTTGACTCTTTTGTTCCTGGCCTATTGAGCCAGTGTATTCAGACTTATGTCGGATTATTTCTCCGACCTACTTGTTGAAACTTGTTGCTACTTATTTCCATTTTATTATGCAGTTGATTATATTTATCTTTTATGGATGAGATTAGTTGTGGCATGTTGTCGTAGACCTTATTTTACAGCTTAAGTGCGCTCTGATGGTTCCATTAAATTGGGTTGTCTATCGGTGCGTGCTGCTGGCCATTGCCACGTGTCCAGTCCCTCGGTATTTTGGGACTGGGGCGTGACAGTTTAGGAATGAGCCAGTACTGGTTGACGTAGGACAATCTTGGGAGGTATCCAAGGACCTCTTCAAGAAGAAGTTTTTTGCCCGGATAGATAGGCTTGACTTGGGGAGACAATTTAAGAGTCTCATTCAGGGGAGCATGTCTGTGGAGGAATACACTGTGGAGTTCGGCAGGTTGAGCCGATTTGCAGAGTATTTGGTGAGGGAGCCGGAGGTTCGAGCCATTCGTTTCCGTGAGGGTCTAAACTAGGAAGTGAAGATTCTCATTCCGTCTTTTTATGAGACATACTCGGAGATACTTGCGGAGGCACGCAAGGTTGAGCGAGATCTGGGTTTGAAGACCAAGAGAGACCGTGATTCTTTTCTGGGGGCCAACGGCAGTACAGTATCTGCCAAACGTCCTTATTTCCAGTCCAGACCTTTCCAGCAGCCACAGCAGAACCAGACTCCAGCTAGAGCAACTTTTCATCAGGCACCTCAGCAGCAGAGACAGTTACAACAAGCTCCATGCAACTTCTGCAAGAAGCCCGGCCACATCTGGGAAGTTTACAGGAGAAGGCTAGGAGTTTGTTTGTATTGTGGTACTGAAGGACATCAATCGAGGGAGTATCCTCGTCGTGCAGTTCAGGGAGCAGCTCCAGCTCCGAGGGCACAGACGAGACCACCTGCAGCACAGTCGAGGGGACCGCTTTCGACACAGCAACAGCATTTTGTCCAGCATCAGCAGCAGGGAGGAGCTCGGCAGGGACGAGCGTTTGCTATGACAGTCGAAGAGGAGGAACCCACCGGAGATGTCATCGCAGGTTCTATTCTTCTTGATTCCATTCCAGCTTTAGCTTTCTTTGGTAGTGGTGCTTCCCATAGTTTTGTATCTGTTTTTTTGCTCTAAAGCATGGTTTGGTAGCTGAGTCTTTGCTTAGGACTTGCAAGATCATAACCGGGGTATGCATTATCCTGGTTAATGATATTAGCAAGGATCGGAGAGTTACCTTGGGAGGCCGGGAGTTGAGTGCGTGTCTACTTGTAATGCCACTTTCGAGCTACGACATTGTACTCGGGATGGATTGGTTGAGTAGGCACTGTGCTAGCATAGATTGTAGAGGAGGTAGAGTTGTTTGGTCCGCCAGGAGAGCCAGAGTTCGAGTTTGCTAGAGGAGCTACAGAGCAAGGCGAAGGCATTATTTGTGGAGCTATGATGGAAGACAAGGAGTTGCCGCATCCGTTGATAGCAGAGTTCTTGGATGTGTTCCTGAGGAATTGCCAGGATTGCCGCCAGATCGAGATGTTGAATTTTCTATAGACTTGGTGCCAGGTGCAGAACTAATTTCGCAGCATGTCTATAGAGTAAACAACAGCGAGCTGGTCGAGTTGAAGAAGCAGGTGGACGAATTATAGGATGAGGGTTTATCAGATCGAGTTCTTCACCATGGGGAGCCTCGGTATTGTTTGTACCAAAGAAGGATGGATCGGTGCGCATGTGCATTGATTACAGAGCTTTGAATAATCTCACTATCAAGAATAAGTATCCTTTACCACGGATTGATGATCTGTTTGATCAGTTGAGTGGTGCGAAGGTGTTTTCTAAGATAGATTTGAGATCAGGCTACCATCAGGTGAAGGTGAAGCCGGAGGACATACCGAAGACTGCTTTTAGAACTCGGTATGGTCAGTACGAGTTTATGGTGATGCCGTTTGGTTTGACTAATGCACCGGCGGTATTTATGAACTTGATGAACAAGGTGTTCCACCAGTACCTTGACAAGTTCATGGTGGTGTTCATCGACGACATACTCATATACTGGAGGACACCGGAGGAGCATTTGAGGATTGTGTTGGATGTGCTGAGGAAAGAGAAGTTGTATGGTAAGTTGTCCAAGTGTGAATTTTTCTTGGACAAGGTAGAGTTCTTGGGGCATGTTGTGACTGGTGATGGTATTTCAGTAGATCTGAAGAAGATTTTAGCAGTGGAATCTTGGAAGACTCCGATTTCGGTAGCAGAGATCAGGAGTTTCTTGGGATTGGCAGTGTAAACTCCCTCACCCAAAATATGTATTTTGTGTATATTTTATATTATTATATTTATTATAGATGTTAAATTTATTTAGAGTATTCTCTTACTTAATTAGAAAATAAATTTTTTAGTATATTTACTTATATAAATATTTATATTTACTTATATAAATATTTATTTAGAATTATTTTTAGGCTATTTTAGATTATTGGAATTTTTTCCATAATTTTTAGTTAATTAAAAACTAGTAACACTAATTTTCTAGGACTTTGAAGAATTTATTTTATGTTCAAACTTAAATAAAAATATCCCAAAAATTTATTTTAGGTTCTAAATAGTCACATATATTTTCTAGAATTATTTGGGAATTTTCTGAGTATTTTTAGTATTTATTGGGAGTAATTAGGCTAATAACTAATTTTTCAGACTTGTAGAATTTATTGTGCAATCTCAGGAATATAGAATAGACCCACGTTATTTTCTAGGATTTATAATATTATTATATATTTTCTGGAATAAGTTCAAAATTTTTGGAATAATTTTATTATTTATTTTTTGTTATATGGGTAAAACTAATGTTTAGAGCTTCTCCTAATTATAGTAGAAAACCTATGAACATAAAATTATCCCAAGTATTTTTCTAGGGTTTCGGGATTTAAAATATATTTTCTGTAATTTTTTCAGATTTTTATGATTATTTTTAATATTTATTTGGAGTTATTTAGATTTAAAATGACTTAAATAATGTTTTGATAAAGGCAAATCAAAAATAAATAATATAAATAAAACCATCCAATCAGATTCTGACACGTGTCAGCCTATAGATATCCATTCAGCCGCAGGTACATCTCTATATATATATAATAGTTTAAGTTATTTTCTAGGGTTTTTTCTTGAGCCAATTTTTGGAGAATTGCCATCTAGGGTTCCTTCATTTTCCAGAAGCCATTGCGCATAACTCCGGACTCCAAACGAGGCCTAGTTTTTGTGTTAAAACGATATTGAGGTTAGCTTTCAGATTATATAAATTTTTTTCTAAATTATTATTATTAAATTCTGGAAAATTCGTAGAGCACAGCATGTCCGAAAATAGACGTGTTTCGATATTTTTGCAATTTCGGGAGAACCCGGAATCAGAATCATGAACCGTTTAAAGTTTCGGAAAGCTAATGTCGAGGACATATATTTTTCCCAGAATTTAATTCGAAGTATTTATATACTGTTAATTCTGTAGAACTTCTAGGTTAGAATTTAACCATCGGTGCACAATACAAAATTTGTAGGTGCCATAATTCCCAAACGAATTTGAATTCGGACGAGCCATAAATTCCAGCATATTTTTGACACTAAAATATACAGAAAATCATGCATGAAAGTTGAGTTTGTGTCAGTTGACTTTTTGGTCAACAGATCGCCTCGATTTGCGTGCCATGAGTCTCGAGTTGATAAAATTCAGTTCTTTGGACAAAATTAGGGTTTAACAATAAAATTAGATTAAAATACTATTTTAGGTTATTTTATTCAGAATTAAAATAGATTAAATGGAGGAACCTATTTACCCACTTTTGTAACTTAACTTGTTTAATTTATATGACGGATAGATCGGACGACGTCTTGAGTTGGGACTTCATCCTTTTCATACCAGACAAGATACCTTGCCAAATTGCTTACAGTATTTTGCATGCTTAGTATATTTTTGTATATTTATTTTACTTCTGTTTATTTATTGCATGTATAGTTCTATTCAGTCATTACTATATATTAGATATGTTGACACACACTTGACACTTAGTATCATAGAGGACAATCGTTAGGCATATGGGCTTTTAACCACTCTGGTAAACCGTAGTATATAGCTCGCACTACGGGCGTGTGTCGCGCTGGTCGCTACCCCCGCGGTATGTCAATTTCTGGAGTCTCGCTGGTCGCTACCTCCGCGGTATATCGATTTCTGATATCCATTGACGTGTGTGTGAGTTGTGAGGTAGATCGAGTAGCCTACCCTTGCCCATACGTCAAAAAGTTGTCCTTATTTGCATTCATATAGATGTCTTGTACAGCGTACTTATTTATTTTCAAATAATATGCATGTTTACTGTATTCAAGTTGGCTCGCTTTTCTGTATCTTGTTACGTCCCTCTCAGGACCTGGTCCTCTGCCAGGTGTCTCTGTCCTTGAGTATTTGCAGGAGCGCAAATTTGGATGGTTATATATGTTTCGTGGATGTCCTCTCTTCGAGCCCATGATTGCTAGCTGGTATTCTTATATGGTGTTGTTGTGTTGTACTTATTTTGTATTTGCTCTTACATTCGAGTTGGTAGTGGATTTATTTCCATCCAACTATCATCCTTAGATACTTATGTTGAGATCTAGTTATATAGATGCCGGTTATTTATTTATATTGATTTTCTGTGGATGAGATTTAGATTGTACCCTGTGACTTGTGACATATGTTTATACCACTTATGGATTTTATATTCATATTACAGCGTACGTATGGGTTTGGTTTCCATATATTGGAGTTGCCATATCCTTGCGGCTGGCATGCTTACGTGTTCCTAGTCCTACGTATTTTGGGACTAGGGCATGACAGGCAGGCTATTACAGTAAGTTTGTGCAAGATTTTTCGAGGATTGTCGAGCCGATGACCTGACTCACAAGGAAGGATATGGAGTTTATTTGGACGGAGGATTGCCAGGTTGCTTTTGAGGAGTTGAAGAAGAGGTTGACGTCTGCTCCTATTTTGACATTGCCATCAGGGTCCGGAGGTTTTACTATTTATAGTGATGCATCGGGGAAGGATTTGGGTTGTGTTCTTCAGTAGCATGGAAAAGTGATTGCCTATGCATCCAGGCAATTACGTCCTCATGAAAAGAACTATCCTACCCATGATTTGGAGTTGGCAGCCGCCATATTCGCTCTGAAGTTGTGGAAACATTATTTGTACGGAGAGCGTGTGGAGATCTTCACAGACCACAAAAGCTTGAAGTATGTTTTCACGCAGAAGAAGTTGAACATGAGGCAGCGTCGGTGGTTGGAACTGATAAAGGATTTTGATATCACTTTACAATATCATCCTGGAAAAGCCAATGTAGTTGTCGATGCTTTGAGCAGGTATCCCTTAGCTATGTTCTTGACGTAGGATCGATATTTGTTGGAAGACTTGGAGGGATTGGGTATTGAGGTAATTATTCCAGGGTGTGCTATGCAGATGTAGGGATTACAGATACACTCAGATCAGATGGACAGGATTAAGGCAGCACAGTATGATGATGTATCTCTGAGGAGTATCAGAGCTCAAGTGAGAGCAGATTGGAGGATGATTTCACTATTGCAGAGGATGGATCTTTGAGGCATGGAGTTAGATTGTGTGTGCCTAGTGGGGAGTTGCGAGAGGAGGTATTGCAGGAAGTGCATTGCTCTCAGTATTCCATGCATCCAGGTGCTAACAAGATATATCGGGATATGTGAGAGAGTGTGTGGTGGTATGGCATGAAGAGGGAAGTGGCACAGTTTGTATCCAGATGCTTAGTGTGCCAGCAGGTGAAAGCCGAGAGGCAGAGGCCAGGAGGTTTACTTCAGCCATTACCCATTCCAGAGTGGAAGTAGGAACACATTACTATGGATTTTGTGTCCGAACTTCCACGATCTCCATGAGGGAAAGACACGATTTGGGTCATTGTTGATAGGCTGACCAAGTCGGCCCACTTTTTGTCTTTCAAGGTGGGTTTGTCTACGGAGAAGCTGGCAGAGATGTATGTATGGCAGATCGTTAGGATACATGGAGTTCCCGTCAGCATAGTCTCAGATCGAGATAGTCGTTTTACTTCTCATTTCTGGAGGAGTTTGCATGAGAGTTTGGGCACTCAGCTCAAATTTAGTACTGCATATCATCCCCAGACAGATGGGCAGTCAGAGAGGATTATCCAAACTCTCGAGGATATGTTGCGCACTTGTGTACTAGATTTTGGGGGTTCTTGGGAGGACCATCTCCATTTGGTAGAGTTTGCTTACAACAACAATTACCAGGCCAGTATAGAGATGTCACCTTTTGAAGCTCTATATGGTCGGAGGTATCGTACTCCTTTATCTTGGGACGATGTTGGAGAGAGAGTTTTGCTTGGGCCAGAGATGGTTGTGGATGCAACAGAGAAGGTTCAGTTGATCAGAGACAGACTTCAAGTGGCGCAGGACAGACAGCGGCATTGGCCGTTAGCCACCGGAGACCTTTGGAGTTTGAGGTATAGTTTAGATTTTGTTTGTGCTTGTTCTTGTTTGTTATAGATTAAGTTCTTAAGATGGTATTTTGTTGTAGGTGGGTAGTTTGGTGTTTCTGAGGATTTCTTCGACACGAGGCATGATTCGCTTCGGTGGAGGCGAAAAGCTTAGTCCGCGATTCATCGGACCTTTCACTATTCTAGAGAGGGTCGGTGCAGTTGCTTATAGACTAGACTTGTCACCTGCATTGGAGGGAGTGCACAACGTATTTCACGTGTCGCAGTTGAGACGATACGTGGTAGATCCTAGTAATGTATTGGATCACTCGGAGATAGAGGTGGGCCCTACTCTTAGCTATCCAGAGCAGCTAGTTGAGATTCTGGATCGGAGAGAGAAGGTGCTGAGGAACCAGACTATTCCTTTGGTGTGCGTCGCATGGAGGCATCACTCTCCGGGGGAGTCTACCTGGGAGAGAGAGGATGACATGCGAGAGCGTTATCCATATTTGTTTGTACCTTGAGGTATGTTATTTTTTAGTTATGTTCTGTTCATTGTTATGTTCTTTCATTAGTTAGTTGTGATTCTTTAGTTCTGTTTGTGATTTTCTGGGGATAGTTTTTATCTTTGAATTTCGAGGACAAATTTTTTTAAGGAGGGTAGACTTGTCACTACCATATTTTCTAGGAAAGAATATTTTAGTTATTTTCTATTTAATTAATTATTGTGCTTGGTAAATAATTATTTGTTGTATTATTTAATTATTGTTAGATGTTATTTAATTATTTTAGACTTGTATTAGTGGATCCAACTAGTTTAGTTTGGACCCATGGACCAACATGAATTTAATTAGTTAGACTTGGCCCATTTAGAAAGCCTATTGTTAAGGAGATGGATTAAATTAATTAAGTCATTAGACTAGAAGCTTTCTTCCTAATTATTTCTTCATGAGAGGCCCCAAGGGGTACATTGGACATTTTAATAATTGCTTGAGGAAGGGATAGGGGCCGGCCTATATTAGAGGGGAGAAAAATTTCTCTCTCCTCTCATTTTTATTTCAAATCTAAATCTAGAATTTCCCACTACCAAATTCCTTTCATTCCCATTCCATTTCCCTACCAATTTCATTCCAAATTTTTTCCAATTCACCATTAGAAAGTTGAGAAGCAAGGATCTAGAAGGAGGAAGCAAGGATCCACAAAGAGGAGCAAGGATCTACAATTTGGAAGTAAGTTCATCTCAATTGGAGGTTTCATTAGGAATCCATCTCCCAATAGGTATAATTCAGTTTTTTCCCTTAAAATAGATTCTAAATCTGAGATTTAATCATGTAAAATCAACCCATATGTATGTACTACCCATAGGACTTGATTTTGTGTTCATAGGAAACCCATGGAGAAAGTTATGGTACATTTTGTGTCAATTTTGGAGGAATTCCGAATTTACATTTTTTTGTGTGTGTCAATTGATCCTATAGATCAATTGGGCATGTGCTTATGTGTTTGAGGCTAGTGTCATGTCCACAATTAGGTACAAATGGGTCTTATCCCAATAATTTGGTGATACGTGTCGTTTTGGGGGTTTTCCTCCGACGCGGAACTTTGTACACGTCGTATTTTGACACGGACACATAGATCTATATTTGATACTTTGAATTATTCATAAATATTATTTGAAACTTATTTGTGTCCTTCGGGGTACAATTGGTTGTGTGTTGGACTCGTGTCGCATGCGTATCCTAAATCTAGTGGGATACGGTATGATACTCTCTATTTGTGTGTGTTTATGTGTAGATCTAATTATTTGTGGTTTAATTCTTCAATTATAAATTAGTAAATATATATAGATGTTATATATTTATTTTAGTGTATTTATTATGGTATTTATTGTAGCATAGATCTATGTATTTCTATGTATACTAATATGATGTATAAATATATATGTAGCTTTCTTTACATGCATTTATATATGTTACAACTTGTTAATAAAATAAATTATATATAAATATTTTATAAAATATATTTATGTGTTTAAATGAGTAATTATATTAATTATAATTATTATATAATTAATTGTATATTAATGAATATATTTTTATGTGTGCTTTTAGCCATGTTAAAATATGTACATTAGTACATGGAATATGTATTGTAGCTTTTAATATTATTTATATGTATAGGATTATGTATATATAAGTATTTATTTATTTAATTGTTTTATATATTTATATATATATATATTTATATATATATTAATTGTTTTGGCGACGGCTGCATTAATGACAGATTTTGTCATTAAAAACAGCAGCAGCAGCCGCTGTAACTCACTGTACATTAATAACAGTTCTGTCATTAATGCTGCGGGCGGGATTTTGAACAGCAGTGGCGACGGTTTTCTATGAAAGTTGATTGACTGTCACCAATTAGTGCAATGGGTTTTATATACAGCGGTTTTTGGCGACGGTTTTTCAGTGACAGTTAGAACTGTCACTATAGGGCCTGTTTATTGAAATTCAGTGTTTTAACACACTTTTTCAGTGACAGTTAGGCAGTTTTAATTTATATTGTATATATGATAATTATATATATATATATGTATATATATATTTGTTTATTGTGAGGTATAATACTAGTATTGTTATAATTTTAAATTGTATAATATAATAGTTTATATATAATATATTATGTATAAGGATAAATAATATATCTATGTATCTTGAACATTACTTTGTGTGGGTACCAAGATGGTTCAAAACCATGGTCCCTAATTTTTGTAATTTAATATTCTATATTATTATGCATTATATTTAATATATATAGGTATTGTGAGGTTTACCTTGGATTCACGTATCCGAAGATACGGTATCCTAATATTTAAGGATGTAGTCTTATGACTTAGATCTTAGTATTTTGATCCAAGATTTTGGTGCTAGACTTGTGCAACTTAGAAATAGATAGTTGACCTTAGTTGACCATAGTTGACTCATAGTTGACCACGGTTGACTTTTGATTTAGAATTGACTTATTGACCTAGAAGTTGACTAGTTTAACTTGTTCTCTTTTCGGGACCTTGTATTAATGTTGTATTCCATATCTAGGTCTTCGAGGTACCGAGTCAGACATCTGTGAGACTGTTCATTGGACTTCAGGCGAGTACATTCTCTGATAGTTTCTCATTTATGATATCCTCTATGTTCGTTGTATCTAGTATAGATATCCATGTTCTCTTGACACTATGGTTACACGGATTGGTATATCCGGATATTGTCATGAGATGTTATTCCTTGGTATATGGTGTATATGGTGCAAGTATTATTTCATTGGTTATCTTGTACATGTACAGACACCGATTTTCGGGAAGACTAGCTATCTTCTTGGGGAATCTAGTACCATAGCATACCGTGGTTGGATCTATTATACCAGTCGGGGGTGGGAAGTATTAGTATAGATATGTGATCAAATCCCTATTGAATAAAGTACAGATTACAGAATAGTGTTGATCTTGCACCGCACGTATGATTAGCCATGCCGTATTGCATCTTGCCCAAGCCGATCACATGTTAAGCTAGTACTCACACACTTAGTCATTAGTATTATTGTTTCATTGGCATTTGTTCATTATTGTATTTATTTCCAATATTTCCTTATTGTACATATATCTCTTATATCTATTGTGCATCTTATTATCTATAGCTATTTACTGTTACATAGTTTTTATCATTAATTAGAACTGCTGTTAGAGATGTACTCTGCTCCTTTCCTGACTGGATATATTTTTTCAGATGATACTGAGGAGTGGTACCCTACCTTTTATGGACCCCAGGATGTTGTGGGTTTAGATTCTGAGACCCTGGCTCAAGAGGGACTTATCCCAACTGAGACAGTTGACCCTGGAGTTGTAGCTTCGTAGTATTCTTTTGTATTGGATTTATCTCCATCTTATTTCTGTATTTTCTTCAGACTCATTGATGTATTTTAGACTCATGAGTTGTATTGTGACTATTCTATTCTTTATCTGATTCGTGCTCATTTCTATCTTAGTTCTGTGATTGAGTATACTATCATTGTTGGTGGTTCATTATATTGTTAGATAGACTATCTAGACAGTGTTCTACCGCCGATTCTGCGGCGTAGGCTGGGCGTTGTTTTCGACTAGTACCCTTACACCGGGTGCGGGTTGTGACAACTATCGATGGGGGTATCGTCTCCATAGCCATGTAAGCTCCAACTATCGACTAGTATACTCCTCGCTCGATGGTGCCCCGTATGTACTCGAACTCCGGGTGATCTAGCAATCTAAAAATGACACTACCCCTTCGACAATCCAGTATGGCATTGTACTGGCTTAACCAGTCCATGCCTAACACAAACTCAAAGTTTGGCATCAGGAATACCAAAAATTATGCTCTCATCTCTCGACCACACACAACTACCAAGCACGTTCTAATAGCGCTGGTAACCGGTACGATGCCTCCTCTGGTAAGAATCTTCCAACTCATAGGTAAAGGAGAAGTAGCTACTCTTTGCATAGCTACGAAACTACTAGATATGAACGATAGTGTAGCACCAGAATCAAATAATGCAGTCGCAGGTAATGACGCTACTAGAATGGTACCTGTGACAGCTTTCCTTTCTGGTTCCTCCTCAGTCGCTGCTAGTACGAAGGCCTGTCCGTGCCTCTGTCCTCCGGCCTGCTGTCTGCTCGATCAAACTGAGCCTCCTGTGGGGCCAAGGGTGGTCCCCTCTGAAATCTTACGGGTGTTGGTGGACGTTGATCTCCTGGCGAGGGTAGTATCCTCAGGACTGGTGCTGCTGGCCTCTGTCCTATCTGCGGTGCTGTATCCCTGCGCTATGGGCAATCTCTGGTAGGGTGCTGACTCGCTCCCCATATCATGCACAATCCAAGCTTCTTTCGGCAATCTCTGACAACGTGTCCCTTTTTGCCATAATGGTGACAAGTCGGAAGCTTCTTGTGTTGGTATGGCACTGTCCTCTAGTATGTCTGCGCTCCCGGATGAAGGGCTTCGGACTGAGCTCTGGCTGGTACAGTCAAGCTGGAACGCCTCGCAACTCTGCCAATGGCCTCCTGGTTCCTCGCCTCTGACAGAACCTCCTCATAAGAGATCCTTGCCTGGGTGGTGGTGTACCTCTGCAGCTCGAAAGTAAGGTCATGATGGAATCTTCTAGCCTTCTCCAGATCGTTGGGTATCAAGGCGGCACAAAATCTGCTAAGTCGACCAAACTTTGCGTCGTATGCGTCTACGGTCATATTCTTTTGCTTCAGGTGCAAGAACTGGAAGTATAGGGCATTTCTGACTGTAGCCGGGAAATACTTTACATTGAAGTACTCTAAGAACTGCTCCCATGTCTGTGTCTTACCGACGCTGCGCTCTTTAGAATCCCACCAGTGATGGGAGTTGCCTTTTAATTGGGCCCTCACTACGTTCATCCAAAGGTCTGGATGTAGCTGAGAAGCCTCCAGTAGCATCTCCGTGTTGGCAAACCAATCGAAGATCTCCTCTGTGGTCTCGCTGCCCGAAAAAGTATCCGGGCCCATCTGGCAAAATCTTTGTACAGTACCAGTTGGCTGAACTGGTATAGGTGCTGGTACGGGTGTTGGAGAAGATGTCCTCTCCAGAACTACCATCAAGCTCTGTCTCAACGTCTCAGTTTGATGCCACTGTGCCTGCATCATAGTCTAGAAGAACTGGAACATCTGTGATTGTCCCTCCGGATGTGGCATCTGTGGTGGAAAGGGTGAAGGTGGTGGCAATGGGACTTTCGGCTGTGTCGTAGGTTTCTTCTCCGATGTCGGCCTCTAGGGCTGTGGCATCGGCGTAGCCCTTGAAGTATGGACCTCAAAGTGCTGCATCGGGATAGTCTAAGAAGTCTGAACCTCATGCTGCTGCGGTGGGTCGTCAGGAGAAGTCTGGTGCCAATGTATCGGCGGGGCCTGTGGGATCACCGGGGCCTGGGATGGTGGTTGCTCTCCGGGTGGTCCTTGGGATGTCTCCTCCCTTTGTACGGTGGCGGCTGGCACTATGGCACCGTATGCCCCATGCCCGCTACGCGAGTTTATCTCGCTACAAAAGATAGAACTTCATTAAAAGAGTACGGAAACAAGCAAACAGGATGCAGATATTCAAAAATACAAAGGAGGTTCAAAGACGTAATAAAAGTGGATGAGATCTAGTAATTTCTATCCTATTGCAGGCTCGCTGGGCATGTTACCATACCACAAGCGATAAACATAACCTGCATGGGCCACCACTAAAACCATATCATGCCCTAGTCCTAAAATATACGGGATCAAGCCACGTGGCAATGGCCAGCTAATACGTCTCCGAGGGATTACCCAATTTAATGGATCTGATGAAGCGTACTACGCTGTCCTAAAATACTAACAAGTCCAATACTATCATACAATAAGTAATGTCTAATCTTATCCATAATATAAACAAGAAGTACTGAAATAAATACTAGAAAATAAGTGCAAGTCTGAAATATCATAGTATAATCCAAAATATGTCTGATGGAAACAAACCCACTACAATAACGAAATAAGAGTACTGAAAAACAGATAAAAGAGTAATGACTAGGGCATCGACTAACTAGATAAGGATGCTCCAATCCTAGGCGGAAGGCCTACTAGTGATCAAGAGAACTCTGATGGAAGCACCTCTAGCTCCTTCTCGGATGCGTACCTCGTCTCCTGCCCGGGTCCGTACACTGTAGGATAGTAAGCCTCGTCCAAATCTAGAAGGGAACCAGGTCCTCAGAGGGACGTAACAAGATACAAAAATACATGCCATATATAAATACTGAATAAAATAAAGGGGTGTGCTAACCATCTAAGTGAATGCAATGTGAGGACAACCTTGGTATGTATGGGTAGGTATAGGCATAATGTCCATACTCCGAAGAGCATGGTATTTGTACATATAATGTCCATCATTCTGAAGAATGAGATATCTATAAATATATATGTCCGTATCGCTCCGAAGAACGCGGTATCTGCATAAAGGAAGTCATTGGATCCGTGGCTCCTCTGGATACTACGGATTCTAATGTGTGTATCCCATACGCCTACTAGTTGTCCTCCCCGCCCAATATAGATATATAAGTCAAATACACGATATGCATACCACGTAACTATATGCCAAGTCTCAACTAATTAGATAACTCTGATTACGCACTAAACCGTGATACATGTCACATGTACCGATAGCTAGTCGGGTATACGAACCTTCATCCCAACATGATTTTGTCATCGTGATGTGTGTAAGAGTGTCAGGATCTAGGAAGATATTTGAATATCCTCATAATGGTGGGTGAGTTAGCTAGTGACTAAGTCAAATACACTATACATCGACGCATTCATCGACCGAACCCGAGTCAATCTCGGACGCGCACAGTTTATATATAATATTGCAATAAGATATCATACAACAATTTATAATTTAAATTAAACAGTAAATATGGCAAGGTATACTTGCCTGGGTCCTCAAGCTATGATTGCCAATAACCTGCTCCTGAAGTCTCGCCTGAACGGTCCAGCGACCCTATACATATAATATAATATGATATAATCATCAGTCGTTACGCCAGTACGCACAGGAATACTATGCTGTAATTAGGAATTGACGTAGGGGGTCCCGACTGGTCATCTAGTAGGGTCGCGTGTGCACGGAGCTAAGACGTACACGTGTCATATCCTTAATAACCGTGTACATCAAGACAACGAATTATCAAGATATGCTATAAAACTAAATACGTATAATACAAAAATACCAGTCCTAACTATCATGTTAGAGTGCACAAGGCCAATGTCTAAATTTTTAGGTCAACACAGTATTCATATTAAAATAGTCATATTTATTATGAGTAATTACTAACATTAATTTCTATTCTAAAATAAACACACACACACACATATTGCACTTAGGGTTTCACATTACCCGTGTTCGTTCAACGATACATCGACACTCGACACATGGAGAAAAAAATGCAATAAGTATGTTTACCTAGTTCGTTCGTGGCCGAGGGGGCTGTGGTTCGTCGACGGCCTATCTCCGGCGAAGGAGGGTGGAGCTCCGGCGAGGACAACGTATAACAGCAGCAACAACAGCTCCGGCAGCAGCTTGCAGTAACGGCAGCAGCTCCGACGGCAACGGTGACGGGTTTCTGGCGGTGGGGGATGGCCGTGGGGAGGTGGTCAGGGTGGTGGTGGTCTAAGGTGGCAGTGGTCGGGCTGTGGATGGTGCGAGTGATGGTGATGATAGAGTTGGTGATGGTGATGATAGTGTTGTTGATGGCGGTGCTAGGGATGGTGGCAGTGATTGTTGATGGTGGTGTTGGGGGTGGTGGAGATGGTGACGGGGATGACGGTGGCGGAGGTGGTGATGCTTGTGGCAGAGGAGATGATGAAGAGGGTGGCAGTGGAGTCGGGTTGAGGGTGCTGGTTGTTGATGGTGATGGTATTGATGATGAACGGAGAAGGAGGAGGAAGAGGCTGGCTGGTGGTGGTGAGTTGACATCGAGGGGGTACAGACGGAGGAGGGAGGTGGCTGAGGCGGTGGTTGTGCAGTTGGTGATCGGGGAAGGAGGGAGGCGGCCGGGTTGGTGATATTAGGTTTTCGGCTGGGGTTTGTCTAGATGGTGTAGACTGTAGATTTTAGGTTTTAGGAGAGAGAAAGAGTTATATATATATATATTTATAAAAGAGAGGGAGAGGGGGTTGTCCTTGGGAATTCGGCCAGCTGGGTATTATTCTAGGGTGAGGGAAAACTCTACATGATGAATATGGCTAGGATGGCTTTGGTAATAGGTCCCCAACAATTGGGAAATTGCCCAAATGATAAAATTTGGGATTTAATAAGGGAGAACACCATGTTTGTTATGAGGTAGTAGGCTAAAATGGTGTGTGGTATTTAGTATGAACCTTGAGGGTGTGAGGGGTTTTGGATTAGAGTTGGGTCTAGTTTTGGGTGAGGTTGGGTCCTTACACCAATTTAATTAAAATTAGTGTAATTTGTGCTCTTTAATTAATTAGAAATACATAGGGTTAAAATTGGGTGGTACATAAGTGTCATGGACGTAGCAGACTCAGAATAGAATAATATCATAATTTAGGTTGTACAAACGGGTTAAGGTTGTGTCTCCAATTTTGATTGGAACGGACAAAGATGCAAAGTTGGATTTATTTGGATTTAAATATGGATGTTTGTAATGAATATTGTGCGACTAACATGAAGCATAATATAGAGTATTTATGAGTTACACAAAGGTCAGAATAGAATGTTGGCTTGTCTAGGAAAAGTGTGTGTGAAATTTGTTTGAAGGCAAAGCTAGTATAGCGCTCCAAATACCGAAGCAACGGTAACGTGCACTAAGTGATATAAATATTGCATAATAAATCTAAAATACTGTGTTCTAATTCTAATTGGATTCAAACTAACCCTAGTCTCTCTATTTAAGCTAAGTATACCTAAATTTGGTCGAGGGGGTTTACACAAGTCATGACAACAACCACAAGTCTAAAATCCAAATATAACATCTAAGTATCTCAAATAGTATCCGGAGACTAATCCGGCATCAAACTACTAGAATATTAACTAAAAGAACTAAATAACTCTTGTTAAACCTTCCGATAATAACTCCAAGCTACTCCTGAGCAGCAAGGTCCAACTCTGCTACGATACCCTACTAGGGTACATATGTGGGACACCAGTCCTCCAAACAATCTCCTAAAAATATTATTCAATCAGGATAGAACGAGTACAACTCTAATAGCAGTTCAAATACATGATAAAATCTATAAAATAGTAAATAGTAATAAAATATAAGATGAACAGATAAGCATGGAATCATGGTACGAAATATAGAGTGAAACAAATAAGTATAGAATAATGATAAAGTAAATATAGTAGAACAGATAAGTATAAAATTATGATAAAATAAATAGAGTGAAACAGATAAGTATAATATTAAAGACAAGTTAGATAAGTAGAATCCAGTATGCATAGCAATGTATGAGTGTAACCAGCAAGTATAGAAGGAAACAAGGAATACTGCACCTATCTAAGTATGTTGAAATACCAAGTCGACATATGAATGGCTAAAGGATAAAATTTGACAAACCACACGTGTCGTGTGTGGCTGTTATTATTCCAGTAAGACCATGGGATAGAAAGGGTAGCTCATACGTCTCCTAGGTATTTTCCCGCCTGACTTGTACTCATGGATCTGAGTCCCGACATAAAGAATCACAATAGTCCAAAGAATGTCAATAGTCCAGTAAATATATTAGTCAAGTAATCAATAAGCCTGAAACTACATATCTTATGACAATGAATCCATATCATACCAATCCGTGTATCTAGTGTGTCAGAAATCAAGTAAAACAGTACTATAAACATGTATCATAGAAGCTATCAAGTAAGAAAACTATCATAGAATGTACTCGCCTGTGGTCCTAAGCTGTAAACACAAATCAGTATCCGAATAGGAGTCCAAGTAACTTATATATGAATTTTTATGTCAATAGGTGATTTGGAATCAAAAATAAGCTTAACTATCTTTATTTTAGGTTTTCAGGTCAATTCTAGGTCAATAGGATAAAACTAGGTAATTACCTATTTTTGGGTCCTTAAAACCTATTTGGTTGATCTATATTTTCATCTTAGCTCTTACCAAAATATTTCTAGGTATTCCAGCTATACCCTATAGGTATAGATATCTAGGTATCACATACTATATATATATATATATATATATATATATATATATATATATATATATATATATATATATATACTCTTATATACCAATATCTTATAATACCTTAGCTATTACCTAGTATCTTAACTCAATACCTAGTATCTATTCCATTACTTAACCCAAATTCTAATATCTTGACCAATACCCAATATCTTACCCATATTCTAGACACTTACTGTCACCCCCACATTTCAGATTAGGAGTATTTTCGTCTTTTCGTAATTAATATGTAAATGAATTGCATGATAATTAATTATATTTAAATTGCTGTGATTTTTATTTGATTGCTGCACTTTATCGTTGCTTCGATAATTAAAACACTACACTAGCCATTGTCTTCCAACCGATTTCACACCCTTGTCCTAGACGTGCCAAACTGTTACTTTGATCTTTGTAAGACTCATAACCATGTCTTATTGTGATTCATTTTAGTCGCACAACATTCGTCGCGACTGACTACAATTAATTTCCTATAAATATAACTTTGTACCCTTGTGTGTTCTAATCGAATTGGAGACACGACCTCGACCTATTTTGAGCAACCCAAATTAGGGTAATATTCTATTCTGAGTCTACTTCATTCATGATTCTTGTGTCCCACTTAAATTCAAACCCTTGTACTTCTAATTAATTTTAGAACAACAATTACATCTTTTTTATTTAAATAAACCATAAATCTCACTTCGTGTAATTTTCTAATTATTGGGCACTTTTGTGCACAAGACATTAAGGTGTCCATCCCGTTGGACTCGACACGTGAATAAATCCATTTCTCCTTCATGTGTATTTTTTTATAATTTTTGGGAGTGTGCAATGCAACATTAACAACCTTGAACCATGGCCTTCAAAAACCTTGAACCAATGCAATTCTAGCAAATTCATTGAATTCATTTGAATCCTAGCCCTCGAAAACATCCATGACAAGGCCCAATCCCAATCGGGCTTTGACCAAGCCTATTCCTAGGTTAACCCAAACCCATTTCATATAAATACTCCTTTCCTTTATTTTCTCTTCTTTTCCTTAAAACCTAAAACCTATATTCATCTAATTCCCTTGTTCCCATCAACCCGCCGACCATCTCCCTGTCGACGACAACCCCGAACTACACCCGCTGAATGCCGTCGACCAACCCCCTTGACCGGAGTCGACCGCCTGCAGCAGCACTTCATCCCCTCATCCACACGACAGCCCTACCGACTCACCGATCTCCTTCGCCAGACAACGTGCGACCCCGTCGGTCGCCACCACCATCCATCTCGACTGTTTCTATCCCCGACAGACTTTATCCCCTCTATGATGCCGGAACAGCGCAACCGACAACCGCCTGCACCGCTGCTGAAGCTCGACGACCCGCTGCTCTCGACAGGAACCCGACTTCGACGAACCCGCTGAACTGAAGACCGCCGGACTTTGACCCTCACCCATCTTGTCCTTCGACGGAGCACTGAAACCAGCAACTCGACCGGCCAGAACTCACCTACACAGCCCGGACCTTGCCATCCCTGCTGTACACGTTGCCCGGACTCGCTGCACCGTCGACGACCGCTGAACCGGGGAAGCCCGGAGCCACTGACCTGCTGCCAACCGACACCAGCACCCCGCGACGACCTCGACGTGCACGTCTTGTCCCATGTACCTAGGTTCGATTTCCTCTTGCGTGCATATACGCGTATACGCATACGTATAGATCTTTATCGTATTGCATACGTATGTAGCCATGGTGTATTTAGTATATGATGGGATTGGTATATGATTGGTCCTCAGAGGGACAAAACAAGATACATAGAAGCATGCCATAAAGTAAATACTGAATAAATAAATGGGTGCGCTAACCATCTAAGTGAATGAAATTTGAGGACAACTTTGAGTGTATAGAAAAGTGTAGGCTAGACATATGCTGACATAATTCACCAATCGTGACAACTGGCTAGTATATGCCATATATGACCCCATAGGAGGGCGCTCTGTAATATAATAACGTCCAGCTCTGAAGAGCATGGCATCTGTATAGTATATCGTCCATATCGCTTCGAAGAACGTAGCATCAGTGTAGTATATCGTCCATATCGCTCCGAAGAACGTGGCATCAATGTAGTATATCGTCCATGTCGCTCCGAAGAACGTGGCATTAGTGTAGTATATATCATCCATATCACTCCGTCGAGTGTGGCATCAGTGTAAAGGAAGTGGGTATCCCATACGCCTACTAGTCGTCCTCCCCGTCCAATGATAAATGCATGCTGTATCCACAACACGCTGTAGCTACTACACCGAGACGGAGTACAAGTATCGATGCCATAACTCTGGCTCATAGTCTATCGTTAGAACAATAGTCCAACCTTACAAACAAACGAGGACAAGAATTGAACCTTCGTACTACAATAGTCTATGCTCTGCCTACTAATAACTGCTAAGTCTTCTAACATGCATCATTATTAGAAGTTATACCCTATCCGTCGCACGACCTACACGTACAGCTGGCCAACCGCATACGCAAGTCCGTGCCCTATATGAGACTCACAATACGTGTAAGAAATGTGTCAAGGTCTGGAGAGTCATACTGATAACTCTACAACTTTATGTGGGTCTACTAGACACTAGGTCAAACTCAAGTCCTAATGTCAACGCATTCGTTGACTGCACCCGAGTCTCTCTCGGACACGCACAGTTAAAAATCTAAAACAATAAGCAGGCAACTAAATAATAACTGAAATTTAAACAGTACAATAAGGCAAGGTATACTTGTCTGGCAAAAAAGCTACGAAGAACCAATAACCTGCTCCTGAAGTCACGCAGAACGATCCAATGGTCCTCGAGGTACATGCACGGGAACGACATTGACGACAATGAGGTTGACGATGATGATTAGGGTTATGATGAGATAATAACTACGATGATGGCGATGATTACGACTACGGCGACAATGATGATGGTGATGCTTATGGTGAAGATGATGGTGATAATGATTACATGATGGTGATGACGAGGATAATGATGTGGGTGATGGTGATGACGAGGATGATGATGTGGATGATGGTGATGACGAGGATAATGGTGATGACGAGGACGATGATGTGGACGATGGTGATTAGTTATGATAAGGTGATTAGGGTTGGTGTTGGTGATGATGATAAGATGTTCATGGTGAAAATTATGATGAGTATGATGATAGGTTGATGATGGGATGATGCTCGCCAAAATTCGGCCAGGGGGAGGGGAGGTCCGTGGTGGAAGAAGGAGGAGGCTCGGGTGGTGGTGGTATTCCTGGTGGTGTTGGCCTAGGTGGCCGAGGTGATAATGAAGAGGGGGAGGCGGTGCAACGATTGGCAGCGGCTCGTCGGAGGACGTGGGAGTCGGGAGTGGTCGTGGCAGTGGCTCGAGGGGAGATGGAGGTCGAGGGGGAGGTTAACGATGGTGGTGGCTGGAAACAGTGGTTCAGTCGTGGGTCGAGGAGAAGAGAGACGAGGGAGGGGGTGGCATCGAGTTGTGGGTGTTCAAGAATAAGGTGGGAGGCTCGGGCAGGTGATCACTGGAGAAAAAGGGAGAGGAGGTGGTGATACGGGGATGATGACGATGGGAGGAAGAAGGAGAGGGAGGCGTTCGTGGAAGGAGGCATGCCGGCGGAGGTCGGGATAGCCGAGGACGAGGTGGTGCTGTCAGTGGTGTCTCGGCTGAGTTGTGTTGAGGGAGTGGTGTCTGGCCGGGACTCAAGCGTGGTCTCGGTTGAGAAGATGCAGGCGGAGCTCCCGACTCAGGCGGGTTCGAAGGAAGGAGGAGATCAGTCGGCTTGGCGAGGTGGGAAGGAAGGAGATGAACGGGAAGGGGTGGCCGGACATGGCAGCTCCGGTGGAGGGTCGGGAAAAGGGTAAACAGGGAGAGAAGGGGGATGAATAGTATTCGGCTAGATATTTTCTTTAGGTTTTGGGTTTTGGTAAAAATAAAAGAAAAAGTGACATTTATATATGTAGAATTTTAGGTTTGGGTTTGACCTAGGAAATTTGGGCTTGGTCATCTCTTGGGGTTGGGCCTTGGCATCATATGGGAATGTTTGGAGGGCTATATTTTGCATTATTTTATCGCAAGGGCTAGGTTTAACGAGGGGGCGATGTTGCGTGTTGCACATTCCAAAAAATTATGGGAAAATTTTATGTGAAGTAAAATTGGGTTTCTTTCTGTATTGTCCAATGGTGTGGATACCTCAATGCACTTTTGCATAAAAGCGCCCAACAATTAAAAATATTTACAAAGATAGAAATTGGGTTTAAATTAACTAAAATTAATGTGCAAGGTGTTCTTGAATTAATTAGAAGTACATGGGACTAAAATTAGGTGGGACACAAGTATCATGGACATAGAGGGCTCAGAGTAGAATTTTAGCATTAATTTGGATTGCACAAAATGGTCAAGATTGTGTCTCCAATTTCGATTAAAACGCACAAGGATATAAAGTTTGATTTTATTTAGAATTAAATAAAGACGTCCGTGATGATTATTGTGCGACTAAAATGTAGCATAAGAGAGCATAATTATAAGTTACACAAAGGTCAGAATAGATGACTGGCACGTCTAGGACAAGGGTAAAAAATTTGTAGGAAGGCAGTGGCTAGCGTAGTGCTCCAATTATCGAAGCAACGATAAGGTGCACTATGCGATATAAATATTATATAATTAAATAAAATACCGCGTTCTAATTCTAATTGGATTCAAAATTAGCCCGAATCTCTCTATCTAAGCCAAATAGGCCTATTTTGGGTGATGGAATTTATAATCTACCCAACTTAAAATAATTTTGTCCTCGAAATTAAAATAAGGCATAGTTTGTTAATTCTTCACGTTCATAAGGCAAGTCAATCGCAATCTCTATTCGATAATTAAAATTCCAATTAATCCTTCGTAATCACTTCAAAATTAAGATAATCACTGTTCAAATTAAAATTCAACCTATCATAATCTCTTCTCACTTTTTTATATCATCAATATCCAATTTTTAAATTAAATCCATATAACATCTTCAAGAATTAAATAACGCGTATAAATTTTACACCACTATTTTCAACTATCATAATCTCCTTTAGAATGAAAGATGAAGAAAAGAAGAACATACTACCCAACTTAAATAAAAGTATGACAACTGTAGAGTGTGGCACGAGTTGAAAGATGAAGAAAAGAAGAACATAATTTAGTCGTCGTACAATTAGCGAACGTTAAGGTTGCAGAGGAACAAGATATGAAATTAAAATAGAGGGACTCTAGATAATATCATAGTTTTCCTAAGGGGAAGGTGGTAGGCTAATACCTGTGTTCGAGGTTTGATCGAGGAAAATGTTATATTCGTTCCTCTTGGCTTCCTAAGGTACTGTCTGCTAGTATCAGGACAAGAACCTAAGTTCATAGTTCTATAATACTATCTCACTATAAAAGTTAAGTTTTGGTCCTAATATTTAACCTTAGATTTCTATTGGTCCCTCAATGCTAGGGTCAAACAATATGGTTAAATTTGTAACTCATCCTAGTTGTGTCTATACTACTCTCAAGTCATCCCTAATTATCAAGGGATAATGGTCAATCATTCTACTGGTAAGGGTTGCTAGGGTTCATTAGGTAGTCTAAACTTAATGATATGTCAATGCCCTAGTTGTGTTCTTCTTAGGAATGTTACCCTAATTATCATCCTAACAATATTGATTCATATATTCTAGCAGGGGCTATACTCAAGGAACTAACAGGGAAGCACATGAATCAAGCAGGATGCAATTATTCAAATGGAATAGATTGGAAGGAGGATGAGTCATAGTCAGATGTGGATGAGATCCTACACTCTAATCCTAGGTGCAGGCTTGCTCGGTACAGTAACACAACCGAGACAATATGCTCTTGACCTACATGGGTCACCACTAAAAATATGTCACGCCCAAGTCCCAAAATACGTAGGACTAGGATACGTAAGCATGCCAACCGCATGTATAAGGCAACTCCAATGTATGGAAACCATAACACATGCGTACGCTGTATTATGAAATAATCCACAAGTGGTACATATGTCACAAGTCAGAGGGTATAGTCTAATCTCATCCACGAAAATCGTATATAAGTAAATAACCAATATTATGAAACTAGATCTCAAGATGATAGTCAGATGGAAACAAATCTACTGCCGAACTAGAATATAAAAATAAACACAACAATATAAGTACATTACTAATAATTATGAGGCTCGGAAGGAAGACCTCCTCGAAATTATAAGTGACCAGTCTGGATCTGCGTTCCTGCGAATACTCATGAACATCTACACCTGGAAAGAGACCAGGTCCTCAGAGGGACATAACAAGATACATGAAAGCATGCCATAAAGTAAATACTGAATAAATAAAGGGGGGCGCTAACCATCTAAGTGAATACAATTTGAGGACAACTTAGAGTTTATGGGAAAGTGTAGGCTAGACATATGCTGACGTAATACACCAATCGTGACAACTGGTATATACCACATATGCCCCCATAGGAGGGCGCTCTGTAATATAATAACGTCCAGCTTCGAAGAGCATGGCATCTGTATAGTATATCATCTATATCCCTCCGAAGAACGTGGCATCAGTATAGTATATCGTCCATATCGCTCCGAAGAATATGGCATCAGTATAGTATATCGTTCATGTCATTCCGAAGAACGTGGCATCAGTGTAGTATATATCGTCCATATTACTTCGTCGAGTTTGGCATCAGTGTAAAAGAAGTGGGTATCCCATACGCCTACTAGTCGTCCTCCTCGCCCAATGATCTATGCATGTTGTATCCACAACATATTGTAGCTACTACACCGAGACAGAGTGCAAGTATCGGTGCCGTAACTCTAGCTCATAGTCTATCGTTAGAATAATAGTCCAACCTTACAACCAAACAAGGACAAGGATTGGACCTTTGTACTACAATAGTCTATGCTCCGCCTATTAATAACTGCTAAGTCTTCTAACATGCATCACTCTTAGCAGTTATACCCTATCTGTCGCATGACCTACACGTACAGGTGGCCAACCGCATACGCAAGTCCGTGCCCTACATGAGACTCATAACACGTATAAAAAATATGTCAAGGCCTGGGGAGTCATACTGATAACTCCACAACTTTAGGTGGGTCTACTAGACACTAGATCAGACACAAGTCCTAACATCGACGCATTCGTTGACTTCACCCGAGTCTCTCTCGGACACGCACAGTTAAAAATCTAAAACAATAAGCAGGCAACTAAATAATAACTAAAATTTAAACAGTACAACAAGGCAAGGTATACTTGCCTGACAAGAAAGTTGCAAAGTACCAATAATCTACTCTTGAAGTCACGCAGAATGATCTAATGGTCCTCGAGGTACGTGCACGAGAATGACATTGACGACGATGAGGTTGACGACGATGACGATGATGATTGGGGTTATGATGAGATAATAACTACGATGATGGCGATGATTAAGACTATGACAACAATGATGATGCTGATGCTTATGGTGAAGATGATGGTGATGATCATGATGATGATTACATGATAGTGATGACGAGGATGATGATGTGGGTGATGGTGATGATGAGGATGATGATGTGGTCGATGGTGATGACGAGGATGATGATGTGGATGATGGTGATGACGAGGACGATAATGTGGACGATGGTGATTGGTTGATGATAAGGTGATTAGGATTGGTGTTGGTGATGATAATGAGATATTCATGGTGAAGATGATGATGAGTATGATGATAGGTTGATGATGGGCTGATGCTCGCCAAAATTTGGCCAGGGGGAGGGGAGGTCCATGGTGGAAGAAGGAGGAGGCTCGGGTGGTGGTGGTGTTGCTGTTGGTGTTGGCCTGGGTGGCCGAGGTGATAATAAAGAGGGGGAGGCGGTACAACGGTTGGCAGTGGCTCGCCGGAGGACATGGGGAGTCGGGGGTGGTCGTGGCAGTGGCTCGAGGGGAGATGGAGGTCAAGGGGGAGGTTAATGATGGTGGTGGCTGGAAACAGTAGTTCAGCCGTGGGTCGGGGAGAGGAGAGGCGAGGGAGGGGGTGGCATCGAGTTTTGGGTGTTTAAGAAGAAGGTGGGAGGCTCGGGCAGGTGATCACCGGAGAAGAAAGGGAGAGGAGGTGGTGATGCGGGGACGATGACGATGGGAGGAAGAAGGAGAAGGAGGCGGTCGTGGAAGGAGGCAGGCCGGTGGAGGTCGGTATGGCCGAGGACGAGGCGGTGCTGTCACCGGTGTCTCGGTAGAGTTGTGTCGAGGGAGTGGTGTCTGGCCGGGCCTCAGGCGTGGTCTCGGTTGAGGAGATGCAGGCGGAGCTCCGGGCTCAGGCGGGTTTGAGGGAAGGAGGAGATCGGTCGGCTTGGCGAGGTGGGGAGGAAGGAGATGAACGGGAAGGGGTGGTCGGATATAGCAGCTCCGGTGGAGGGTCAGGAAGAGGGTGAACAGGGAGAGAAGGGGGATAAATAGTATTCGGCTAGATATTTTATTTAGGTTTTGGTTTTTGGTAAAAATAAAAGAAAAAGTGACATTTATACATGTAGAATTTTAGTTTTGGGTTTGACCTAAGAAATTTGGGCTTGGTCAACTCTTGGGGTTGGGCCTTGGCCTTACATGGGAATGTTTGGAGGGCTATAATTTGTATTGTTTAATCGTAAGGGCTAGGTTTAACGAGGGGACGATGATGCGCGTTACACATTCCAAAAAATTATGGAAAAATTTCATGTGAAGAAAAAATTGGGTTTCTTCCTATATTATCCAATGGTGTGGACAACTCAATGCACTTTTGCATAAAAGCGCCGAACAATTGAAAAATTATACAAAGATAGAAATTGGGTTTAAATTTATTAAAATTGATGTGCACGGTGTTCTTGAATTAATTAGAAGTACATGGGGCTAAAGTTAGGTGGGACACAAGTGTCATAGACATAGAGGGCTCAGAGTAGAATTTTAGCATTAATTTGGATTGTGCAAAATTGTCAAGATTGTGTCTTCAATTTTGATTGGAACGCACAAGGATACAAAGTTTGATTTTATTTAGAATTAAATAAAGACATCCGCGATGATTATTGTGCGACTAAAATGTAGCACAAGAGAGTATAATTATAAGTTACACAAAGGTTAGAATAGATGACTGACACGTCTAAGACAAGGGTGTAAAATTTGTAGGAAGGCAGAGGCTAGCGTAGTGCTCCAATTATCGAAGCAATGGTAAGGTGCACTATCCGATATAAATATTATATAATTAAATAAAATACCGTATTCTAATTCTAATTGGATTCAAAATTAGCCCGAATCTCTCTATCTAAGCCAAATAGGCCTAATTTTGGGTAAGGGGATTTACACCACGGATACCCCATAGTTACATTGACCTGTGACCAGATAACATGTTAGCAGACTACCATATGTACACCGACGTACTGGCAAGACCCGTATCATCGACTGTCTGTTATGCACAGCAACTATAGACGTGACCCCCCTAGCGTAGTCTCTGAGATCATTGTGTTGATTGTGTGTTAGAGTAATTTCTGATGCAGTATTGTGTTATATGATATGTCTATAGGACTATTGGATCATTCAGACGATACTTTGGAACAAGGACATTGGTATTGCCAGCTAAGGACCACAGGCGAGTACATTCTCTGACAGTTTCTATTATGTTGATTATCTCTATAACTCTTGTTGTATAGCGTACATGACTCTGACACTGTTATTTATACGAGTTGGCATTATCGAGACCTGTTACGATGAGTCGTGATTGGGATCCATCATGCTAGCTGGGGAAAACGAGGAAATATTAGTAGTCCAAACTTTACATGCATCCTAGCTCACCCACACCTCACGTCGGTGCAGCCTGACCATTACATGCCTCATAGCCTGTTATGTATGACTAGCCTGACTATTGCTCGCATCATAGCTATCTGGATGGTTAGCCTGACCTTACATGAATCATAGCTAGTCATACATAGCAAGCCTGATCAGTCCTAAGCCGACCACATGATATGTTAATGTTTCACACACTTAGTTAGATGTTCTTGACATGTACCTCTAGTATATTTATATAGTATTCCTTATGTTCTAGTCATGATTCTAGCATTCACATATATACCACTTCATTGTTCTAGCGTGTACTTGTATTTCAATTTCATTGCTAGATGTACATTGATGATGACATATGTTCTAGTATTCCATCTATTCCATTTATTTCTATTACTTCATTATTCTAGTATTTCTTATTGCCAGTATTCATATATGTCTTGTATTTCTTTATACTGTGTTATAGTTTTTGTCAATATATGTGGAACTACTGTTAGTGCTTGTACTTTGTTCCAATCCTGACTGGATATTTTTTCCAGAGGATCTTGAGGATTTTTGTACCACACACTATGGACCGGGTATAGATGCAGATTACACATCAGAGATCTTAAAGGAGACTATTCCTTTAGAGGAGACATTACCTGCACCTATCTAGATAGTATTTTATATTATGCATCTGAGACTTATTGAGGTTTATTTCAGTTTATGGTTAGACTTATGTTAAGTTTAATTTGAGACTTGTGGAGACTTTATGTTGGACAGCCAAACTATGATTTATCCTTATATTGAGACATGGTGTTTAACTATGTCATTCTTTTTATCTTTTATCATGCCTTATACTCTTATAGATGTTGTGATTGAGTTTACATTTATAAGATGTTGTGAGATGTATATTCTCCTCATGGAGATGGATATTATTGACAAAGTATTTAGTTATATTAGTATTCATTGTGACCCAAAAATTGTTCTACCGTCGATACTGCGGCGTAGGGTGGACGTACCCGCGCACTCGTGCCCCTATACCGGGTGCGGGTCGTGACATATTTTTTAGTAGTGGCCCATGCAGGTCAAGTTTCAAAAATTATGCGATATTGTGGTAGTGCGACAACTTAGTTGTACTGCTGCGAGCCTGCAATAGAATATAGAAAATAGGATCTAGGATGAGAGTATGCTCAATCACACTAAAAAATTCTGATCTTCACAATACTATTCTAATTGATTGCTTCCTTTAGCATTTTACTGTCCTTCCTTGATAATATCATATCTATCACCTTAATTGATCCTTTTGATCAGTATTCAGGATGCCGCCGAATACTAGATCCATGAGAGTGGGAGCAGCAATTCCTGAGAGGTCTGCCACCTCTCAACCTGACGAACAGACACCTGGAGTTCCTCCTACATCTCCTGTTCATGTGGGAGTATCTACAGCTAACGGGATTCCTCCTCCACCTATTCAGAGGATTGCCCTAGCTATGACAGACAACCTTCCACCACCATTCCTGGAGGAGTGTCCACTGACGGGGCACAAATATTCGCACTGATGCAGGGCATGCTAGAGGCCCAGAGAGTAATAGTAGAAGCTCAGCGTGTTCAAGCTGAGGCTCAGAGAGTGCAAGCAGAAGCACACCAGGCACAGACCAAACTGATAAGAGAGAGCATAGAGAATGCTCATCAGGTGGCTCTCCAAGCTGTGGAGAGAGTAGCACGACAACCGCAACATCATGGCCAGCAACAACAGAGGCCAGGTACCATAGTGGACTTTAAGAGGATGATGCCTCAAGAGTTCAAGGGAACAGAAGGAATACTCTATATTAACGATTGGTTAGAGGACATAGAGAGGAACTTGCGTTTAGCACAAATCCCGGAGATTCTTCAGATCGAGGCCGCTGGCAGTCAGATGTTTGATATCGCGCTGACGTGGTATCGTACAGAGCCGAGACTCGCTGTTGAAGGACTTACTTGGGAGGACTTCAAGTAGCTCTTCAAGGAGAAATTATTTCTTGACGTAGCTTTGGGAGCATTGGAAAGTCAATTCCATGACTTAATCCAAGTAGGCATGTCAGTCAACGAATACGCCACAGAGTTTTGTCGATTGAGTCGATTTGCGCCATCGATGATTCGAGACCCAGGAGACAGAGCACAAAAATTTAGAAAGGAATTGAATAGAGAGATCAAGTCTCGTACTTCGGGATGACGTACTGCTATGTTTGAGGGTATTCTGATGGATGCCCATATTGCTGAAGATGACTTGGCCCTTAGGCCCAAGACAGGACGTGACACTTCCGGAGCAACAAGTGGTAACACAGGACAGGCCAAGAGCCCACACTTTTAACAACAACAACAGAGGTCGTACCAGCAGCAACACCAGCAATAGGCACCAGTTCGAGGACATATCTAGCAGCAGCAACCACAGAGACAAAATTAGCTCGTTGCCCAGTACGCATATTGCGGAAAGATAGGGCATACAAGGGATATCTACAGGAAAAGGTTGGGTACTTGCTTGTCATGTGGATCATCAACACATCAACTGAGGGACTGCCCAGCTATTCAGACTCGCTAGGGAGGAGGAGCAGCTCAGAGAGGTCCAGCCAGAGCACCTATTATACCAGGAGGCCAGCAGAGAGGACCTCCACTTCCACCACAGCAGCAGAGGTTTGCTCAGTACCAGCAGCAGCAGAGAGGAGCACCACAGGGACGAGCTTATGCCATGTCTACTGAGGAGGCCGAGCCAGCTGGAGACGTAATTTCAGGTTCAGTTTTACTCGATTCTATTCCAACACTTGTATTATTTGATTCTGGCGCTTCCCATAATTTCTTATATGTATCTTATGCCCTTAAGCATCGTTTAAAAATGGAACCATTAGATAGGACTTGCAAGATCATGACAGGAGGAGGCATTATCCTAGTCCGTGATTATTGCAAGGATCGGAGAGTATCATTTGAAGGCCGAGAGTTGAGCATGAGTTTACTAGTCATGCCACTTCCGGGATACGATATTGTACTCATAATGGACTGGCTGAGTAAACACCATGCTTCTATAGATTGTCACGGAGGCAGAGTAGTATTTCGACCACCAAGAGAGCCAGAGTTTGAGATCGCCAGAGGAGCAGAGGAGCGGAGCAGAGGCACTTTTTGCGGAGCCAGGATGGAAGAAGAGGAGTTACCACATCCACTTATAGTGGAGTTCCTGGATGTATTTCCAGAGGAGTTGCAGGTTTGTCGCCAGAAAGAGATGTTGAATTCTCTATAGACTTGATACCAAGAGCGGAGCCTATTTCGCAATATGTCTATAGGGTCAACAACAATGAGTTGGTAGAACTGAAGAAGCAAGTTGAGGAGCTGCAAGACAGGTTTTATTAGATCTAGTTCATCGCCATGGGGAGCACCGGTATTATTCGTACCGAGGAAGGACGGTACGGTATGCATGTGTATTGATTATAGAGCTCTGAACAACCTCACTATCAAGAACAAATACCCGCTGCCGAGGATAGATGATCTTTTCGATCAATTGAGTAGAGCAAAGGTGTTTTCAAAGATAGACTTGAGGTCAGGCTATCACCAGGTGAAGGTGAAGAAGGAAGACATACCGAAGACAGCCTTTCAGACCAGATATGGCCAGTTTAAATTCACAGTAATGCCATTTGGTTTAACCAATGCACCCGCAGTATTCATGAACTTGATGAACAAGGTATTCCATCAGTACCTTGACAAGTTTGTAGTGGTGTTTATTGACGACATTCTATTATATTCAAAGACCCCAGAAGAGCATGAAGAGCACCTGAGGATGGTCTTAGAGACTCTCAGGAGAGAGAAGTTGTACGAAAAGCTTTCCAAGTATGAGTTCTTCCTTGACAAAGTTGAATTTCTTGGACACATGGTGACGGGTAACGAAATTTCAGTTAACCCAAAAAAGATCAAGCAGTGGAGTCATGGGCTATCCCCAGTTCGGTAGTTGAGATCAGGAGCTTTCTTGGACTAGCAGGATACTACAGAAGATTTGTACAAGACTTCTCCAAGATTGCAGAACCAATGACTAGGCTGACCAAGAAAGATGTGGACTTTGTCTGGACAGAAGAATGTCAGGACGCATTCGATGAGCTGAAGAAGAGATTGACGATAACACCAGTTTTAACGTTGCCATCAGGGACAGGTGGATTCACTATCTACAGTGATGCTTCAGAAAAAGGTTTGGGATGCGTTCTTCAACAACACGAGAAAGTAATTACCTATGCTTCAAGACAATTACTCCCTCATGAAAAGAACTACCCCACTCACAATTTGGAGTTAGCAGCAGTTATCTTTGCCCTAAAGCTGTAAAAATACTATCTGTACGGAGAGCGTGTGGAAATCTTTACAGACCACAAGAGCTTGAAGTACTTATTTACATAGAAGGAGCTGAACATGAGACAGAGAAGGTGGTTAGAGTTGATGAAAGACTTTGATATCTCATTACAGTACCATCCAGGAAAGGCTAACGTAGTCGCCGATGCCTTGAGCAGGTATCCGATGGCTATGTGCTTGACTTCAGAAAGACATTTATTAGATGATCTTGAGAGCTTGGGAATTGAAGTACTAGTTCCAGGAGTTGAGATTCAGATATGGGGATTGTAGATACAATCGGAGCAGATGGACAGAATTAGAGCTGCTCAGTATGATGATGAGACTCTAAGAAATATTAGAGCACAAGTTCGGACAGGATTGACAGACGACTTCATTATTGCGGATGATGGATCTTTACGGCATGGTACGAGGATGTGTGTGCCAAGTGGAGAGCTGCACGAAGAAGTTTTGCAAAAGGCACGTCACTCTCAGTACTCGATGTATCTCGGAGCCAACAAGATGTATCGAGATTTGAGGGAACATGTATGGTAGTATGGTATAAAGTGCGAGGTAGCACGCTTTGTATCCCGATATTTAGTGTGCCAGCAGGTAAAAGCAGATCGACAGAGGCCAGGAGGATTGCTTCAACCTTTACCCATTCCAGAATGGAAGTGGGAGCATGTGACTATGGATTTCGTTTCAGGACTTCCACGTTCTCCAAGAGAAAAGGACGCAATTTGGGTCATCGTGGATAAGTTGACCAAATTAGCCCACTTCCTACCATTCAAAGTGGGTACATCGACAAAGAAGATAGCATAGATGTATGTACAGCAGATTGTCAGATTATATAGAGTTCCTGTGAGTATTGTCTCAGATCGGGATAGTGGTTTCACTTCTCATTTCTGGAGGAGTCTGCAGGCTAGCTTGGGCACTCAGCTCAAGTTCAGTACTGCGTATCACCCCCAGACAGACGGACAGTCTGAAAGGACTATTCAGACTCTTGAAGATATGCTACGCACTTGCGTTTTGGATCTCGGAGGTTCTTGGGAGGATCATCTATACCTAGTAGAGTTTGCTTATAATAACAGCTACCAGGCCAGCGTTGAGATGTCACCATTTGAGGCATTATATGGACGGAGATATCGTACACCGTTATCTTCGGATGATATTGGAGAGAGAGCTTTGTTAGGACCAGAAATGGTCGTGGATGTAGCAGAAAGGTAAAACTTATCAGAGACAGACTGTGAGTGGCGCAGGACAGACAGCGGCATTGGACCGATAGCCATGTAGACCCCTAGAGTTTTAGGTATAGATTTTGTTTTTATTTGGTTGTGTTTGTTTTATTTAGATTGCGTATTAAGATTGTTTGTTCTAGGTTGACGATTTGGTATTCCTACGGATTTCTCTAACACGGAGCATGATTCGTTTTGGCAGAGGCAAAAAGCTTAGTCCATGATACATTGGGCCCTTCAGAATTCTTGCAAGGGTCAATGCAGTGGCCTATAGACTTGACTTGCCGCCTGCTCTAGATGGAGTGCATGATGTGTTCCACGTGTCACAGCTGAGAAGGTACATGGCCGATCCTAGTCACGTACTAGATCACTCAGAGATCGAAGTTGGACCGACACTCAACTATCCTAAACAACCCGTTGAGATCTTGGATCATAGAGAGAAGGCATTGCGGAACCAGACTATTCTTTTGGTTCGTGTTGCATGGAGACATCACTCTCCAGGAGAGTCAACCTAGGAGAGAGAGGAAGAAATGCGTGAGCAGTATCCGTATCTCTTCGAGACTTGAGGTATAATTCATTATTTGATTGTTTGCTCTTGTGTTAGTTTATTTTAATTTCGAGGAAGAAATTCTTTTAAGGAGGGTAGACTTGTCACCCCCATATTTTATATTAGGGGTATTTTCGTCTTTTCGTAATTAATGTGTAAATGAATTGCATATCATTAATTATATTTAAATTACTGTGATTTTTATTTGATTGCTGCACTTTATCGTTGCTTCGATAATTAGAACACTACAATAGCCATTGTCTTCCAACTGATTTTATACCCTTGTCCTAGACGTGCCAAACTGTTACTTTGATCTTTGTAAGACTCATAACCATGTCTTGTTGTGCTTTATTTTAGTCGCACGGCATTCGTCGCGACCGACTACAATTAATTCCCTATAAATCTAACTTTGTACCCTTGTGTGTTCCAATAGAATTGGAGACACGACTATTTTGAGCAACCCAAATTAGGTAATATTTTATTCTGAGTCTACTTCATTCATGATACTTGTGTCCCACTAAAATTCAGACTCTTGTACTTCTAATTAATTTTAGAACACCAATTACATCATTTTTTATTTAAATAAACCATAAATCTTACTTCGTGTAATTTTCTAATTGTTGGGCACTTTTGTGCACAAGGCATTAAGGTGTCCATCCCGTTGGACTCAATATGTAAATAAACCCATTTCTCCTTTATGTGTATTTTTTTCCATAATTTTTGGGAGTGTGCAATGCAACATCAACAACCTTGAACCATGGCCTTCAAAAACCTTGAACCAATGCAATTCTAGCAAATTTATTGAATTCATTTGAATCCTAGCCCTCAAAAACATCCATGACAAGGCCCAATCCCAAGAGGGCTTTGACCAATCCTATTCCTAGGTTAACCCAAATCCATTGCATATAAATACTCCTTTTCTTTATTTTATCTTCTTTTCCTTAAAACCTAAAACCCATATTCATCTGATTCCTTTGTTCCCATCAACCCGTCGTCCATCTCCTTGTCGAAGACAACCCAGACCTACACCCGCAGAACGCCGTCGACCAACCCCCTCGACTGGAGCCGAGCCGACCGCCTGCAGCAGCACTTCATCCCCTCCTCTACACGACAACCCTACAGACTCACCGATCTCCTCCGTCCAGAAAATGCACGATCCCGCCGGTCACCACCACCATCCATCTCGACTGTTCCCATCATCGACAGACATCATCGCCTCCACGATACCGGAATGGCATAACCGACAACCGCCTGCACCACTACTAAAGCCCGACGACCCGCTGCTCTCGACAGAAACCCGACTTCGACGAACCCGCTGAACTGAAGACCGTCGGACTTCGACCCTCACCCATCTCATCCTTCGCCGGAGCACTAAAACCAGCAACTCGACCGGCCAGAACTCACCTGTATAGCCCGGACCTCACCATCCCCGCTGTATACGTCGCCCGGACTCGCTGTACCGTCGAAGACCACTAAACCGGAGAAGACCGGAGCCACTGACCTGCTGCCAACCGACACCAGCACCCCGCGATGACCTCGACGTGCACGTCTTGTCCCACATACCCAGGTTTGATTTCCCCTCGCGTGCATATACACGTACATGCATACGCGTAGATCTTTATCGTATTGCATATGTATGTAGCCATGGTGTATTTAGTATATGATGGGATTGGTATATGATTGGTATGTACGTATTGGCATACGTATTAGTATATGTTGAAGGTATATATATATATATATATATATATATATATATATATATATATATATATATATATATATAGTATGAACTCAATTAGTATATATATATATATACATATGTATATGCATTGTATATGTATATTGTAAGTATATATATATATACCTATATCTATTATAAGTTGCAATTAATTAGAGTTAATGTTATTGCTAGATAATATTATGTACTACGTATTATCTGTACTAGATGACTTAAATGTGACCACGGATACCCTGTAGTTACATTGACCTGTGGCCAGATAACATATTAGCTGACTGCCATATGTACACCGATGTACTGGCAAGACCCGTATCATCGACTGTCTGTTATGCACAGCAACTACAGACGTGACCTACCTAGTGTAGTCTCTGAGATCATTGTATTGATTGTGTGTTAGAGTAATGTCTGATGCAGTATTGTGTTATATGATATGTCTATAAGACTGTTGGATCATTCAGACGATACTTTGGAACTAGGATATTGGTATTGCCAGATAAGGACCACTGGCGAGTATATTCTCTGACAGTTTCTATTATGTTGATTATCTCTATAACTCTTGTTGTATAGCGTACATGACTCTGACACTGTTATTTATATGAGTTGGCATTATCGAGACCTATCACGAGAAGTCATGATTGGGATCCATCGTGCTAGCTGGGGGAAACGGGAAAATATTTGTAGTTTATGTGATCATATCCAAACTTTACATGCATCATAGCTCACCCACACCTCACGTCGGTGCAGCCTGACCATTACATGCCTTATAGCCTGTTATGTGTGACTAGCCTGACTATTGCTCGCATCATAGCTATCCGGATGGTTAGCCTGACCTTACATGAATCATAGCTAGTCATACATAGCAAGCCTGATCAGTCCTAAGCCGATCACATGATATGATGATGTTTCACACACTTACTTAGATATTCTTGACATGTATCTCTAGTATATCGATATAGCATTCCTTATGTTCTAGTCATGATTCTAGCAATCACATATATACCAGTTCATTGTTCTAGCATGTACTTGTATTTCTATTTCATTGCTAGATGTACATTGATGATGACATATGTTCCAGTATTCCATCTATTCCATTTATTTCCAGTACTTCATTATTCCAGTATTTTTTATTGCTAGTATTCATATATGTCTTGTATTTCTTTACACTGTGTTATAGTTTTTGTCAATATATATGGAACTGCAGTTAGTTCTTGTACTTCGTTCCAATCCTGACTGGAAATTTTTTCTAGAGGATCTTGAGGATTTCTGTACCACACACTATGGACCGGGTATAGATGCAGATTACACATCAGAGATCTTAGAGGAGATTATTCTTTTAGAGGAGACATTACCTGCACCTATCTAGATAGTATTTTATATTATGCATCTGAGACTTATTGAGGTTTATTTTAGTTTATGGTTAGACTTATGTTAAGTTTAATTTGAGAATTGTGGAGACTTTATATTGGACAGCCAGACTGTGATTTATCCTTATATTGAGACATGGTGTTTAACTATGTCATTCTTCTTATCTCTTATCGTGCCTTATACTCTTATAGATATTGTGATTGAGTTTACATTTATGAGATATTGTGATATATATTATCCTCCTTATGGAGATGGATATCATTGACAAGGTATTTAGTTATATTAGTATTCATTATGACCCAGACAGCGTTCTACCATCGATATTGCGGCGTAGGCTGGACGTACTCGCGCACTCGTACCCCTATACCGGGTGCGGGTCGTGACACTTATCCCATATCCAAGATTCTACCCAAATCTAGTTCTAATATCTTAATACCAGCTCTCTTACTTTTACCCTTGACACTCAAACTGAGATACTTCACTCTCATGGATACACCCCTGTGCAGTCACCTACATTACCTAAACTGATACATTCATGTGTATCATACACCCTAGACCTCATATTTATACATACCTAGAATCCAGGATACACATTGGCACCACACTCTCATATTCACTTGCACTTGTGCAACTGGACAGTGGTGCAAGTGACACCCCAGCCTATTTTCGTACGGACACAACCTAAAACCCCCTACCCTTGCTTACATTGTACAACCCATTGCTGCTACTACATGTACTACTGCATTTGCAGCTGCAACCTGTCACTACCACATTCCAAAAACAGGGGTATTTTCAACTTTTTACAATATTTAATATTATTGTAGTTATAATTAATAAATTGCATGAATAGTATATATTTAAATTAAATAACTGTGTGATGTGTACTTTAATATATTATATTATAGACAGTGTTCGTTTGTGTTGTGATGGTAGACTTGACCTAGAAGTCAGTAGATGAGCACCTGTCGGAATTATGGAACTTTGAAGTTAATTGCTTTATTTTAGAATTAATTATTGAAGATTGAAATTAATTACTGTATTTTATTTAATATTTTGCGCATTGCCTTTGCTTCGATATTTGGAGCACTACCCTGACTCTTGTCTCCCAACAAATTTCACAATCTTGCCCTAGACATGCCCGCCTTCAATTCTGTTATTTTTGCAACTCATAATTATGCTCCCTGTGCATTATTTCTAGCCGCACAAAAATTATCGCGGACGTTTATTTTAAAACTCCTATTTTGTATCGTTGTGCGTTTCAATCGAAAATTGGAGGCCATCTTGACCTATTTTTCGTGCGGCCCAAATTAGGATAATATTCTGTTCTGAGTCTTCTTCAATATTGGTATTGATGACCTGACCTGATTTTGGCTCCATGTACTCCTAATTAATTATTGAACACAACTTGCATTTATTTCTTTTTAAATTGAGGATACTATTTTATCTGATTCTAAAATCCTAATTTAATTCCAGTGCCCTGTTATTTGAGCCCATACCGATCATACAGTGCCCCCTGACCCTACAAAACATCGGATCCCGGATCGCCCGCCAAATTTTCGTTATTTCATGTGTTTGTGCAATTTCCCAAATTTAAGGGGGTTAAATTGTAAATTGGCATCTTGTGCCAACACCCAATTATTTAACCAATGAGGAATCCTTAATATTTTAATTAAAACCTCACCCTAAATCCCCCATGAATTAATTTCCCTCATGTCCAATCTGGACCACTCATTTAGAGGGTCAATCACAACCCTCCATCACACCCTCTCTCTTCCTATATATATCATGTCTACATCAAACCCTAATCCCTAGGCAACCTAGAAAACCCTACCTCCTCACAAGCCCCCACATCCCCTCTCTCATACGTATGAAATTCTTCTCCTTCTCCTTTCTTCTTCCTTTTCTTCTTCTCATTTCTTTTCCTTCTTCTTCTTCCCCTTCTTCTCCTTTTCATTTTTTGAGATTTCAAATTTAAAGAAGGGGGGGAATACTATTCATTCCCCCCAATTACTGTTCACCCGGCTAACTCCCCCTCCGACCTGCACTGCTTCCCGGCCGGCGCTTCCTCGACGGTCCGGCGGCCGCTGCTTCCATTCCTCTCTGCAACTCCGGCGGGACTCCCTCTTTCCCCCTCCGACCGGCGCTGGCTGCTCGACAACCCAGCCCGCTGAACCTCCCAACTCCGGCGCCGGCGCTCCCTGCTCCCTCCCGGTCGAGCCCCATAACCCGGCCAACTCCGGCGGCCATCAGCCGAACTCCTCCCTCACGATCTCACTCCAACACATCAGTCCGGCGCCCCGACTCCCTGCGGTGTACCCCGGCGACTCCCGCTCTTCCACCTGCGCACCCCGGCCGAACTCCGACGGCCACCCCAATTCACAGTAAGCCCTTTCTCCTCTCCCTCTTTCTTCTATATATATATATATATCTCTATATATATATATATGTATATATATATGTATGCATACATACGTATATACGTGAGTATATACATAATATACGTATATGTATATAGTCATTTAATTAATGTTTAAATATGTTAGTATGGTATATATATATACCTTGTATAATGTATTGTGTGTGTATTCACTATAATGTATATATGTATATATATTTTGTAAATGTATGATTTAATATATATGTATATGTATATATGTCTAATAAATGTGTATAAATTAATATGTTAATGTATATGTATACACTAGTATATGTATTTGTATTAATGTAAGGTATTTGTATGTATTTAAATAAATGATATAAATATGTATTTAATTTAATTTTTAATAGTACATATAATATTGGTATACGTATAAAAAATATTATTTCGTATATACTTAATAGAGTTTAATATAAAATGGGAATACATATATATATGTATATATATTTTGTAAATGTATGTATTAATGAGTATGTAAAGTATAGTATTTTAATTAATGTTTTAAATATTTGAATGTGTATAGTATATAAATACAAGGGTAATGTATAAATGTGAATGTATATTGTCTATTTAATTTAATGATGGTAAATATGTACATATATTTGTATAAGTAATTAGTATATGTATTTAATTTAATTGTATATATATAATTAATGTAAAGTATTTATATATTTAATTAATGTGAAATTAGCATATGTATATTATTTATTTTATTAATATTTAATTGTATTAGCATAGTATATATATTTTAGTATAATTAGTATAAATGTATAAATGTATATATATTTTGCGTGTACGTATTAAATAATAAATATTAATATGTAAATTGGTATGTATGTATATCGGTATTTCAGTATATGTTGGTAATTGTAATTTAGTATATATATAATTAGTATACGTATATATATTCTTTTGTATATATATATAACTTTGGTAGTTGTACATATAAATGTATATGTGTTATGAATATTTTTACCTATGTATATATACTACATCTTCTGTTATGAGTATACACTTATACATATTTTGTATAGAATTTGGTATAACCCTATATATATGTATTATATTTGATTATTAATAATACTACGGTTAATTGGTGAATGTACTAGATGACCCTAGTGGACTAGTGCCCTGCCTAGCGTAGCCCTAAGGCCAGTGTATTTCTATTGTGTGTTAGTATAGCCCCTGATATAAGTGTTATTGTGATGTGTTTATAGGACTGTTGGTTTACCCAGGGGATACTCTGGAACAGGACATCCATAATTATCAGCTAAGGACCCAAGGCAAGTACATTCTCTGATAATTTCCAATTCTTGATAATTGCTATAAGTTCAACAATCATGAAATGTTACATCTGAATCCTTGACACTGTGTTACACGGACTAGTATAGCCTGGATCTGCAGTCATGAGATGTTATCTTGATTATCGTATTGACATTGTACACGACATGTATATTTAGACATCGTACATGATAGACTTGACTTGCTCGTGTATCGTGACGTGTCATGGTTGGATCCACAGTACTAGTTGGGGGCGGGGAAGTAGTAGTAAGAAATATGATCATAACCTCTTATTGCAATGTAGAAATTGTAAGTGTTAATTATGCTCTTCACCCATGATTAGCCAGGCCCTGTAGTTATCGTACATGTTCCCAAGCCGATCACATTTTGAAACTACTATTTCAAACACTTAGAATAGATTACAGTTCCCTATTTAAATCATATACTACATCACCCGTGTATGATACTGTTCCTTGTTCTTTTATTTCCATACATGCACTGACTGGATCATATTGCCTATTGCCTGTCTCTTTATATTACCTGTCTCTCTTAAATTGCCATTGCATTTAATTTACTGTCTTCTCAATAGCTTGCATGACATATTTTATTGTATTATAGACATTATCAATTAATGGAACTGTTATTTGAGAGTATTGCTTTGCTCCTTCCTGACTGGAAATATTTTTCCAGACTATGCCTTAGAGGACCGCTGTCCGACACTTTATGGACCATATGGTGAGTAGCTGCAGACTTGATAGTAGTTATGATTCTGGAAGGTCTAGCCGGAATTATTATTTATTGTTAGTTCTTTAAGTAGACTATTTTGGTACCGGATTTGTCTCTGGCATTTTGATGATTCTTGGATATTGTTGAGTTAGAATTACTTGTGGACTTGTGTTGTGTTTAATTTTAATTTCTGTTTCGAAATCTTATCGTGCTGTAATCCTGTGATTGAGTATATGTTCATCTTATTTGTGTCATCCGTGCCTCCTAATGGAGATTGGATGCTTGCGTGACATTAGTTAGATAGTATCAAGACCTTGACAGCGTTCTACCGCCGATGCTGCGACGTAGGCTGGACGTACCCACGCACTCGTGCCCCTAAACCGGGTGCGGGTCGTGACACATTTTTAGTGGTGGCCCATGCAGGTCAGACTTCGCGAGTTGTGCGATGTCGTAGTAGTGTGGCATATTTGTTACACTATTGCGTGCCTGCGATAGGATCTAGGACATAGGATACTAGGACGAGGGCAAATACTCAATCACAATTCCTTGAGAGATTCCTGGGATGACCCCTGAGAATCTTGTTATAATTTTCAATTTAAATCATTCCCTTGTTCCGTCCATTCTCACTTGTGATATTGATTAATTATTATTGATTAGGTATTAAGTTAGGATTTTGGGTTTCATTGTAGGGTTGATTTCATATTAAGATGAGTTTATAGACTGATTTATGGTACTATTTGATGATGCCCGTCAATGAGGGCAGTGGAAATGATTAACATTAGAGCTATTGGACTACAGAAGGTGGATTAAAATTTTAATTGAAGATTGAAAATAAATTTCAAATTTTAGGATTTTGAGAAGATTGAGATTGTTATTAAAATATTATTGTGAAGATTTCAATGAATTGCAAAATTTTTGAAATTGAGGAATTGAAATATTGTTGTTAAAATTTTATTTTGAGGATTCAGATTCGATTCAATGAATCTAGACAAAACTGTAAGGATTTTTGGAAGTGATAAGATTTTCATTTCAGTATTTAAATAATTAGTCTTGAGGAAAGTGTATGCTTTTACTTTAAAAATTTATTCGAGGAGTTATTTTGAGGAATTTTATTTGAGGATAAGATTTTATAGTGGAAGAGATATATTAGTATACAATAGATGAGATACATGTGTAAGAATCTGTTGGCTTGAGTATAATTGAGATCTCACTGCCCACTGACTTGGGTATCCATTTAAGATTGTATTAGAGAGAGAGCAGTATTTAGTAAAGAGTGTTGTATTTGATATGCACTTGGGTGATAAGAATAACTAGCATCAACTGTTGCAGTAGGTAAGGAAGCTAGCAGTGAGTGTGCTTGTGATAGAACTGTGATACCTAGGGGATAGAGATATCAGACCATGGATGCATCTTTGACCTGTGCAATCACAACTAGGATTGTTATTCCCAATCTTTATCTTGAATGTTGCTTCTTTAGAACTGTACTGTCCTTCCTTGATGATATCGCATTTTGCCTAAATTGATTCTTTGGGATCTGTCTTCAGGATGTCGCCGCAGACAAGGTCTATGAGAGCGGGAACATCAGCTTTAGAGGGGTCTGCCACCTCTCTACCTGATGGACAGACAGCCGTAGTTCCTCTTACATCTCCGATGCACGTAGGTGATCCTCCTCCTCCACCTGTTAAGAAGATTGCCGCAGTTGTGACGGACAACCTTCCTCCTCCATCAACTCCGATTCCCGGAGGTTTGTCCATTGATGGAACGCAGATGTTTACCTTGATCCAAGGCATGGTAGATGCCCAAAGAGTGACGGCAGATGCTCAGCGAGTCCAAGCTGAGGCTCAGAGGGTGCAAGCAGAAGCGCACCAGGCACAAACCGAGCTGATGAAAGAAAATATGGAGAATGCCCATCAAGTGACTCTCCAAGCTTTGGAGAAAGTAGCACAGTACCAGCAGTTTCCTGGCCAGCAACAGCAGAGATCAGGCACTATAGTGGATTTTAAGAGGATGATGCCTCGAGAGTTTAAAGGTACCGAAGGGATACTCTACGCTGACGACTGGCTAGAGGATATAGAGAGAAGCCTGCGATTGACCCAGATTCCGGAGAACTTGCAAATAGAAGCCGCTGGCAGTCAGATGTTCGATATCGCACTCACGTGGTATCCCACGGAGCCAAGAATTACTGCACAAGGACTTACTTGGGAGACCTTCAAGGAACTCTTCAAAGAGAAGTTCTTTCCCGACGTGGCATTGGGAACCTTGGAAAGTCAGTTTCATGACTTAGTTCAAGAAAACATGTCGGTCGACGAGTACGCTGCAAAATTCTGTAGATTGAGCCGTTTTGCATCATCTATGATTCGAGACCCAGGAGATCGAGCCCGGAAATTTAGAAAGGGACTGACAAGAGAGATTAAGTCGCGCACTTCTGGTCGTCGTACCGCTACCTATGAGGCTATCTTAATGGATGCTCAGATCGCAGAAGAGGATCTGGATCTCAGGCCTAAGAGGAGTCACAATACTATTGGAGATACGAATGGTAGCCCAGGACCAGCCAAGCATCCCCATATTCAGCACCAACAGCAGTACCAAGTACCATTTCATATTCAGCAACAACCATGGACATTTCAGCATCTACCGCAGTACCTAGCACCAGTTCCTATCCAGCAAAATCCATGGGCGTATCAGCATCAACAACAGTACCAGGCACCAGTCCGTGTTGAGCAGAATCAGCAACAGCCTCCAAGAGAGACACAGCAGACTTGTCATTTCTGTAAGAAGCCAGGTCACCTTTGGGAGAGCTGTAGAACGAGGCTAGGACTTTGTTTGCACTGCGGCACTGCGGGACATCGAGTAAGGGATTGTCTTATAGCCCCTTATCTCCCCGGCCAGTGTGCAGCTTCAGACTATAGAGATCCAGTTAGGCTACCTGTGGAACCGTATATTGCTCAGCACCCGCGAAGGGAACCACCCCAGCAGGACGGGCATTTGCGGTGACGGTCGAGGAGACCGATACTACAGGTAATGTGTTAGCAGGTTCTGTTCCTTCCTTCCTCTTGTTCTTATCTATTTGATTGATTGACTGATACCTTAGTACCGTAGCTTGTATGCATGATTTTCTTGTTAGAATGTAGTTAGTAGTACCCCTGATGCATAGACTGCAACACCATAAAAAATGAGACCATAACCATGTATGTTCCCCCTAGATGGTATGTGGTATGACTATAGGTAGAATTTTCTTAGACCGTGATTATTGGTGTTGACTGTAGTAAATATTCATGAAGAGGTTATTACTTGACAAGAGGAACAAGATAATTAAAATTTGAGGATAAATATTGATTTAAATAAATGGTTAAGAAATTAACATTGCATAATTGGTGGTTTATTAATTCCAGAAAGATTATGACATGATTAAATGGATTATTAAAATTTGGAAATTTTCGGAGACTATCATCATATTTATTTAATTGCAAGTTATGAATTTTAGAACTTTATATTTAGATGTGACATTTGGAGAATCCTTAAATATCATATTGTTGAGTTCTTGAGGAGTGGATATTAAATTCCGGGTATTGAATTATCAACTCAAAACTTTCAAGGAAATTTTAATAAAAAGGGACTTTGATTCTATTTTGAGGATTTTTCAGGAATGAAATAATTACAGAAATTTTATTTGTGAAAGGACATTGCGGATTATAACCTGATTTCCTGGTTAATGGATTTAAATTTTGAGGGAAATATAATGTGTATGATTAAACACTAATATGAGGATTTTAAATTTCGAGGACAAAATTCTTTTAAGGTGGGTAGACTTGTCACTACCACATTCCGAAAACAGGGATATTTTCGACTTTTTATAATATTTAATATTATTGCAGTTATAATTAATAAATTGCATGAATAGTATATATTTAAATTAAATAACTGTGTGATGTGTACTTTAATATATTATATTATAGACAGTGTTCGTTTGTGTTGTGATGGTAGACTTGACCTAGAAGTCAGTAGATGAGCACCTGTCGGAATTATGGAACTTTGAAGTTAATTGCTTTATTTTAGAATTAATTATTGAAGATTGAAATTAATTACTGTATTTTATTTAATATTTTGCGCATTGCCTTTGCTTCGATATTTGGAGCACTACCCTGACTCTTGTCTCCCAACAAATTTCACAATCTTGCCCTAGACATGCCCGCCTTCAATTCTGTTATTTTTGCAACTCATAATTATGCTCCCTGTGCATTATTTCTAGCCGCACAAAAATTATCGCGGACGTTTATTTTAAAACTCCTATTTTGTATCGTTGTGCGTTCCAATCGAAAATTGGAGGCCATCTTGACCTATTTTTCGTGCGGCCCAAATTAGGGTAATATTCTGTTCTGAGTCTTCTTCAATATTGGTATTGATGACCTGACCTGATTTTGGCTCCATGTACTCCTAATTAATTGTTGAACACAACTTGCATTTATTTCTTTTTAAATTGAGGATACTATTTTATCTGATTCTAAAATCCCAATTTAATTCCAGTGCCCTGTTATTTGAGCCCATACCGATCATACAGTGCCCCCTGACCCTACAAAACACCGGACCCCGGATCGCCCGCCAAATTTTCGTCATTTCATGTGTTTGTGCAATTTCCCGAATTTAAGGGGGTTAAATTATAAATTGGCATCTTGTGCCAACACCCAATTATTTAACCAATGAGGAATCCTTAATATTTTAATTAAAACCTCACCCTAAATCCCCCATGAATTAATTTCCCTTATGTCCAATCTGGACCACTCATTTAGAGGGTCAATCACAACCCTCCATCACACCCTCTCTCTTCCTATATATATCATGTCTACATCAAACCCTAATCCCTAGGCAACCTAGAAAAGCCCACCTCCTCACAAGCCCCCACATCCCCTCTCTCATACGTATGAAATTCTTCTCCTTCTCCTTTCTTCTTCCTTTTCTTCTTCTCATTTCTTTTCCTTCTTCTTCTTCCCCTTCTTCTCCTTTTCATTTTTTGAGATTTCAAATTTAAAGAAGGGGGGGGGGGAATACTGTTCATTCCCTCCAATTACTGTTCACCCGGCTAACTCCCCCTCCGACCCGCACTGCTTCCCGGCCGGCGCTTCCTCGACGGTCCATCGGCCGCTGCTTCCATTGCTCTCTGCAACTCCGGCGGGACTCCCTCTTTCCCCCTCCGACCGGCGCTGGCTGCTCGACAACCCAGCCCGCTGAACCTCCCAACTCCGGCGCCGGCGCTCCCTCCTCCCTCCCGGTCGAGCCCCATAACCCGGCCAACTCCGGCGGCCATCAGCCGAACTCCTCCCTCACGATCTCACTCCAACACATCAGTCCGGCGCCCCGACTCCCTGCGGTGTACCCCGGCGACTCCCGCTCTTCCACCTGCGCACCCCGGCCGAACTCCGGCGGCCACCCCAATTCACAGTAAGCCCTTTCTCCTCTCCCTCTTTCTTCTATATATATATATATATATATCTATATATATATATATATGTATATATATATGTATGCATACATACGTATATACGTGAGTATATACATAATATACGTATATGTATATAGTCATTTAATTAATGTTTAAATATGTTAGTATGGTATATATATATACCTTGTATAATGTATTGTGTGTGTATTCACTATAATGTATATATGTATATATATTTTGTAAATGTATGATTTAATATATATGTATATGTATATATGTCTAATAAATGTGTATAAATTAATATGTTAATGTATATGTATACACTAGTATATGTATTTGTATTAATGTAAGGTATTTGTATGTATTTAAATAAATGGTATAAATATGTATTTAATTTAATGTTTAATAGTACATATAATATTGGTATACGTATAAAAAATATTATTTCGTATATACTTAATAGAGTTTAATATAAAATGGGAATACATATATATATGTATATATATTTTGTAAATGTATGTATTAATGAGTATGTAAAGTATAGTATTTTAATTAATGTTTTAAATATTTGAATGTGTATAGTATATAAATACAAGGGTAATGTATAAATGTGAATGTATATTGTCTATTTAATTTAATGATGGTAAATATGTACATATATTTGTATAAGTAATTAGTATATGTATTTAATTTAATTGTATATATATAATTAATGTAAAGTATTTATATATTTAATTAATGTGAAATTAGCATATGTATATTATTTATTTTATTAATATTTAATTGTATTAGCATAGTATATATATGTTAGTATAATTAGTATAAATGTATAAATGTATATATATTTTGCGTGTACGTATTAAATAATAAATATTAATATGTAAATTGGTATGTATGTATATCGGTATTTCAGTATATGTTGGTAATTGTAATTTAGTATATATATAATTAGTATACATATATATATTCTTTTGTATATATATATAACTTTGGTAGTTGTACATATAAATGTATATCTGTTATGAATATTTTTACCTATGTATATATACTACATCTTCTGTTATGAGTATACACTTATACATATTTTGTATAGAATTTGGTATAACCCTATATATATGTATTATATTTGATTATTAATAATACTACGGTTAATTGGTGAATGTACTAGATGACCCTAGTGGACTAGTGCCCTGCCTAGCGTAGCCCTAAGGCCAGTGTATTTCTATTGTGTGTTAGTATAGCCCCTGATACAAGTGTTATTGTGATGTGTTTATAGGACTGTTGGTTTACCCAGGGGATACTCTGGAACAGGACATCCATAATTACCAGCAAAGGACCCAAGGCAAGTACATTCTCTGATAATTTCCAATTCTTGATAATTGCTATAAGTTCAACAATCATGAAATGTTACATCTGAATCCTTGACACTGTGTTACACGGACTAGTATAGCCTGGATCTGCAGTCATGAGATGTTATCTTGATTATCGTATTGACATTGTACACGACATGTATATTTAGACATCGTACATGATAGACTTGACTTGCTCGTGTATCGTGACATGTCATGGTTGGATCCACAGTACTAGTTGGGGGCGGGGAAGTAGTAGTAAGAAATGTGATCATAACCTCTTATTGCAATTTAGAAATTGTAAGTGTTAATCATGCTCTTCACCCATGATTAGCCAGGCCCTGTAGTTATCGTACATGTTCCCAAGCCGATCACATTTTGAAACTACTATTTCAAACACTTAGAATAGATTACAGTTCCCTATTTAAATCATGTACTACATCACCCGTGTATGATACTGTTCCTTGTTCTTTTATTTCCATACATGCACTGACTGGATCATATTGCCTATTGCCTGTCTCTTTATATTACCTGTCTCTCTTAAATTGCCATTGCATTTAATTTACTGTCTTCTCAGTAGCTAGCATGACATATTTTATTGTATTATAGACATTATCAATTAATGGAACTGTTATTTGAGAGTATTGCTTTGCTCCTTCCTGACTGGAAATATTTTTCCAGACTATGCCTTAGAGGACCACTGTCCGACACTTTATGGACCATATGGTGAGTAGCTGCAGACTTGGTAGTAGTTGTGATTCTGGAAGGTCTAGCCGGAATTATTATTTATTGTTAGTTCTTTAAGTAGACTATTTTGGTACCGGATTTGTCTCCGGCATTTTGATGATTCTTGGATATTGTTGAGTTAGAATTACTTGTGGACTTGTGTTGTGTTTAATTTTAATTTCTGTTTCGAAATCTTATCGTGCTGTAATCCTGTGATTGAGTATATGTTCATCTTATTTGTGTCATCCGTGCCTCCTAATGGAGATTGGATGCTTGCGTGACATTAGTTAGATAGTATCAAGACCTTGACAGCGTTCTACCGCCGATGCTGCGGCGTAGGCTGGACGTACCCACGCACTCGTGCCCCTAAACCGGGTGCAGGTCGTGACACAACCGGTGTAGTTTTTGTGCACCCTTGATTACTGGATCAGGGCACAATATGTGCACAAACAACTCAACTTGCTACCACTTCCTGAGTGTTGTTGCAGCTCGAGCTCCCAACTACCAATCTGCTGTACCAAGCAACTGCTACTTCAAATGCAGGTATTGCAACATCCTCAAATTACTGCTACTGCTTTTTGTAGCACACATACAGCAAACAGCCGTTGTAGCTGCATTCTTGTAGCAACTATCGCTATACTGTGAGCAACACAACATCAATTGCTGCTGTACAAATCTGTCAAACCCCACACACACCTACATCTATACACTAACACACTCTCTAATGCACACACACACACACACACACACACACACACACATATATATATATATATATATATATATATAAACAAACACACTCATAACCACAAATATAACTCCACTTCCCATCTAGCACACCTCATGGATACCAACACTCTTATATGATGGAACCAATCCTCATTGGCACTAGTATCACCAATTTGGTACAAGTGTATCACTCTATGATACTCACGTGATATACCTCACTAACACCATAATACCAACCCAAACTGTATGGTACCAACACCCAAATTTCATGATATTAATACCAATAACCACATCCTCAAGATACCAAAACCCAATCTATAATACTCAACACAATCCACCCCTATTCTCATGATACATAAACACCAATACCAATTGGAAACCCAAAATATAGGTAATATTACATGAATATATTTATAAATAATTGATCTAATATAATATATATAAATTGACACAAAGAGACTCCAAAATACATAAATTATCAAATCTAGCCATGCGTGTCATGACGTATCATGACACGAACACTAAGTATCCAATTGTAGAGACTAGAACACAAGCACAAAACATAATAGACACAAAATTCTTCATGGGAACCACACACAAACACTTGGTGGATACAAATTTGTAATTCCACCAAATGGCCTATAAAACCATATGTACCAACTAGGAATAGGCCCTCTACCACCTAATTCACCATCTATGAGGTTGGATCTAACTATTGGAAGGTTCCTATAGGTTCAAATTGGGTTTCTAACATAGAAATTGGTAGAAAAAGAGAATTTACCTATTGGGAGTTGGATTCCAATAAACTCCACCAAATTGGACATAATGAGGTTGAATTAGACACGATCCTCCTAACTTAGCTCCTCTCCAAAGATCCTCCTTGTGCTCCAATGCTCTAGGCCTCCATGGGGATAAAAATGAGTAGAATTTGAGTGGTTTGGAGTGAGAATTGGTAGAAAATGGAAGTGGCTTGGGGAAGAAGAAGTTTGGCAAAGAAGAAGTAGTATTATAATAAAAATTGAATGGGATTACCCCCCTAATTATTGTCGGCCAATATAGGTGTCATGGAAGGGTTGGTAGTTACAAATTTGCCCCTCCTCTCTCCTAATTTGGTTTCTAGATCTAATATGAATAGAATCTTTTTGGTTAGGGAGGAATCTAATTAGTTATATGAGGATATCTAACTATTCTAGAAGAGAATATTCTATCAATGACAACTAATACTAATTAATTCTAACTACTTAATTAAGCATAATAATATAATTAGCAACCACTAGTGAAATGACAAATATACTCCTAGTCCTAATTTTAGGTGGTTACAATCCTACCCCCTTAGAAAAATTTTGCCTTCAAAATTTAAAAACATAACATGCACAAAAGAAAAGAAAGATACCTCACGGCTCAAAAATAGGGTATTTCCCACACCTCTCGTCTTCTCTCTCCTAGCTAGTCATAACATATTTATCATAATCCTCTCGATAGTTACAATCCCGATCTATTCATGGTCTAATAAATTTCTATCTAAAAAAATCATAAAAACATACAATTCCATTGAAAATAAATCATTCATTGGTTATCAAACATGCATAGGTATAATCCTACTAGTCATGATCTTAAAGTCTCTATCAAGGGTTTTACTACTAACTATACTTTAGCATAAAAAATTACTGATGCAATAAGGTACTAAAGAATCAAACAGATCCACAGTTGGAAAGGAAAGGAAAGGAAAGGAATAGAACCTGCTAACCCACTACCTGTAGCATCGGTTCCCCCGACCGTTTTTGTAAAAGCCTTGCCCTACTGAGGAATCTTTCTCTGCTGGTGCTAGATAATTTTCTGTGTCACATGTGGCCTAGATGGACACCTCTGATCTGGTGCTCCACCTATGGGAGGTGCAGTGGGATAATCTCGCATCTGCTGCGTAGCTGACCAACAAAACAGACACACCTTCAGCCTCTTCCTACAGACATCCCATGAATGGTCTGGCTCTTTGCAATAGTTGTAAAGAAAATCCCGCTGCATCTGCCTTTGTGGCTATTGCTGAACCGGAGCTTTGGTTGGTGGGTGGTACTCCTGCTGGTGCTGGAAAGCTCCCTGCTGAATATGGGAACGCTTTATCGGTCATGAGCTTTCAGCACCTCCAGCTGAATCACGGGCCCTCTTGGGCCTAACGTCCAAGTCTTCCTCTACCACCTGAGTTGCTGCCACGATATCAACAAAGGTCGTAGCTCAGCTCAGAGTGATATGCACTCAGATATCCTTGGCCAAGTCCTTCCAGAATCTATGAGCTCGATCGACAGGATCGCTGACTATGTACTCTACGAATTGGCTCAGCCTGCCAAACTTTGTAGCGTACTCGTCTACAGAAAGACTACCTTGTACCAGGTTCTGAAACTGACCCTTCAGAATACCTTGGGCTATCTCAAAATAGAACTTCTTCTTGAAGAGATATTTGAACATCTCCCAAGATAGATTAGGTACTACAAGCCTAGGCTCGGTCCGAAACCAAGTATGTGCAAGGTCATGAAGCTGTAAGCCAACAATGTCAATCTGCAAAGTCTAAGAAATCTGGGCTACTCAGAAAATTCTTTCGATATCCTTGACCCACTCGTCAGTGTAAAGAATCCCTTTGGTACCTTTGAACTCTCGGGGAACCATCTTTTTAAAGTCCAAAATGGTACCCATCTTCTGTTGAGCGGGCTACTGCGAGGTGACCTTCTCCATAGTCGCTAATGCCACCTGATGTGCATTCTCCATGCCCTCCCGCATTAGCTCAGTCTGTGCTTTATGTGCCTCAGCCTGTACCCTGTAACGACCCACTCCGCTCAACCCGGAGGACCGATTCAAATGGCACAAGTATAGCGAACCGACCCGCCTTTCCGTCCCGATGGAAACGATCATCCCGCGGGAGCACTGGCACGGTGATTTGCGCCCAGCGGAGATGGCCGATTACTGCAAGAGATCGGGGCATGACACACCCTCTGAGCCTCAGCCTGTACTCTTTGACCCTCAACCTGCATCCTTTGAGCATCCACCATGCCCTGGATAAGTGCAAATATATGTGCCCCATCAGTGGGCATGCCTCCCTGAGCAGAAAATAGAAATAGTGGAGGAGGAGGAGGAAAACTCTCAGAGGCAACTGGAGCAGCCTCCTGAATTGGTGAAGGAACAACATATGTCTCTCCCCGAGTAACAGGTCAGGAAGTTGACGACCTCTCGGAAGCTGTTGCCACTCCATAGCTATGGGTCATGCTCTTCGAATCTATGCTGAAAGATAGATTAGAAACAAAAAGAAGTCAATATGGCACAAGATAAGATATTATCAAAGAAGAACAACAATTAAGAAAGTAATCAAAGTATTCAGGATGAAAAAGATTAGCAAATTCAAATCAGATTAGAATTTTCTAGTTGTGATCGAGTATTCTCTCATCCTAATATCCTATATCCTATTACAAGCTTGCAGCAGTACGACTAACTTAAGTACTACCACAACATCGTATTAATTGCAAAGCCTGACCTGCATAGGCCACCATAAAAATGTGTCATGACCCGCACCCGGATATTTGGGCACGAGTATGTAGATACATCTAGCCTACGCCACAACATCGATGGAAGAACACTGTCTAGGCTATTACAATATATCTAACAATCTCACACAATAATATTCAACTCCATAAGAAGAAGAATGATATATAACAATGGCAATATTCAATCAATAGGAAGATAAATTACGATATAATATAAAAAGAAGAAAATCCACAGTCACAATAAGTCATGACAACAACCATAAGTCTAAAATCCAAATATAACATCTAAGTATCTCAAATAGTATCCGGAGACAAATCCGGTATCAAACTACTAGAATAGAAAATAAGAGAACTAAATAACTCCAGCTAGACCTTCCGGCAATCACTACAAGCTACTCTTGAACAGCAGGGTACAAATCTTCTATAACATCCTCCTGGGGTCCGTAATATGTGGGACACCAGTTCTCCAGAAAATCTCCTAAAAATGTTATTATAACAGGATAAATGAGTCAACTCTAACAACAGTTCTAATACATGATAAAGTGTCACGTCCCAGTCCCAAAAGTACGTAGGACTAGGAACACGTAAGCATGCCAGCCGCATGGATATGGAAACTCCAATATATGGAAACCATAACCCATACATATTCTGTAATATGAATATCAAATCCACAAGTGGTATAAAATGTATCACAAGTCACAGGGTATAATCTAAATCTCATCCACAAAAATCAAATATAAATAAATAACCAATATCTATGAAACTAGATCTCAATATAAGTATCTAAGGATGATGGTTGGATGGAAACAAATCCACTACCAACTCGAATAAAAAAGTATAACACAATAAACATAATATAGGAATACCATCTAACAATCATGGATCTCGGAGAGAAGACATCCTCGAAACATATGTAACCATCCAAATCTACACTCCTGTAAATACTCAAGAACAAATACACCTGGAAAGGGACCAGGTCCTTAGAGGGACGTAACAAGATACATAGAAGCAAGCCAATTTGAATACAGTAAACATGCATATTATTTGAAAATAGATAAGTACGCTGTACAAGACAATCTATATGAATGCAAATGAGGACAACTTTTTGACGTATGAGCAAGGGCAGGCTACTCGATCTAATCCTCACAACTCATACGCTCGTTAGTGGACATCATCAGCCGACATACCTCTGGGGTAGCGACCCTCGGACTCCATCAATCGACATACCTCGGGGGTAGCGACCATCGGATACGACTACCATAGTGCATGCTAGTTACTACGGTTTACTAGAGTGGTTAAAAGCCCATACGCCTAATGATTATCCTCGATGATACTAAGTGCCACGTGTGTGTCAATATATCTAATACATAGTAATAACTGAAAGAAAATTACACATGCAAGAAATATATAGAAATGTAATAAATATACAGAAATATACTAAGCATGCAAAATATTGTAAGCAAATTAGCAAGGCATCTTGCCTGATAAGAAAGCTGCAAGGTGTACTGTCCAGAAGTCAAGCACACAGGATCAGAAGTTATGGTCTCCAAACAAATGTCTCCGGATGCTGAAATAGATGTCACCAACGTTCCCAGAATAAGCAAAATAGCTAAAAAGCACTTTTCTTTTGTCCAATTTGGACACAGGGGCAAAACGGTAATTTCGGGTAAAAGTGGGGTCCACGTGTGGCCCACTTTGCACCAAAAATTGTGCCAAGGGTAACTATCCCTAAATAGGACAAATTATAGGTCAAACAAACTCTAGATGTCAATATGAACCCAACGGTATGTCCAAATGTGGATTCTGATGGGCCGAACATAATTTTGCCCAAAAAGTCAACTATGGGGCCCGCCAATTGGGGACTTGGTCAACTATCTCAGAATTGCATGAAAATTGTGTCACAGGACCAGCACGTTACCATGAGTCCAGTGGCGCAAATTTTGTCATAATCTGACAAGCGTGAACAAAATGTGCACTACTTCCATAAAAGTTGTGACACGGGGTGTGTCCGCGGATACGGGCTGATTTCGGCGCGCATACACGTCCGAATCAGTCTCCACAAATTTTTACGTGTCCGGTTACGCTGTGCGTACCATTCAATATACTTGGTACACGACGGGGTGGTCCCGTTTGGTGGGGCGCGCTCCATTTCATAACTTTTGAAAATCTGAGAAAAGTGGGTTCACGGAGTTTTGTGACGAATTTAGTTTTGTCTACAGCAGTTAATAATCTAGGGCTATTTAACAAAAATTAAACTAGGTCAAGTAGTCTACGCATACCAAAAAAAATTATCGAATTCGGATCTCTGTGGTGGGAGATACGAACTCGGAGACATGGGTGGTCACCGCAGTTTTCTGCGATCCAAGAATTTGGTCTGTTTGTGCCAACTTTGGCACTATTTTCGCCTAGGGTTACGTGTTGTTCGAGGTCTACTAACACACAGATATGGAAGAGGGTTAATGCGTGAGCATACCGGTGAAGACGGGGCGGCGTTTGGTTGAGCGAGTCGACGGGAAACAACTCCGGAACACAGGTACCTCGCTGTGGGAATCTACAGTGCGCGGGGTCGCGGTCGTCGGGATTGGTTTGGACGGCCTGGCGGGGTTCTCCGGCTCCGGTGGCGGCGCTCTCTAGATATAGATGAGAAGAGGAGGATCTGGATGATTAGGTTAGGATTTTATAAATAGAATAATATATATATATATATATATATATATATATATATATATTTATGAAAGGGAGAGAGAGAGAGAGAGTGGGTTCGGTTAAAGCCCGCGGGGGGGGGGTATGTGCATGCTACTGTGTTTAGTTTGCAATAGGGGGCGCTTGGTATTGCAGCAACTCACGGTTGGTTTGCTAGGGATTTTGCTAGGGAAAGTAGTAGTTGTAATGGTTTACTGGTTATAGTTGCTTAAGATTGTTATTAATTAATAGTTATTAGTTTATTATTATTTTCTTTTCTTTTCTTTTTTTTTCCTTTTTCTTTTTAAATATATATATATATATATATATATATATATATATATATATATATATATATATATATATATATACTCATAAGAAAAATTATAGATTATAGTAATGCACATTATTAAGCTAGCAACTGCTCAAGGGGTCTCCTACATGGAATAAATTTCGAAAAATTCCTGATGGTCCCATAAATCCTCTAAGTGTGCCAACACCTAAAATAAAAATTAATAAAAATATGTTTCTCCTAATTAGGCACTAATTAATACAATTAAATTAATAATTAATAATTAAAAAGGGTATTTACGATTTTTAGGATTAGGGGTTTTACATTCTACCCAACTTATAAAAATTTTGTCCTCGAAATTAAAACTAAGCCGTGGTAGAAAGTCAAGGGTGGTACATCCCGAAAAATTATGGGAAAATCCACATGAGCGAAAAATAGATTTCTTCATGTGTCATGTCCAATGGTGTGGACACCTAAATGCTCTTTTGCATAAAAGCGTCCAATAATCGGAAAATTGTACAAAGATGAGAATTGGATGATGGGCACGTTTAGGATAAGGGTGTGGAATTTATAGTAAGGCAATGGCTAATATAGTGCTCCAATTATCGAAGCACGGTAAGGTGCGCTAAGTGATATAATTATTGTAAAATTAAATAAATTATCTTGTTCTATCTCTAACTGGACTCAATCTAACCTTAGTCTCACTATCTCAGCCAAGTAGGTCAAATTTTGGGTGAGGGTTCACAATCTACCGAACTTAAAATTTATCCATCTATCACCTAAGGCTATACATCTAGAAACTATTTCTCAAATTATTTAATCATGTTATTCAATTCTCAAGGTTATAACACCAAACATATCACCATATGCCCTTAATCAATTATAAAAGAGAGTCACTAAGTCATGTGATTAGCCCTATGGAGTATACCTAGTATTATCAGTGTCAACTTATACCAGCACGAGGTTTCGTCTTTCCGAAATAGGGGAAGACGGAGAGCAATAATAAAGAATTCAAGGTGAAGGTGACAGAATACAAGTACGAGGTTCAAAGAGATTAAAGAATTCGAAAAGAGAGTTGTCAGGACAGTTGTGGATTGAAATTCTATTTTTTTTAGTAATTTCCTATTTACATGCTCGTATCAGTACAGTTACGTAATCGATACGATATGTCAGACATGTCTAGGGGCAAGTATATTCGTCTACTACCATATATCTCAATCCACGTAAAGTAGTCATACGAAGAGCGAACCAAGCGCACTAAGGTTAGCTAGACCTTAATACACCAATTCTGATTAGGCAATTGTATCATTGTGTGCACCCAATAATACATATGCCATGAGCAAGCTCAATAAAAGAATAAGCTTGCAAAAACTAGGCTATAATAGCAGCATAAATCAAGGTAGTACAGAAAATATAAGTACGCTAGATTATGATGTAAGAAGTTACAAAATAATCCCAGTTCTTAAAGAAGATAAGACTCTTGCAATCTCTACAATGGTCATACTAAAACCTTGTCTAAGTCGATAGTCGACCAAATAGGGGTATGGGCTTCTAAGCTCTACAGTCTGATGAAACATTATCTTCTTATGCTAGCGCACGATTAATGTCATTCAGCTACACTTCAATAATAGGGCAAAAGACTATGTGATACTAGGTTGTGAGGTATACTATCCAACTTATAACAATAAACTAATACTGTAATTGCCTTAAGGATACCGTAGAAACTCCTGTTAAGGTCTACAGGAAGGGGTCTTGGTACTTATTAGGGTATCCTCTTACATTACATAGGCATGGTCGTACTAAGTCTTAGTCTTAGTACAAGTGTCAATAGTAAGAACGGAACAGTTACTGGCCTTCCAGGGGGAAAGGGGATATAACTCGTATCGAGGTGGGGGTACAGGTTATGCAATTTAAAACTAAGGGATAAGCACCAGGTCTTAATCTACAAGAATAGCTTAAACCATCAAGTTCTAACTACTAAGCACACAATTCAAAAATTCAAGAGTAACAACCAAAATCCTAGCAAGCTATATATATCCTAAAATTGAATAAATTTACTTGGTCTATAATCAGAAGTGTCAGATGGTACGAGTTGAAAGATGAAGAATAGAGGAACAAAATTTAGTCGTCGTGCAATAAGCGAACGCTAAGGTCGCCAGGGAACAATATATGAAATTAAAATAGGGGCTCTAGATAGCATCGTGATTTTCTAAGTAGGAGTGGTATGCTAGTTGCTATGTTCGAGTTATGATCAAGAAAAATATTATATTCATTGCTCTTGGCTTCCTAAGGTACGGTCTGCTACTAATAAGACAATGATCTAAGTTTATAGTTCTAATATTATCTCACCATAAGAGTTAGGTCCAGCCCTAATATTTAACCTTGGATTTCTATTGGTTCCTCAATACTAGGGTCAAACAATATGGTCAAACTTCTAACTAACTCTAGTAGTATCTATACTACTCCCAAGTCCTCATAATACATCAAGGGGTAATGGTAAACTAATCTATAGATAAGGAATTCTAGGGTTCACTAGATATTCAAAACTTAGTGGTGTGTCTATATTCTCGTTGTATTCTTAATAGGTGTGCTACCATAACTATTATCCTAATAATAGGGGTTCCTATATTCTAGCAGAAGGCTATTCTCAAAGAACTATTAGGGAAGTACAGGAATCAAGCATGATACAATTATTCAGATAGAATGGATTAGAAGGAGAGCGAATCATAGTTAATTGTTGATGAGATCCTATACTCTATTCCTAGGTGCAGGCTTATTCGGTACAATAACATAACCGAGACAATATACTCTCGACCTGCATAGGCCACCACAAAAAAAATATGTCATGCCCCAGTCCCAAAGTACGTAGGACTAGGAACACGTAAGCATGCCAGCCGCATGGATATGACAACTCCAATATATGGAAACCATAACCCATACGTACGCTGTAATATGAATATCAAATCCACAAGTGGCATAAAATGTATCACAAGTCACAGGGTATAATCTAAATCTCATCCACGAAAATCAAATATAAATAAATAACCAATATCTATGAAACTAGATCTCAATATAAGTATCTAAGGATGATGGTTGGATGAAAACAAATCCACTACCAACTCGAATGGAAAAGTACAACACAATAAACACAATATAGGAATACCAGCTAACAATCATGGGTCTCGGAGAGAAGACATCCTCGAAACATATGTAACCATCCAAATCTACGCTCCTGCAAATACTCAAGAACAAATACACCTGGAAAGGGACCAGGTCCTCAGAGGGACGTAACAAGATACATAGAAGCAAGCCAATTTGAATACAGTAAACATATATATTGTTTGAAAATAGATAAGTACGTTGTACAAGATAATCTATATAAATGCAAATGAGGACAACTTTTCGACGTATGGGCAAGGGTAGGCTACTCGATCTAATCCTCACAACTCATACGCTCGTCAGTGGACATCATCAACCGAAATACCTCTGGGGTAGCGACCCTCGGACTCCATCAATCGACATACCTCGGGGGTAGCGACCATCGGACACGACCACCATAGTACGTGCTAGTTACTACGGTTTACCAGAGTGGTTATAAGCCCATACACCTAATGATTGTCCTCGATGATACTAAGTGCCACGTGTGTGTCAACATATCTAATACATAGTAATAACTGAAAGAAAACTTCACATGCAAGAAATATACATAAATGCAATAAATATACAGAAATATACTAAGCATGTAAAATATTGTAAGAAAATTGGCAAGGCATCTTGTCTGGTAAGAAAGCTGCAAGGTGTACTGTCCAGAAGTCAAGCACACAGGATTAGAAGCTTTGGTCTCCGAACAAATGTCTCCGAATGCTGAAATAGATGTCACCAACGTTCTCAGAATAAGCAAAATAGCTAAAAAGTACTTCCCTTTCGTCCAATTTGGACACAGGGGCAAAACGATAATTTCGGGTAAAAGTGGGGTCCACGTGTGGCCCACTTTGCACCCAAAAAATGTGCTAAGGGTAACAGTCTCTAAATGGGACAAATTATAGGTCAAACAAACTCTAGATGTTAATACGAACCCAACGGTATATCCAAATATGGATTCCGATGGGCCGAACACAATTTTGCCAAAAAAGTCAACTATGGGGCCCGCCAATTGGCAACTGGTCAACTGTCTCAAAATTGCGTAAAAATTGGGTCACAGGACCAGCGCGTTACCATGAGTCCAGTGGCGCAAGTTTTGTCGCAATCTGACAAACGTGCATAAAATGTGCGTGACTTCCACAAAAGTTGCGACACGGGGTGTGTCCGCGAATACGGGCTGATTTCGGCGTGCACATGCGTCCGAATCAGTCTCTGCAAATTTTTACGTGTCCGGTTACGCTGCGCACACCATTTAGTATACTTGGTACACGACGGGGTGGTCCCATTTGGCAGGGCGCACTCTGTTTCACAACTTTGGAAATATGGGAAAAGTGGGTTCGCGGGGTTTTGTGACGAATTTAGTTCTGTCTACAACAGTTAATAATCTAGGGTTATTTAACAGAAATTAAACTAGGTTAAGTGGTCTACGCATACCAAAAAGAATCATCAAATTCGGATCTCTGTGGTGGTAGATACGAACTCGGAGACATGGGTGGTCACCGCAGTTTTCTGCGATCCCAGAATTCGGTCTGTTTGTGCCAACTTTGGTGCTATTTTTGCCTAGGGTTACGTATTGTTCGAGGTCTACTAACACACAGATATGGAAGAGGGTTAAGGGGTGAGCATACCAGTGAAGATGGGGCAGCGTTTGGTTGAGCGAGTCGACGGAAAACAACTCCGGAACACAGGTACCTTGCTGTAGGAATCTGCAGTGCGCGGGATCGCGGTCGTCGGGATTGGTTTGGACGGCCTGGTAGGGTTCTCCGGCTGTGGTGGCGGCGCTCTCTAGGTCTCGATGAGAAGAGGAGGGTCTGGATGATTAGGTTAGGTTTTTATAAATAGAATAATATATATATTTATGAAAGGGAGAGAGAGAGAGTGGGTTCGGTTAAAGCCCGCGGGGGGGGGGGGTTGTGCATGCTACTATGTTTAGTTTGCAATAGGGGGCACTTGGTATTGCAGCAACTCACGGTTGGTTTGCTAGGGATTTTGCTAGGGAAAGTAGTAGTTGTAATGGTTTACTGGTTATAGTTGCTTAAGATTGTTATTAATTAATAGTTATTAGTTTATTATTATTTTCTTTTCTTTTCTTTTCTTTTCCTTTTTCTTTTTAAATATATATATATATATATATATATATACTCATAAGAAAAATTATAGATTATAGTAATGCACACTATTAAGCTAGCAACTGCTCAAGGGGTCTCCTACATGGAATAAATTTCGAAAAATTCCTGATGGTCCCATGAATCCTCTAAGTGCGTCAACACCTAAAATAAAAATTAATAAAAATATGTTTCTCTTTATTAGCCACTAATTACTATAATTAAAATAATAATTAATAATTAAAAAGGGTATTTACGATTTTTAGGATTAGAGGTTTTACATAAAGACTATAAAACAGTAAATAGTATTAAAATACATGATGAACAAGTAAGCATAGAATCATAGGGAAAATAGAGTAAAACAGATAAGTATAGAATCATGGTAAAGTAAATAGAGTAAAACAGATAAGTATAGAATCATAGTAAAGTAAATAGAGTAAAACAGATAAGTATAACAGTAAAAATAAGTCAGATAAGTGGAATCCAATAAGCATAGCAATGTATGAGTGTAACCAGCAAGTATAGAAGGAAACAAGGAATACTGCACCTATCTAAGTGTGTTGAAATACCAAGTTGACATGTGAACGCCTAAGGGATAAATTTTGGCAAACCACATGTGTCGTGTGTGGCTACTATTATTCCAGTAAAACCATCGGATATAAATAGTAGTTCACACGTCTCCTAGGTATTTCTCCGTCCGACTAGTACTCATGGATCAGAGTCCCGAAACGAAGAACCACAATAGTCCAAAGAATGTCAATAGTTCAGTAAATACATTAGTCCGGTAATCAATAAGCCTGAAACTATGTATCTCATGACAATGAATCCATATTATACCAATCCATGTATCCAGTGTGCCAAAGTAAAATAGTACTATAAACATGTATCATAAAAACTATCAAGTAAGAAAACTATCAGAGAATGTACTTGCCTGTGGTCCTGAGCTGTAAACACAAATCAGTCTACGAACTGGAGTCCAAGTGACCTATATACGAATTTTTATGTCAATAAGTGATTTGGAATCATAAACAAGCTTAACTATCTTCATTTTAGTTTTCTAGGTCAATTCTAGGTCAATAGGGTAAAATTAGATAATTACCTATTTTTGGTCATCAATACCTATTTTGTTGATCTATATACTCATCTTAACTATTACCAAGCTATTTCTAGGTATTCCAGTCATACCTTATATATATATATATATATATATATATATATATATATATATATATATATATATATTTCTTATATACTAATATCTTATAATACCTTAGTTATTACCTTGTATCTTAACTCAATACCTAGTATCTATCCCATTACTTAGCCTAAATTATAATATCTTGACCAATATCAAATACCTTATCCATATTCTAGATACTAACCCCTTATCCAAGATACTACCCAAATCTAGTTCTAATATCTTGATACCAACTAGGCCACCCTCTCTTACTTTTATCCTTGATACTCAAACTGAGATACTTTACTCTCATGGATACACCTATGTGTAGTCACCCACATATGAACAACACCTAAACCTGATACATTCATGTGTATCATACACCCTAGACCCCACATTTATACCATACCTAGAATCCATGATACATATTGGCATCACACCCTCAAACTTACTTACACTTGTGAATACTGCACAGTGGTGCAAGTGATTGCCCAGCCTATTCCCCTGTAGACACAACCCAGAACCCCCTACCCTTGCTCACACTGTACAACAGTGTGCAACCCACTGTTTCTACTACTTGTACTGCTACATTTGCAGTTGCAACCAGTACAGTTTCTGCGTACCCTTTGATCACTGGATAAGGGCACAACATGTGCACAGACAACTTAACTTGCTGCCACTTCCTGAGTGCTATTGTAGCTCAAGCTCCCAACCACCTATCTGTTGTACCAAGTAGTTGCTACTTTAAATACAGGTACCGTAGCATCCTCAAATACTGAAGCCTTGTTTCAATGTATGTCTCCTGCTAAGATATCACCATCTCACAACCATGGATGTTCACCCTCAAGTCTGCAATAGACTTTCTGAGATCAGTTCCTTGGTAATCATTGGTACTTTGCTATACGTACTTCTTTGACTGTAACTTCTCAAAGTCCAGAACTATTATCCCAATCCCCAGATCCTCTGCTTTATCCTTGTTCGCTATTGAGATCTTCGGCCTTCTTCAGTGATAGGCTTGACCTTGCTATAGCTCCCATGGCTAGATGCACTAGTGTACATTCACCAGTCAGGAACCACACCAGATGACTTAACTTACACAATCATAGCAGCCAAGTTAAGTAGTCAAAGTAACCAAGTTAAGCTTTTACCTTGCTATTTTGGTTTGAAATTGGATCTGCAATCCTCATTATCATGGTCCTTCAGGTTTGAAAAGACATACTCAAAGGTGCTCATAGCCCTATGCATATAACCTGGTCGTGTATAGACCTTGCTTAGAGCTAGTCACATTGACGCTTCCATGCGCCAAGTTCTGCCATGCACCAAAAGAACGTCATGCGCAGTGACTACACTGCACCGAGACTGCTTAGTGTCGAGTTCTTCCATATTCTAATTATTGCCATGTGTAGATGCATAGTGCCAGTCTCTCTTCGGCAACTTGCCATGCCTCAGTACTGGAATACGGAGACAGACATGGCCAGCTCCTCCGTACAAGGTATAGAATATCGTACGTTGGTTATGGTTGTAACTAGACAAGGGAGTGCATACTACAAGCAAGTCACTTAGGGTCACATAGAATATATATTGTCACAATTAGTCAAGTAAGGATAGTAACATAGAACATGTATGACAAGGAAATAAGGCGTCCCAAACGCCCTGCCATAATATTCTAGAAATCAGCCACACAAAATAATAAGCTAGCAGAGTAGCAAAAGTACATGACCATGATCAGCTGTATTCTGATTAATTATAATCATATAAGAAGACTAAATATCCAGATTTACGGCTAACAAGTGCCAGTGGCTAAACATCCAAAAGAGTAAAATGTGCAATAACGAGCAGTGATCAAGAAACCTACTCGAGTCCCTCAACGACCATCCGCCTGGTGCACGCCATTGTTCAGGGGGAAGTACGCTTGATCCTCGGGTGTTGGCTCTAAACTTGGCCATGCAAAACTAGTGGGGTTAGACCCCATATAGCAAGTACCACAAAGGAAGCACAAATGAAGAAACAAAACCAGGATGAATAAATATATATATATATATATAGTCATGTCTCATAGTTTCGGTTCATATCCTATCGTGATACAACAATCTAACCCTACAACCAAACATGGACAAGGGTTAGACCATCGCACCATGATATTCCATGTCCCTAAACTATTTAACAGAAGGTACAATATACAATCAAGTTTAGTTACATAATCGGCCAATCACTTGTACGGCTTACTCGGAGGAGTCTGGGTTATCATAGAGATATTATGCATATAATAAGAATACTTAGGTTGAGCCATGTTCTAGCAGGGGTTAGCCGAGCCATGAATCAATTTTTAGCACATAGTAGTATGCACCGGTCCCTCGGAAGGCCACCGTGCTAAGATCGCATAGAACACATAGTACAGTATAATAATTGGATATTGTTATCCACTAACGAGGATTTAAACAATATCTATGGGTTCCATACTTCACTCCCCATATGATTGAGGGTGGCTAGTTAAGCACGATCTCGGGATTTCGTCCCTCCCAATGCTCTACATATTTTAGTTGCCTAATTAACCATATGGTTAGCCGGAACCACATGGCGTGGTCACATATTATTCCCCCTACATATCGTATATAGTACAAGCATGCTAGATACGAATCCACTTTGTCACTTGGCAGTTCAATTTGGATTCACCCCAACGTGATGCAACAATCAACATAAGTCATAGCTACGCTTGGTTATTAACCAACTATCATGTCCATACAAGAGGAATTATATTATATCATATGTCGCATAGCACGTAGAATACACCTCAGTTTGAAACATATAACATAATCACGTAGGAATACTTAACACGTAGGAACATATAGCACGTAGTAAGTGTATCAGCACGGATACCAATAGTCGAGTCAAGTCATAAATCATTGGTAAATCATATGAGTTCTAGCATATAGCAACACATAGGTTGAGTCAGGCACATAGGTAGTCATAGTCACTTGGCCGTATAGGTCATTTCTACTCATATTCGGGTTAAGCATATAGTTAGGTACAACACATGGTCACTTAGTTCTCATATATTTATAATCATTTATAATATGCATAGAATCATAAAATCCAATAAAACATCCAACTAAGCAAAATAATAAAATATACACATGGGGCTGCATAAGACCCAGGGATGCATGGGATCAATGTCGCATAGGTCAAGGCCGCATCGAGGTCGGTGTCGTATAGGGGTCAGGCCGCATAGGTCAAGGCAAAGTCCACTTCTTGGGACAAGTGCCGAGTGACGTGCATTAAATGTGTATCAGTAAAATAACTGAAGTGGTGGATGACAAGTCATAAAGTGAGTCAGAGAAAAGAGAAAATCATAAAAAAATATGTAAGTAAGAAGCAGAGTTATGCGTCAAAGAGAAGAGGCGCATAGTGCCAATGCCGCATAAATCTTCTTGATGCATAGATGTCTCTTGGACTTAGTGAATTTCTCATTCGTTCAGCAAGTGAAACACAAGGAGTTATGTCACTTAGGACTTTTCTAAGCACTTAGCTTTGGAACACTTTGTGTATAATTAGTCATGCATCCAACAAGATGGACGCATGTTATAAGGTATATGCGGCACAGAGCTCAGGTCGCATAGCACTCAGGTTGTATAGCACTCTTTGCTGCATATGGTACTGGCAACATGAGCACTTCGTCTTCTCCAAACAGTAAGTTCAGCCATGACGGAAAACTCCAAAACCAAATTTTATTTTTTCGATAAAAAATTTGTTTTAACTCTGAATCAAGTGAACCAAAAGCCAAAATGCTCGAAATAAAGTTCTCCATCAACCACAAAAACTATTTTTTAAATATCATATTTTAATAGATCAAAACCAAAAAAAACTTTTGGAACCCATGAAAACCCTTAACAAACATACGGATCTACTAAATTCTATCAATCAAAATCGAAAACTCAAGTATTAAAAGTGCTTAGAATCATAATATACACATATTAGACTAATAAAATGCAAAGGAAAAGCAAAAATTAAAATCTAGAGTTTTTTTATGTCATGCAAGGTGTACTTGCCTAGAAATGAAAGTAAGAGGAAAAAATAAAGAATGGGCGAAGAGAGAGAAAGAAGTTAACTTATAAAGCTAGGGTTGAGGTTTGGACCATGGGTTCTTTTATGACTAAACCAACCCAACAATTAAACCAAGAGCCAAGTGAACCAAAGAATTAGTCTAGTCTCCAGGACATGCAACCTAATTAACCATGCAAGCAAGAAATAATATAAGCCAAAAAACTAATATGTTCCAAATACGTATATCGGGAACAGGGAGTGACACAACCGCAGTATAATACTCCATGCAGCTACTAGCTTCAGATATCTCCATGCGCCAACTTGTATCAGATGTCGACTTTCTTTCTCTTGGAATGTGCGTCTCCAGCGACGCCAGATCAAGATCACTTCCATTCGCAGGAATGGTATATCCTGGATCTCTCTATCCATATCCAATATTTGACAGAGGAGTCCTTCCTCATCCAAATAATTGAAGTATAGCCCGTTAATCTTCTCAAGTTTGTAAAAATTTGTGTCAAAAATACTTGGACGGTTGTTCTCCATCTTACTCGAATCTTACTTTGAGATTATTATTCCCTAAGACAGATCTTCTGATGGATTGAACAAATGCCAGAAACAAAACTCTGAATGAGCTTGTTAGGATAAAACAAGATCTTCCTTAATGGAGATCTAAACCCAAGACGAGTGTCAACTCCAAAAACCAACTGGCAGAAATAAGCGTTGTTCTTTTTTGCTAACACAGTTGCAATTGAGATTGGACAAGACAGAAAAAATAAAAAAAGACAGAATAAAATTATTCTTGTTGGGGAGGTGAAGACCACGGTTGCTCAAAGAAAGATTCGTCCTCTATCGACGATCAGCTCCCAGGAGCCAGCAAGTTCATAAGAGAACTTCTGGAACGCCCGTAGTCACCTCTTTGTGTGATTTGAACGGACTCCTTTGGACTCTTCTTTCTCAATTTTTTTGGTGTGTCTCAAAAGGAGGCAAGAGGGCTCTTTATATAGGGAAGGATGGAAGCTCATCCTCCTTTTCTTTCCGATATGGGACTAAAAAACCAATATACAAAATTAATATCCCACAATCGTAGCCCAATATATAGCCCGCTCAGTGCCCATTCAGCACCCGCTCAGCTCCCGCTCATGCAACACGCGCATGCAACCCAAGCATAAAATGAGTGCACGAGCACAATAAAAGCGCACAAGCACCTTGCGACGATGCTAACGTGCTAAGTGCAAAGTGCGCCAAGAAAGTGCCACTTTGCTTCCTTGAGCCCGAGTCCGAGTCTGAGTCGCTAAGCCCCTTTTAGCTCCTATGGAATAATATCCAAGAGCATGACAAAAAGCTTAAAAGCTTTCATTGAGGAGTGAATTATTTTTTCTCCTAATAAAATACCCCCATATGGCACCCATGTGCCCCACCATACCCCATGTGCATACTTCAACACATACAAAGTATTATATTGAGATACCCACTTGATAGTGTAGCCAATGTGGGACTATCTTTACTAGTCCAAAGGTAAAAATATCAACAATATCCCACATATCTCAATATATGGGTTGAACGTTCCCCACAGTGACTGCCCATAATATATTAGGATAGATGTTGCTTCGACTTGAATCTTTTCGCATGGGTCGAATAACAGTATGATACAAGAATGGACTAAGCCTTAAATTCTGTACCGTAGCTGCAATTCTTTCCACTCACACAATGACACCAGTTGTGCTTCCAATTGCACATTAAAGGCCCTGTGCATGCCTGATTTCTGTGTATATATCTTGGGCGTATACAAGTTTACCCTCAAGAGATGCCTATATCTCTTTCCATTCACTCTTGGTGAGTTCTTTTAAAGAGTCCTTGGCATGAAGCCTTACGGTTCCTTGCGGTGCTACTCCGCTATGACATGGCCCAAGGCCGAGGTCCCACCTCATTGTGGTGTCATCCACTATAGCATGAGGTTTTAGCCTCTTTGTAGTACCAAACTACCCAGTATGAATCCTTGTGCTTCCTTGAGGTATTACGCCGCTGTGACATAGCTCGCGTAGCCGAGGCTTTACCCTCTCTAGGTACCTCCTGGTAGTGTCACACCATTGTAACATGAGGACACTGATCTCTTTGTAGTGCTGCTTACCACTCTTTATTTTAGAATATTAGGCCACCTGACTCTATGCGGTGCTATACCACTGTGACATAGCTCATAAAGTTGAGGCATTACTCCATCGAGGAACCTGATGGTGGTGTCACCCACTGTAGCATAGAGTTCTCTGCTCCTTTGTAGTGCTGTGCTACCGTGCTTCATGTAAAGCACGTAGAATATTCCAAATATCCTAGAACTCATTAAAGCATCTAAGCCATCCTCATACAGGATTTTGTTCTACTCAGAGAACAAATAGTAGACAACAGTGGTTCTGGGTCCGTAAACCCTCAATGTCTCAAAAGACTATCCACTGTTCCTGGTATTCTCCCAGTCAATGATCCTTTTTTGAACCAAAAGCTATATGCCTAGTAGATTTCTCATTGAACTAATAGCATAAAAATTTATGGTAGAATTACAAAGACAGAATATCAAAAGTCCTCCAAGCCCATGTATGTTGTGTCCTTGACTATATGCAGTATTACGCCGCTATGACATGGCCTGAAGGCGAGAGTTTACCCTATCAAGGTACCTTATGTGATGTTGCCCCTATAACATGGAGTACTATGCTCCTTTATAGTTCTTATGATCAGCTGGCACTTGAGGTCTTATATGAACGGATACGCCATACCCTCCTGACTCCGAACATCAACAGCTGTAATGATGCTATCTTTGATGCGTTCATGTAGTGTCTTGAACGGACCCACTAAAATCACTTAGCTCCGAACATTAACGCTACCATGACGCCATCCTTGATGTGCTCATACAGTACCATGTGCCTTCGCCACACAGATCTCTTCTAACCATTGAAGAGAAAAAATTGATGTCACCGTTGTAGTTGTCTGGTTGTCACAGTGAATCGGTATCGTCGAATATGTGCACCAACAACTGGAAGATCATACATGAGCTTTCGAAGCCATCATGCTTCCTCTGCTGTAGCCGCTAGTGCATAGAACTACGATTCCCTTGAGGAATGAGAGAGCATTGTTTGCTTCTTCGTCTTCTATGATATAGCCACTCCACCCTTTGAGAATACATATCCTCCTATGGACCTTTAGCTATCTTCTTCTGAATACCATTTTGCATTACTGAAGCCTTCCACTATGTTCAAATTACTGCTGCAGTGTAATGCATGATTCTGAGTCCTCTTGAGATATCTCATTTCTTTTCTCACATATTTTTAGTGCTCAATACCTTGATTGCTTGTGAATCGACTCAGCATCCCGATGGTAAAAGCTATTTCAAGCCTTGTGGCAGTTGTTACATATATCAAACTTCTAATGACGCTTGAATACTCCAACTGCATGAAACTTTCTCTAGGATTTGGCTTCAGCTTCTTGTCACACATGTATGGAGTATTGATCCTTGGAAGATCCTGATATCCATAGCGTGTGATATTACGCCCCAGTCCCAAAATACGTAGGACTATGACACGTAAGCATGCCAGCTGCATGTATATAGCAACTCCAATATATGAAAACCATAACACAAGCGTATGCTATATAATGAACAATAATTCACAAGTGGTATAACTATCACAAGTCACAGGGTATAACTAAATCTTATCCACAGAAAATCAAATATAAATAAATAACCAATATCTATGAACTAGATCTCAATACAAAGTATCTAAAGATGATAGTTGGATGGAAACAAATCCACTACCAACTCGAATATATAAGTGCAACATAACAAACACAATATAAGAATATCAGCTACAATCACGGGGCTCGAAGAGAAGACATTCTCGAAATATAAGGGTAACCAGTCCGGATCTGCGCTCCTACGACTACTCATGAACATCTACACCTGGAAAGGGACCAGGTCCTCAGAGGGACATAACAAGATACATAGAAGCATGTCAATAAAGTACTGAAATAAATATCCAATAGGTCGCCTAACCATCTATGTGAATGCAGTTTGAGAACAACTTTCCAATACGTGGGCTATCTGGCCATAAATAGGATTGGCATGATTCTCTCGGAGAATCAGGGGCCTAAAAAGCATGTCGTCTTTTGAACGCCAGAGGCCACCTGTAATAAATGGGGTCATCACCACCCGTCGCTCCGTTGGAGCGTCTGGGCGAACAAAAGGAAAGTGCAAAGGAGCCCAAACGCCTTACTTGCCCCCAAGTTTCCTTGGACGCACATTTTATATAGCAGTTAAAATATATGAACTAAAGACAGAAAATAAAGATGCATGCAACATATGAAATATGAATAACAGTACAATGGCAAGGTATACTTGCCTGGCAAGAGAGCTGCAAAATTTAACGTCTAGATGTCAAACACCAAGAGTCAGAAACGACGGCCTCAGAATGAATGTCTCCGGATGCTGAAATAAATATCACCAATGTTCCCAGAATAAGCGAGATAGCTAGAAAGTACTACCCTTTCGTCCAATTTGGACATAGGGGAAAAACAGTAATTTCGGGTCAAAGTGGGCTCCACATGTGGGCCACTTTGCACCGAAAGCGTGCCAGGGGTAACGGTCTCTAAATGGGACACTTTATAGGTCAAATGAACTCTAAAAGTTATTACAAACTCAATGGTACGTCCAATTTTGGATTCCGGTGAGCCGAACACAAATTCGCCTAAAACGTCAACCGTGGGGCCAGCTAATAGGCGACTTGGTCAACTGTCTCAGAATTATGTGAAAATTGGGTCACAGGCCCAGCGCGATACCACGAGTCCAGTGACGCAAGTTTCGTCACATTATGATGAGCGTACACTAAATGGCGTAGGGTTTTACAAAAGTCGTGATACGGAGAATTTTGGCAGACACGGACTGATTCTGGCGCATACACACGTCCGAATCAGTTTCTGCAAAATTTTATACGTCTGGGTATATTGTGCGCACCTTTTGGTACACTTGGTACAAGACGGGGCGGTCCCGTTTGGCTGGGTGCACTCCGTATCGCAATTTCTGGAAATTAGAAAAAGTAGGTTTTTGGGATTTTCTATTTAATTTAATTCAGCATACAACAACTAATAAATTATTGTATTTGACAGGAAATAATCTAGGTTAGGTGGTCTTCGTATAGCAAAAATAAAAACTAGATTCGGATCTCTGTGGTGGGAGATACGAGTCCATGAACATGGGTAGTTACCGCAGTTTTCTGCAATCCAAAAGTTATCGTTTTTCTCCAACTTGGTCGCTATTTTTGCCTAGGTTTACGCGCTGTTCGAAGTAAACTAATGCACAGATATGGAAGGGGGATAGATCGTGAATGTACCGGTGAAGACGAGGTCGAGTTTGGTCAAGCGAGGGCGCAGGAAACGAAGCGTGAACACATATACGCTGCAGTGTATTTCTGTCACGGCGCGGGGTCGCGGTCACAGTTGCGGGCGGCGCTCCGCGGTGGCTCTGGCGGTCGTCGGCGGTCGCGACTCTCAGGGGAGGGAAGAGATTTAGGGTTAGGGTTGATAGTGTTATATATATATAGAGAGAGAGGGGTCAAGAGAGAGGGTCGAATATACGCGGGGGGGGGGGGGGGGGGTTCTGCTCGCGGGGGGGGTTCCTTTTGCCACTGCTGCTGCTGTTATTTAGTTATTAGCGGGTAGCGGGTTAGGTTGCTAACGGGTAGGGGTTTAGGTCGGGTAGGGTTAGGATTCAATAACAATTCTTTTTCTTTCTTTTTCTTTTATTTCTTTATTTCTTTTTCTTATCTATTTCTTTTAATCAACATTATATATATATATATATATATATATATATATATATATATATATATATATAATTCTAGAAATTATATTAATGCATACAATAAATCTTTTACTGTCCACAGGGTCTCCTACATGAAAATAATTAGGGTAAAATTATAATTGCTACATAAAATATCTAATGCACCAAACACCTACCAATAAAAGTCTAATAAATTCTATTTCTACTAATTAGTTAATAATTACTATAAATCAAATAAATAATTAATTAAATACTTAATACGTTTTTTTGAAATTAAGGGTTTTATATTCTACCCAACTTATAAAAATTTCGTCCTCGAAATTAAAATAAGACATAATTTGTTAATTCCTTCACATTCGCATATAAGGCAAGTCAATCGCAATCTCTTCCAAAATTTAAAATCTATTCAAATCCTTCACAATCACTTTCAAAATTAAGGTAACCTCTGTTTAATCAAAATTTAACATATTGTAATCTTTTCTCAATTTTTAAATAATCACATCCAAATTTAAGCTAAATCTATATGACATCTTCACAATTTAAATAACCCATGTCAAATTTTACATCACGATCTCCAACTATCATAATCTCCTCTAGAAAATAATTCTAATCAAATAGTATTCATATTTTTCACTTAAGAATTTCGTACACTTCAAATTTTAGTTTCAATTTACATCCTCAATATTTCAAATAGGTAAGCCATCAATCAAAATTTAACTTTTAATTCAAATCATCAAATTGTAAAATTTTATATCTAATTCACCAATTATTCAGGCCTAGAATTCTATATTTATCCTCAAGGTTTAAATTGATGATTCAATCTTCAACATTCAAACTTTAAATTATGTGCTCAAAGTATAAATATTTGGTCCTCAATATCAAGATTTCAAAATTCTTTAAATCCTCATCATCTTAGTTATTTTTTTAAAATTCCTTAAATTAAAATGACTTAAATCTCTCAATTTAATCTTACTTGATCGCTTGATCACAATCAAAGAATTACCTCAAGTTGACAATGCGACTTCTACCCAACTTAGAAATTGTCTATCTAGCACACAAGGCTATACATTTAAGAAAAATATTCCTCAATTTATTTACTCATGTTATTCAATCCTCAAAACATTAACACCAATTATATCATATATGATATGTCCTTAATCAATTATAAAAGATAGTCACCAAATAATACGGTTGGCCTATGGGGTATATCTAGTACTATCAATGTATCAAACTTATACCAAGCACGAGGTTTCATCTTTCCGAAATAAGGAAAGACGGAAAACAATAATAAAGAGTTCAAGGGGGAGATAATAGAATACATGTATGGGGATCAAGGCGTTTAAAAAAAAATTTAAATAGGAATTGTCAAGACAGTTGTGGATTGAAATCCTATTTTGGTAATTCCTATTCACATGCTCGTATCAGTACAGTTATGTAACTGATACGATCTGCTCGAACATATCTAGAGGGCAAGTACATGCATCTACTAGTCAACTATATATCTCAATCCATGTAAGGTAGTCATGCGAAGAGCGAACCAAGCACATTAAGGTTAGCTAGACCTTAATACACTGATTCTGAAATATATTAGTTTATGCATCCACTAATACATATGTCATGAACAAGCTCGATAAAAGAATAAGCTTGCAAAACTAGGCTATAATAGCAGCAGAAGTCGTGGTAGTACAGAGATATAAATACGCTAGATTATGATGAAAGAAAGTACAAAATAATTCAAGTTACCAAGAAGATAAGACTTTACAATCTCTACAGTTGTCGTACAAACTCCTTGTCTAAGTCGCTAGTCGACCAAATAGGGGTATGGGCCTCTAAGTTCTACAGTCCGAATAAACATTATCTTTTTATGCAAGTCTATAGTTAATGTCATTCTATTACACTTCATTAGTGTGTCAAGAGGACTATGTGATACTATGTTGTGAGGCATACTACCCAACTTAAAATAATAAACTAATATTATGACAGTCTTAAGGAAAATCTACAAAATAATCTTGTACTTGTAAATAAAGTAGAAACTCTTATTGTGGTACACGAGGTAAAGATCTTGGTACCTATTAGGGTATCCTATTGCATTATATAGGTAATGGTCATCTTAAGTCTTAATCATGGTGCTTATAGAACAAGTGTTAATACTAAGAATGGAAACTTACTGGCCTTTAAGTGAGAGAGGATATAACCTATATGGTGATATGGGAACGGATTACTTGATTTAAAACTAAGGTATAACCATAAAATTATAATCTAATTGAATACTCAACTATCAATTTCTAACTACCAAGCACAAAAATTTCAAACTTTAAGATTACAATTATAAACTTAGCAACTATATATCCTAACATAGAATAAAATCACTCGGTCTATAATCAGAACGGTTAGGTGGCACGAATTGAAAGATGCAGGAAAGAAAACATAATTAGTCGTCACACGATAGCGAGCGCGATGGGTTCAGGGAAACAAGTCATAAAACTAAATAGAAAGACTCTAGATAATGTCATGATTTCTTTAGGGAAGGTGGTTGCTAATCTCTGTGTTCGAGGTATGATCAAGAGAAATATTTTAGTCATTCCTCTTGGCTTCCTAAGATATTGTTCTGCAAATATCAAGACAAGAAGCTAAAGTTGTAGTTCTCTAGTACTATCTCACCATGAAAAGCTAGGTTAGTCCTAATATTTAACCTTGGATTTCTATTGGTTCTTCAATACTAGGGTCAAACACTATGATCAAATTTCAAACTAATCCTAGTAGTGTTTATACTACTCTCAAGTCTTCATAAATACATCAAGGGGTAATGGTAAACCAATCTATAGATAAGGGACGCTAGGGTTGATTAGGTATTCGGATCTTAGTGATGTGTCAATACTCTAGTTGTATTCTTAATAGGGAGGTTACCCTCATTATTATATAACAACAGGGACTTCTATATTCTAGGAGGGGGCTATACTCAATAAACTATTAGGGAAGCACATTAATCAAGCTTGATGCGATTATTTAAATAGAACAGATTGGAAGAAAGGTAATCATAGTCAATTGTGGATGAGATCCTATACTCTAATCCTAGGTGAAGGCTTGCTTGGTACAGTAACGTAACCGAGACAATATACTCTCGACCTGTATGGGCTACCACTGAAAACATGTCATGCTCCAGTCCCAAAATACGTAGGACTAGGACACATAAGCATGCCAGCCGCATGTATGTGGCAACTCCAATATATGGAAACCATAACACACGCGTACATTGTATAATGAACAATAATTTACAAGTAGTATAACTATCACAAGTCACAGGGTATAACTAAATCTCATCCACAGAAAATCAAATATAAGTAAATAACCAATATCTATGAACTAGATCTCAATACAAAGTATCTAAAGATGATAGTTGGATGGAAACAAATCCACTACCAACTCGAATATATAAGTGCAACATAACAAACACAATATAAGAATATAAGCTACAATCACGAGGCTCGAAGAGAAGACATTCTCGAAATATAAGGGTAACCAGTCCGGATCTGCGCTCCTGCGAATACTCGTGAACATCTACACCTGGAAAGGGACCAGGTCCTCAGAGGGACATAACAAGATACATAGAAGCATGCCAATAAATTACTGAAATAAATATCCAATAGGTCGCCTAACCATCTATGTGAATGCAGTTTGAGAACAACTTTCCAACATGTGGGCTATCTGGCCATAAATGGGATTGGCATGATTCTCTCGGAGAATCAGGGGCCTAAAAAGTATGTCATCTTTTGAACGCCAGAGGCCGCCTGTAATAAATAGGGTCATCACCACCCATCGCTCCAGCGGAGCGTCCGGGCGAACAAATGAAAAGTGCAAAGGAGCCCAAACGCCTTACTTGTTGTTCTTCCCACCCCATGCTCTAAGCATGTCACATCCATGACACGATTTGGTTCATAGCCTATCTTTAGTACAATAGCCCAACCCTGCAACCAAACAAGGACAAGGATTGGACTACCGTACTATAATAGGCTATGTCCATGGACCAATAATAACTGCTAAGTCTTCTAGCATGCAAGTTTCAAACAACAGTTATCCCTAACGCACGGCTCATACGTACAGGAGGCCAACCCAGTATGCAGTTCGTGATCTATATGAGACTAACACTCGTATAACTGCTGTGTCATAGCCAACGAACCTAATAATATTTCATGCTAATGGGGCGGTCTCATAAGCAAGGTCAATGCATATACTTAATAAAAATAAATTACGACGACACCGTCGTTGCACCCAAGTTCCCTTGGACGCATATTTTATATAGCAATTAAAATATATGAACTAAAGACAGAAAGTAAAGATGCATACAACATATGAAATATGAATAACAGTACAATAGCAAGGTATACTTGTCTGGCAAGAGAGCTGCAAAATATAACGTCCAAATGTCAAACACCAAGAGTCAGAAACTACGGCCTCAGAATGAACGTCTCCGGATGCTGAAATAAATATCACCAACGTTCCCAGAATAAGCGAGATAGCTAGAAAGCACAACCCTTTCGTCCAATTTGGACACAGGGACAAAACGGTAATTTTGGGTCAAAGTGGGCTCTATATGTGGGCCACTTTGCACCGAAAAGTGTGTCAGGGGTAACGGTCTCTAAATAGAACAAATTATATGTCAAACGAACTATAAAAGTTAGTACGAACTCAACGTTACGTCCAATTTTTGATTCCGGTGAGCCGAACACAAATTCGCCCAAAAAGTCAACCGTGGGGCCCGCCAATAGGCGGCTTAGTCAACTATCTCAGAATTACGTAAAAATTGGGTCAAAGGACCAGCGCGATACTAGGAGTCCAGTGGCGCAAGTTTTGTCGTATTCTGACGAGCGTACACTAAATGGCGTAGGGTTTTGCAAAATTCACGATATGGAGAATTTTTGCGGATACGGGCTAATTCTGGCGCGCACACGCGTCCGAATTAGTTTTCGCGAAATCCCACACATCTGGGTATACTGTGCGCACCTTTTGGTACACTTGGTAAACGATGGGGCGGTCCCGTTTGGTGGGGAGCGCTCCGTATCGTAATTTCTAAAAATTAGAAAAAGCAGGTTTTTGGGATTTTCTATCTAATTTATTTCAGCACACATCAACTAATAAATTATTGTATTTGACAAAAAATAATCTAGGTTAGGTGGTCTTCGCATAGCAAAAATAAAAACTAGATTCGGATCTCTGCGGTGGGAGATACGAGTCTGTGAACATGGGTAGTTACCGCAGTTTTCTTCGATCCAAAAGTTATCATTTTTTGCCAACTTGGTCATTGTTTTCGCCTAGGTTTACGCGATGTTCGAAGTAAACTAATGCACAGATATGGAAAGGGGATAGATCGTGAACGTACCGATGAAGACGGGATCGTGGTCACGGCTGGGGGCGGCACTCCGCGGTGGCTCTGGCGGTCGGCGGCGGTCACGGCTCTCAGGGGAGGGAAGAGATTTAGGGTTAGGGTTTGGGCTGATGGTGTTATATATATTGAGAGAGATAGGTCGAGAGAGAGGGTCAAATACACGCGGGGGGGGTTTCCGCTCGCGGGGGGGGTTCCTTTTGCCGCTGCTGCTGCTGTTATTTTGTTATTAGCGTGTAGCGGGTTAGGTTGCTAACGGGTAGGGGTTTAGGTCGAGAAGGGTTAGGATTCAATAACAATCCTTTTTCTTTCTTTTTCTTTTATTTCTTTATTTCTTATCTATTTCTTTTAATCAACATTATATATATATATATATATATATACATATATATATATATATATATATATATATATATATATATATATATATATATATATATATATATAATTCTAGAAATTATATTAATGCATACAATAAATCTATCACTGTCCATAGGGTCTCCTACATGAAAATAATTAGGGTAAAATTATAATTGCTCCATAAAATCTCTAATGCACCAAACACCTAGCAATAAAAGTCTAATAAATTATATTTCTACTAATTAGCTAATAATTACTATAAATCAAATAATTAATTAATTAAATACTTAATACATTTTTTGAAATTAGGGGTTTTACATTCTACCCAACTTATAAAAAATTCGTCCTTGAAATTAAAATAAGGCATAATTTGTTAATTCCTTCATATTCGCATATAAGGCAAGTCAATCGCAATCTCTTCCAAAATTTAAAATCTATTCAAATCCATCGTAATCACTTTCAAAATTAAGGTAACATTTATTTAATCAAAATTTAACATATTGTAATCTCTTCTCGATTTTTAAATAATCACATCCAAATTTAAGCTAAATCTATATGACATCTTCAAGATTTAAATAACCCATATCAAATTTTATATCACGATCTCCAACTATCATAATCTCCTCTAGAAAATAATTCTAATCAAATAGTATTCCTATTTTTCACTTAAGAATTTCGTACTCTTCAAATTTTAGTTTCAATTTACATCCTCAATATTTCAAATAGGTAAGCCATCAATCAAAATTTAATTTTTAATTCAAATCATCAAATTATAAAATTTTATATCTAATTCACCAATTGTTCAGGCCTAGAATTCTATATTTATCCTCAAGGTTTAAATCGATGATTCAATCTTCAACATTCAAACTTTAAATCATGTGCTCAAAGTATAAATATTTGGTCCTCAATATCAAGATTTCAAAATTCATTAAATCCTCATCATCTTAGTCATTTTTTAAAATTTTCTAAAATTAAAATGACTTAAATCTCTCAATTTAATCTTACTTGATCGCTTGATCACAATCAAAGAATCACCTCAAGTTGACAATGCGACTTCTACCCAACTTAAAATTTGTCTATCTAGCACACAAGGCTATACATTTAAGAAAAGTATTCCTTAATTTATTTACTCATGTTATTCAATCCTCAAAACTTTAACACCAATTATATCATATATGATATGCCCTTAATCAATTATAAAAGATAGTCACCAAATAATGCGGTTGGCCTATGGGGTATATCTAGTACTATCAATATATCAAACTTATACCAAGCACGAGGTTTCATCTTTCCAAAATAAGGGAAGACGGAAAACAATAATAAAGAGTTCAAGGGGGAGGTAATAGAATACATGTATGGGGATCAAGGCGTTTAAAAAAAATTCAAATGGGAATTGTCAAGGCAGTTGTGGATTGAAATCCTATTTTGGTAATTCATATTTACATGCTCATATCAGTACAGTTATATAACTGATACGATCCGCTCAGACATATCTAGAGAGCAAGAACATGCGTCTACTAGTCAACTATATATCTCAATCCACGTAAGGTAGTCATGCGAAGAGCGAACCAAGCACACTAAGGTTAGCTAGACCTTAATACACTGATTCTGAAATGTATTAGTGTATGCATCCACTAATACATATGTCGTGAACAAGCTCGATAAAAGAATAAGCTTGCAAAACTAGGCTATAATAGCAGCAGAAGTCGTGGTAGTACAGAGATATAAATACGCTGGATTATGATGAAAGAAAGTACAAAATAATTCAAGTTACCAAGAAGATAAGACTCTACAATCTCTACAGTTATCGTACAAACTCCTTGTCTAAGTCACTAGTCGACCAAATAGGGGTATGGGCCTCTTATTTCTACAGTCCGAATAAACTTTATCTTCTTATGCAAGTCTACAGTTAATGTCATTCCATTACACTTCATTAGTGTGTCAAGAGGACTATGTGATACTATATTATGAGGCATACTACCCAACTTAAAACAATAAACTAATACTGTGACAGTCTTAAGGGAAATATACAAAATAACCTTGCACTTATAAATAAAGCAAAAACTCTTATTGTGGTACACGAGGTAAAGATCTTGGTACCTATTAGGGTATCCTATTGCATTATATAGGTAATGGTCTTCTTAAGTCTTAATCATGGTGCTTATAGAACAAGTGTTAATACTAAGAATGGAAACTTACTGGCCTTTAAGTGAGAGAGGATATAACCTATATGGTGATATGGGAACGGATTACTTAATTTAAAACTAAGGTATAACCATAAAATTATAATCTAATTGAATACTCAACTATTAAGTTCTAACTACCAATCACAGAAATTTCAAACTTTAAGCTTACAACTATAAACTTAGCAACTATATATCCTAACATAGAATAAAATCACTCGGTCTATAATCAGAACGGTTAGGTGGCACGAATTGAAAGATGAAGGAAAGAAAATGTAATTAGTCGTCGCACAATAGCGAGCACGATGGGTTCAGAGGAACAAGTCATAAAACTAAATAGAAAGACTCTAGATAATGTCATGGTTTCTTGAGGGAAGGTGGTTGCTAATCTATGTTTTCGAGGTATGATCAAGAGAAATGTTCTAGTCATTCCTCTTGGCTTCCTAAGATACTGTTATGCTAATATCAAGACAAGAAGCTAAGGTATTAGTTCTCTAGTACTATCTCACCATGAAAAGCTAGATTAGTCCTATTATTTAATCTTGGATTTCTATTGGTTCCTCAATACTAGGGTCAAACACTATGATCAAATTTTAAACTAATCCTAGTAGTGTTTATACTACTCTCAAGTCTTTATAAATACATCAAAGGCTAATGGTAAACCAATCTATAGATAAGGGACGCTAGGGTTCATTAGGTATTCGGATCTTAGTGATGTGTCAATACTCTAGTTGTATTCTTAATAGGAAGGTTACCCTCCTTATTATCTAACAACAGGGACTTCTATATTCTAGGAGGGGGCTATACTCAAGAAACTATTAGGGAAGCACATTAATCAAGCATGATGCGATTATTTAAATAGAACAGATTGGAAGAAAGGTAATCATAGTCAATTATGGATGAGATCCTATACTCTAATCCTAGGTGAAGGCTTGCTCGGTACAGTAACGTAACCGAGACAATATACTCTCGACCTGCATGGACTACCACTAAAAATATGTCACGCCCCAGTCCCAAAATATGTAGGACTATAACACGTAAGCATGCCAGTCGCATGTATATGGCAACTCCAATATATGGAAACCATAACACACGCGTACGCTGTATAATGAACAATAATTCACAACTGGTATAACTATCACAAGTCACAGGGTATAACTAAATCTCATCCACAGAAAATGAAATATAAATAAATAACCAATATCTATGAACTAGATCTCAATAAAAAGTATCTAAAGATGATAGTTGGATGGAAACAAATCCACTACCAACTCGAATATATAAGTACAACATAACAAACATAATATAAGAATATGAGCTACAATCACAGGGCTCGAAGAGAAGACATTCTCAAAATATAAGGGTAACTAGTCCTGATCTATGCTCCTGCGAATACTCATGAACATCTACACCTGGAAAGGGACCAGGTCCTCAGAAGGACATAACAAGATACATAGAAGCATGCCAATAAAGTACTGAAATAAATATCCAATGGGTCGCCTAACCATCTATGTGAATGCAGTTTGAGAACAACTTTCCAACACGTGGGCTATCTGGCCATAAATGGGATTGGCATAATTCTCTCGGAGAATCAGGGCCTAAAAAGCATGTCATCTTTTGAACGCCAGAGGCCGCCTGTAATAAATGGGGTCATCACCACCCGTCGCTCCTGCGGAGCGTCCAGGCGAACAAAAAAAAAGTGCAAAGGAGCCCAAACGCCTTACTTGTTGTTCTCCCCACCCCATGCTCTAAGCATGTCACATCCATGATACGATTTGATTCATAGTCTATCTTTAGTATAATAGCCCAACCCTGCTACCAAACAAGGACAAGGATTGGACTACCGTACTACAATAGGCTATGTCCATGGACCACTAATAACTGCTAAGTCTTCTAGCATGCAAGTTTCTAACAGCAGTTATCCCTAACGCACGGCTCATACGTATATGAGGCCAACCTAGTACGCAGTTCATGATCTATATGAGACTCACACTCGTGTAACAGCTGTGTCACGGCCAATGAACCTAATGATGTTTCATGCTAATGGGGCGGTCTCATAAGCAAGGTCAATGCATATACTTAATAAAAATAAATTACGACGACACAGTCGTTGCATCCAAGTTCCCTTGGATACGCATTTTATATAGCTGTTAAAATATATGAACTAAAGACAGAAAATAAAGATGCATGCAATATATGAAATATGAATAACAGTACAAGAAAGGTATACTTGCCTGGCAAGAGAGCTGCAAAATATAACGTCCAGATGTCAAACACCAAGAGTCAGAAACTACGACCTCAGAATGAACGTCTTCGGATGCTGAAATAAACATCACCAACGTTCCCAGAATAAGCGAGATAGCTAGAAAGCACTACCCTTTCGTCCAATTTGGACACAGGGGCAAAACGGTAATTTTGGGTCAAAGCGAGCTCCACATGTGGGCCACTTTGGACCGAAAAGTGTGCCAGGGGTAACGGTCTCTAAATGGGACATATTATATGTCAAACGAACTCTAAAAGTCAGTACGAACTCAATGGTACGTCCAATTTTGGATTCCGAACACAAATTTGCCCAAAAAGTCAACTGTGGGGCCCGCCAATAGGCGGCTTAGTCAACTATCTCATAATTGTTTAAAAATTGGGTCACAGGACCAGCGCGATAACGAATCCAGTGGTGCAAGTTTCGTCGCATTATGACGAGCGTATACTAAATGGCGCGAGATTTTATAAAAGTCACGATACGAAGAATTTTTACGGATACGGGCTGATTCCGGCGCGCACACGCGTCCGAATCAGTTTCCGCAAAAGCCCACACGTTTGGGTATATTATGCGCATATTTTGGTACACTTGGTACACGATAGGGCGATCCCGTTTGGCGGGGCGCGCTCCGTATCACAATTTCTGGAAATTAGAAAAGGCAGGTTTTCGGGATTTCTATCTAATTTAATTCAGCACACAGCAACTAATAAATTATTGTATTTGATAGAAAATAATCTAGGTTAGGTGGTCTTCGCATAGCAAAAAGAAAAACTAGATTCGGATCTCTGTGGTGGAAGATACGAGTCCGTGAACATAGGTAGTTACCGCAGTTTTCTGCGATCCAAAAGTTATCGTTTTTCGCCAACTTGGTCACTATTTTTTGTCTAGGTTTACGCGTTGTTCGAAGTAAACTAATGCATAGATATGGAAGGGGGATAGATCGTGAACGTACCAGTGAAGACGGGGTCGAGTTTGGTCAAGCGAGGGCACGGAAAACAAAGTATGAACAAAGGTACGCTACAGTGTATTTCTGTCATGGCGCGTGGCAATGGCCAGCAGCACACACCGATGGACAAACCCAATTTAATGGATCCATCGGGGCATACTTAAGCTGTAATATAAAAATAAAAAGGTCCAATGATACAAGTCATAGTCTATACTAATCTCATCCACAACAGATAATCACAGATCAAATACCAGAATAAATTTAAATAAAATAAACTAAAAAATCTCAATAAAAGTGTCTCAAAGAACAATCTGAGAACAAGTCTGATACATCAATAATAGACTGGAAATAAAATATCTAGAAACAGGAATACATGAGTATCTCAAGCCAATACTCAGGAGAAGTTCTCTAGTACGATCTCGTCCTCAGATCCTGGTTCTGCTCCAATGTAGGCACCTGCTTCTGCTAATGCTAATGCTCCGGTCCCGTATACCTCGGGATAGATCTCGTCAGCTAATCCTGGGGACATATTTCGGATCCAGGTCCTCGGGGGACACAGCAAGGTACAGATAATTTAAGCCAAAATAAATAATGCAGTACAGCAATAAATAAACCAAGAGGGTAAATATATAACCAGCTAAGTGATATGCAAGTCGAGAGTTTTAGTCATACTCGGGCTGAGACTACTACAGGATCAGTGTCGGAGAAACCCATAGCAGTATTCTCTCGAAGGGCCAGTACGGTACCCCAGCTCTGTTGCCAGAGTCTAAGGCACTTCCATTAAATTATTATATATATATAATCAGCCTTTTGTATGGTAAATCTCTCACCACCCAATATAATCTCACGTCTCATGTCCATGACACGCAAAACCATATCTAATGCATCAAGTCTGGATAAAGTCTAAGCATGTAAACTGTGTATGTCATAAACCTGTATCCTATACAGAATCACCATGAATATCTCAGGAAGATTCCGTCTCATGAATAGTATCAAGTGTCCTGGGTATAATATACTTGATAAGACAAGTACGAGAATGTATCGGGTCTTGGTGTCCATCTCTAGATGATATTACACAACTCTGCGTACAGTATTGGCACCCGACTATTAATCGGACGCTAAGTAAGTCACACGGTCCTAGTTCAAGCATGCACAACAATCACAGGAATAAAATAAGAGAATAATATGAATCAATATACTGCAAGTTTGGCAAGGTACACTTGTCGGGGGTTCCGGCTTCAACTGTAGCTCTGGTCTCAGTGTGATTTACAGGTACTCCTCTAAAAGCTAAAATAAACATTACCATCATATCCAGAAAATATCAAATAGCTAGAAACGCCTGTCCTTAAGTCCAATTTGGATACAGGGGCAAAAATCACAGTTTTAGGTCAAAGCGGGGTCCACATGTGGGCCGCTTTGTACCGAAAACCGTGTCAGGGTCAAAGGTCTCTAAATTCGTCAAACTTAGTGTTAACAAGTCAGAAACGATGATACGAACCCAACAGAACTTTCAGAATTGGATTCCGACGAGTCGATCACAAAATCGCTCGTCAAGTGGAGCCTGTGGGGCCCACGATACGCGATTTCGTCAACGTTCTCAGAATTGAACCAAACTTGGGTTACAGGACCAGCATATTGCTATGAGTCCGATGGCACAAGTTTTGTCTCAATCCGACTTGTGTATACGAAGTTACGCCGTATTTCAGAACTGACGGATATGGGATGTTGTCGGCGGATACGCGTTGATTCCGGTGTGCACGCACATCCAAATCAACTTCTGCGAAGTCTCGTACATCCGTATCGACGATGCACACATTTTGGTGAAGACCGAGTGCGACCAAGTCATCCTGTTTGGCGGGGCGTACTCAGTTCTGGGGTGAAACAGGGCGTTGTTTTTCCTATTTTTGGATCACGGTTCGCGATCACCACAGGACGCGATGCACCGAGCGGGTTGCACGAGCACCGAGAGGGTCATGCAGGGTTCACGATGCAACAGACGGAATCAAAAATGTGGCAGCGAGGAGAGAGAAATGGGTACCTGAACAGGGCTCCAGAAACTGAGTTTTTCGTGTCCGAGTCGACACGACACAATGAGTCGTGTCCGGGTGCTGCTCACCCTAGGGTTAGGGTTAGGGTTCGAGCTCAGGCGGCCGGAGACGGGCCGGAGGGAGGCCGGGGGCAGCGGGGGAGGCGCTGGCCGGAGGCGGCGGCACGCCGGAGCGGGCGGGGGATGGCGGACGGCTGCTGGCGAGGGTGGCGGAGCTACTACGGGCTGCTGCTAGGTCGGAGGAGGCGATCTGGGACGGGTGGAGGTGAAGTCGTCGGTGGGGGATTGGCCGGAGAAGAGGGAAGGGCTAGGGTTGCTAGGGAGAGAGGGTGAGGGGACGGGGCCGAGCAAGGCGGCGGAGGAGGCGGGTCGTCGGTAGGTGGTGGAGCGGGGAGATGGTCGAGATGGGGGTGCTGCGGGTGTCGGGCACGGCGACTGAGGACTGGTCGGGGTCAGGTGGCGAGGTAAATGCGGCTCGTCGAGGGGATCGTCGACGAGGGAAGGAGGAAGAAGAGGGATTTTAGGTTTTCGGCCGGCGGCGAGGGGAGTTAAATAGGGCAGCCGCCGGTCGAAATCGGAGCTGAATTCGAATTAGGGTTACGGTAAGGATTTGGGTAACGGGTTTGGGTCCGAGTCGGGTTCATATGAATCCGGCCTGACCCATTATTGTTTAAATGCGGGTTGCGGGTTTAGATCCGACCCGACCCGCTAAGGCTGCGTTTGGTTTAGTGAACCGGGTCTGGGTTGGTTTGGTTCAATTGAACCGGGTTTATTTTAGGGGTTTAATTCGGTTTAATTCTACAATAGTTTTTAGGGCTTTAAAAATACTTCCGGAGTCCAATAAATTTACAGAAAATTATCCTATGTCCAGTTTTCCATTTTACACCATAAAATATTATTTCTATAATATTTTAATATTATTTAATAGTAATTAAAAATCATTTAATTACCAATTACCTAGGTTTAATTACAGAAAAATCCCAGAAAATTTGTAAAAAAATCCAAATTAAAAATTCTTGAAAAATCAGGGGGATTACAATCTACCCCCCTTAAGAGGATTGCGTCCTCGCAATCAAAGAATAACCGGTCAACAGAGATGACACGATTTGTAAACATTTTGGTCGAAGCACATCACGATCAAGGAAAATCAAGGTTGAGGGTTTAAGCAAGATCACATAGGGAACTATTTCCCTAAGCAATGAAAGTTTATGCAATCTCCCGTATGAAGGAGATCTAGAAGACTACAATTTTTTTAGAAAAACTAGGTTATCACTTATCATACTAGGTTATCAATTACTGGCAAGTTCAAATTACTAGGTTAAGGCTGAGGTCACGAACCAACGGGCACGAACTAAAATAATACTAGAAACAAAAAACTATAAAAACTTACGCGCATTAGCTACTCTATGAATCTGCTCGTCCTCCAAAGTCATCGCGAAAACTTGTCCGCGTCCTTGAGGTGGTGCCCTCTGCTGTTGCTGGGTCTGCTAGAAGAATGCTGGTCGAGGTGCCAAAGGTGGCCTTGGTTGATATCCTCCTGGTGCTGGTAGAGCTTGTTGGTTTGCTCTTGGTGCTCCTTCTCTACGCTTAGGGCAGTCTCTCACTGCATGCTGTCTGGATCCGCAACCTAAGCATAGTCCAAATTTACGTCTACACTCCTTCTCAATATGGCCTATCTTGCCGCAGTAGTGACAAGTAGGAAGAGTTAGGGATTTGGGTACAGCTCCCTGTGGTGCTTGATGCAGATAAGGTTTCTTTGCAGCTTCTTCATGCGGTGCTCGGGCTGGTGCTGATGTGGAAGGTCGCTTCAGACCGGTCTCTCTCCTGGTGACGCGCTCCATGCGTCGGGCTGCAGCAAGGACGTCTGAGTATGATGTAGGTGCAACGGATCTAATTAGTTTCTGTAGCTCAATGTTTAGTCCGTCGAAGAACTTCTCAGCCTTTTCTTCTTCTGTCGGGATCAAGGTAGGGGCGTAGCGACTCAGACGAATGAATTCTTTGTTGTATGTCACGCCCCGATCTCCCGCAGGCTATTTCGGCCGTTCCCGCTAGGTGGGAATCACCCTCGCCAGTGCTCCCGCGGAACGATCACTTTGACCCATCCGGGCGTGATGCCGCACGAGCGTGAACCGCGCCCGTGCAAGACCGTGATTCATTGGCTGGCAGTAAGAGTTCTAAGGCACAGAGTCGTACAGATTGTCCGAGTGCAGCAGAGTCATGAACGCATAGCGATCGGTAACAGGTTCACTGAGTCGACAATATAGCGGAAGCATTGAAACACAAGTTAAAGTAAAGCAAGCTCTGTTATTGATATAACATGTGTTACAAGCGGCGTATAGCCAAGATTACAAGTCGCTCAAGCCTCTCTCTATGAAACAGTAAAAGCGTGCCAAGTGGCTACAAGTGTGGAATGAATATACAGGCGATAGTCAGGCGACGCTCCAACATTATGTCTTGTATATGTGCTTCAGTTCCGGATGCACCGTTGCAAGGCTTCAGAGGGAACTCCTGGCCTTAGCACGTACGAAAGAGGCATCCGCACCGAATGAGGTTCTCCCGCACCCTGTATACAAACTGGTGGATTATCAGTACATTGAATGCACTGGTGGGAAAGCTACTCGCCCGCTCGACAAATCCAAACACGTAATATAAGGTTCCGTACACCAACTATTAAGTTATCTTTCTAGTTGCCTTAGGATCAGTTTTATGCAAATATTGAATAGCCTAGTTCGTGTGGCAGTGCGCCGTGCGATATGAGAGGAAACACGGCGAGACTTACCCTTTGGCCTTCCCTGTCCAAGGCATACATTGTTAATTTAAGCACGGGCAAGTATAAGCATTCAGGAGCATAGCATATGCAACATGCAAACACGATAGTCATTGAACGGGACAATAGTTGGTGTGCTCAGTTGTTCTTTGATGCGATGTAATGACTCGCACGCGGATAGCCGCTAAGCGAGGATGACTTATCTATATGAACAGAAGTCACTGGAATAGCCATAAAGGACCAGATTTGTAGTCTTAGGGTCGAGGATGAAGTGCAAGCAATGAACACGATGGGCATTGCACTTTATCTCGCCGAAACAGACGACTACTGTAGTCTCAGGGTCGAGGATGAAGTACAAGCATACAGAAACAGAGAGCCTTGTACTTATTCCGTCGAAACAGACGACTACCAGAAGTTCCGTCTAGACCGGGTCGGCCACAGTGCCCCGGTAACCGCCCGCAGAACGAGATCCGAAGATCACCTTTACAAGTTGTCCGCGAAATGCAAGTCAGGGTCTCAGGTCAGATACAGAAACAAGTTCGTGGCAGAATATATATATGAACAAGTCCGGTATGGAACGAGTTCAAAACAGAATATATATATAGAACTTATTGAGACAGGATTCAGTAGTTTGCTCCTCGAGCTGTACTTCAGGGATTTATTCATTCTTGGTGCAGATTCCCTGGTTCAGAATTTGCCTTGGTGACCTAACGGTCCCGAATACTTGCAGGTTCGTTCAGGCACGGAACGACTACTTAGTAGTCTTCCGGGGTTTGGATGAATACAAGGCAACATACAAGCAGACAAGCATGCGTTTCTAAGGAACATAAGCAGACACGTTTGCTCGGGTCCGAAGGTAAGCCGAGAGATAAAATCGTTAGGGACTTAGCATGCGAGGGTCTGAATATAAGCAGTATTTTATTTCCATGTTCTAGGAAGCAATACAGTTGGGATTATTCCCTTAGCTAGGTGCGTTTGATTTATTAGCATGCAGGGGGTGAATCACCTAGCGACAAGCATAATGTTTCAGATTTTATATGTGCTGGCTAAGCAAAGACAAGTTCACCGTAGCCACCCACCTTAGCGATGATTCACCTCGGTAGAGCGATACGTCAAGCGAGCCTCTGAAAGCCTAAGCCGGATTCCTGTAGGGACAAGTCTGGATATCCTTTGCTTCTCTTTTGAGGCAAAGTGGGTCGGGACAGTTGCACTATTGCCGTTTGAAACCGCAGTTCGCTTGAGCGGAATGGGGTATTATACCCTACCTAACTTAGAAAAAGTCTCGTCCTCGAGACTTACTAAGGACAAGCAGTGATCTAGGGTTGAGGCAATCCTAAACAAGTCGTTGTACTTGTTCATTTGGATATTCACTTGCACAAGCGTCAAAATCAGCATATCGCTTAGACTGGATCGTGCGCACTTTCAAAGTACACTTCTAGCGTAAACACGTCAACCAGCTTAGTGATAGCAAAGTCTTAGCACTCGAGTTTCACCTTTTCTTAAGTCTTAGATGGTGCACTAGTTCAAGGCGTCCCTCGAATAGATACATTCAACCAAATTTAGAGTTAGTGAAATCGGACATGCTACTAGCGATACTCTCAAGGGTTCGCACAGGTTGGCACAAAGGCCACTCGCAACATACAACCAGACAAGCAATCATATCATTCAAAACGTATTTTGAAAGTATTTAGACTTATTGTTGGAACATCCCATCGAGGCATTGATAGAGAGCATGCACATAACCCACGAACGAGCTTTCGAAACAGAGATATCGAATCGAAGTCCAAAGGCGTAGAAGCCAGGCTCTGATACCAACATGTCACGCCCCGATCTCCCGCAGGCTATTTCGGTCGTTCCCGCTAGGCGAGAATCACCCTCGCCAGCGCTTTCGCAGAATGATCGCTTTGACCCATCCGGGCGTGATGCCGCAAGAGCGTGAACTGCGACCGTACAAGGCCGAGATTCATTGGCTGACGGTAAGAGTTATAAGCCACAGAGTCACACAGATTGTCCGAGTGCAGCGGAGTCATAAACGCATAGCGATCGGTAACAGGTTCACTGAGTCGACAATATAGCGGAAGCATTGAAACACAAATTGAAGTAAAGCAAGCTCTTTTATTGATATAACATGTGTTACAGGTGGCGTATAGCCGAGATTACAAGTCGCTCAAGCCTCTCTCTCTGAAACAGTAAAAGCGTGTCAAGTGGCTACAACTGTGGAATGAATGTACAGGCGATGGTCAGGCGATGCTCCAATATTATGTCTTGTATATGTGCTTCAGTTCCGGATGCACCGTTGCAAGGCTTCAGAGGGAACTCCTGGCCTTAGCACGTACGAAGGAGGCATCCGCATCGAATGAGGTTCTCCCGTACCCTGCATAAAAAATGGTGGATTATCAGTACATTGAATGCACTGGTGGGGAAGCTACTCACCCGATCGACAAATCCAAACACGTAATATAAGGTTCCGTGCACCAACTATTAAGTTGTCTTTCTAGTTGCCTTAGGATCAGTTTTATGCAAATATTGAATAGCCTAGTTCGTGTGGCAGTACGCCGTGCGATATGAGAGAAAATACGGCGAGACTTACCCTTTGGCCTTCCCTGTCCAAGGCAAACATTGTTAATTTAAGCACGGGCAAGTATAAGCATTCAGGAGCATAGCATATGCAACATGCAAACACGAGAGTCATTGAACGGGACAATAGTTGGTGTGCTCAGTTATTCTTTGATGCGATGCAATGACTCGCACGCGGATAGCCGCTAAGCGATGATGACTTATCTATATGAACAGAAGTCGCTGGCATAGCCATGAAGGACCAGATTTGTAGTCTTAGGGTCGAGGATGAAGTGCAAGCAATGAACACGATGGGCATTGCACTTTATCCCGCCGAAACAGACGACTACTGTAGTCTCAGGGTCGAGGATGAAGTGCAAGCATACAGAAACGGAGAGCCTTGCACTTATCCCGCCGAAACAGACGACTACCAGAAGTTCCGTCTATACCGGGTCGGCCACAGTGCCCCGGTGACCGCCCACGGAACGAGATCCGAAGATCACCTTTTACAAGTTGTCCGCGACATGCAAGTCAGGGTCTCAGGTCAGATACAGAAACAAGTTCGTGGCAGAATATATATATGAACAAGTCCGGTATGGAACGAGTTCAAAACAGAATATATATATATAACTTGTTGAGACAGGATTCAGTAGTTTGCTCCTCGAGCTGTACTTTAGGGATTTATTCATTCTTGGTGCAGATTCCCTGGTTCAGAATTTGCCTTGGTGACCTAACGGTCCCGGATACTTGCAGGTTCGTTCAGGCACGGAACGACTACTTAGTCTTCCGGGTTTGGATGAATACAAGGCAACATACAAGCAGACAAGCATGCGTTTCTAAGGAACATAAGCAGACACGTTTGCTCGGGTCCGAAGGTAAGCCGAGAGATGAAATCGTTAGGGACTTAGCATGCGAGGGTCTGAATATAAGCAGTATTTCATTTCCATGTTCTAGCAAGCAATACAGTTGGGATTATTCTCTTAGCTAGGTGCATTTGATTTATTAGCATGCAGGGGTTGAATCACCTAGCGACTAGCATAATGTTTCAGATTTTATGTGTGCTGGCTAAGCAAAGACAAGTTTACCGTAGCCACCCACCTTAGCGATGATTCGTCTCGGTAGAGCGATACGTCAAACGAGCCTCTGAAAGCCTAAGCCGGATTCCTGTAGGGACAAGTCTGGATATCCTTTGCTTCTCTTTTAAGGCAAAGCGGGTTGGGACAGTTGTACTATTGCCGTTTGAAACGGTAGTCCGCTTGAGCGGAACGGGGTGTTACATCCTACCCAACTTAGAAAAAGTCTCATCCTCGAGACTTACTAAGGACAAGCAGTGATCTAGGCTTGAGGAAATCCTAGACAAGTCGTTGTACTTGTTCATTTGGATATTCACTTGCACAAGCGTCGAAATCAGCATATCTCTTAGACTGAATCATGCGCACTTTCGAAGTGTACTTCTAGCGTGAACACGTCAACCAGCTTAGTGATAGCGAAGTCTTAGCACTCGAGTTTCACCTTTTCTTAAGTCTTAAATGGTGCACTAGTTCAAGGCGTCCCTCGAATAGATACATTCAACCAAACTTAGAGTTAGTAAAATCGGACAAACTACTAGAGATACTCTCAAGGGTTCGCACAGGTTGGCACAAAGGCCACTCGCAGCATACAACCAGACAAGCAATCATATCATTCAAAACGCATTTTAAAAGTATTTAGACTTATTGTTGGAATATCCTATCGAGGCATTGAGAGAGAGCGTACACATAACCCACGAACGAGCTTTCGAAACAGAGATATCGAATCGAAGTCTAAAGGCGTAAAAGCCAGGCTCTGATACCAACATGTCACGCCCTGATCTTCCGCAGGCTATTTTGGCCGTTCCCGCTAGGCGGGAATCACCCTCGCCAGCGCTCCCACGGAACGATCGCTTTGACCCATCCGGGCGTGATGTCGCACGAGCGTGAACTGCGTCCGTGCAAGGCCATGATTCATTGGCTGGCGGTAAGAGTTCTAAGCCACAGAGTCACACAGATTGTTCGAGTGCAGCGGAGTCATGAACGCATAGCGATCGGTAACAGGTTCACTGAGTCGACAATATAGCGGAAGCATTGAAACACAAGTTGAAGTAAAGCAAGCTCTTTTATTAATATAACATGTGTTACAGGCGGCGTATAGCCGAGATTACAAGTCGCTCAAGCCTCTCTTTCTGAAACAGTAAAAGCATGCCAAGTGGCTACAATTGTGGAATGAATGTACAGGCGATGGTCAGGCGATGGTCAGGCGACGCTCCAACATTATGTCTTGTATATGTGCTTCAGTTTCGGACGCACTGTTGCAAGGCTTCAGAGGGAACTCCTGGCCTTAGCACGTACGAAGGAGGCATCCGCACCGAATGAGGTTCTCCCGCACCCTGCATACAAACTGGTGGATTATCAGTACATTGAATGCACTGGTGGGGAAGCTACTCGCCCGCTCGACAAATCCAAACACGTAATATAAGATTCCGTGCACCAACTATTAAGTTGTCTTTCTAGTTGCCTTAGGATCAGTTTCATGCAAATATTGAATAGCCTAGTTCGTGTGGCAGTGCGCCGTGCGATATGAGAGGAAACACGGCGAGACTTACCCTTTGGCCTTCCCTGTCCAAGGCAAACATTGTTAATTTAAGCACGGGCAAGTATAAGCATTCAGGAGCATAGCATATGCAACATGCAAACACGAGAGTCATTGAACGGGACAATAGTTTGTGTGCTCAGTTGTTCTTTGATGCGATGCAATGACTCGCACGCGGATAGCCGCTAAGCGAGGATGACTTATCTATATGAACAGAAGTCGCTGGCATAGCCATGAAGGACCAGATTTGTAGTTTTAGGGTCGAGGATGAAGTGCAAGCAATGAATACGATGGGCATTGCACTTTATCCTGCCGAAACAGACGACTACTGTAGTCTCAGGGTCGAGGATGAAGTACAAGCATACAGAAACAGAGAGCCTTGCACTTATCCCGTCAAAACAGACGACTACCAGAAGTTCCATCTAGACCGGGTGGCCCCAGTGCCCCAGTGACCGCCCGCGGAACGAGATCCGAAGATCACCTTTTTCAAGCTGTACTTCAGGGATTTATTCATTCTTGGTGCAGATTCCCTGGTTCAGAATTTGCCTTGGTGATCTAACGGTCCCGGATACTTGCAGGTTCGTTCAGGCACGGAACGACTACTTAGTAGTCTTCTGGGGTTTGGATGAATACAAGACAACATACAAGCAAACAAGCATGCATTTCTAAGGAACATAAGCAGACACGTTTCCGAGAGATGAAATCATTAGGGACTTAGCATGCGAGGGTCTGAATATAAGCAGTATTTCATTTCCATGTTCTAGCAAGCAATACAGTTGGGATTATTTCCTTAGCTAGGTGCGTTTGATTTATTAGCATGCAGAGGGTGAATCACCTAGCGACTAGCATAATATTTCAGATTTTATATGTGCTGGCTAAGCAAAGACAAGTTCACCGTAGCCATCCACCTTAGCGATGATTCGCCTCGGTAGAGCGATACGTCAAGCGAGCCTCTGAAAGCCTAAGCCGATTCCTGTAGGGACAAGTCTGGATATCCTTTGCTTCTCTTTTGAGGCAAAGCGGGTCGGGACAGTTGCACTATTGCCATTTGAAACGGCAGTCCGCTTGAGCGGAACGGGGTGTTACATTGTACACTTCCACCGTCATAGTATCCTGAATGAGATGGTTGAACTTGTCCCACAGTTATGATCGAGCGGTAGCGGGAATGTATATCTCCTGAAAGAGTCTGGAGAACTCCTCCCAGGTGACTCGGTCTGGTCCGAGCCGGGTCTCCTTAGATAGCCACCAGTGATGTGCATTGTCCGTCAATTACATTCTGACGGCAGTCAACCAACGTTCCCGTGGAAACTCAGCTGCTTCTAATTGATGTTGTATGTTGGTGAGCCACTTATGAACTTATGTAGGCTCCTCCTTGCCGGAGAAGGTACGGGGCTTCAGCTGGCGAAAATCGGTAATAGAGCCCGTCGGTTGCCGTCGAGTTGGTAGGTTGGCCTGCTCTAGTGCATTTACTAGGTTGTTCCTTAAGTAATCTGCCTCGCGACGCTGAGCTTCTTGATAAATATGCTGTTGGGCTTGCATCATTGCATAGATCATTTGGAACATCTGTTGCCCATCCATGACTTGTCCTGGTGGAAAAACAGGCATTGGTAGAACGAACTACGGAGGCGGTGGGATATCATCTCGCCGAAATCTAGGAGCATGCTGATCTGCTTGGCTGCCTTGTTGAGTAGAGGGATCTCCGCTCAATGGCGTCACTTCATCTTCTTCGTAGGTGACTACAGCATCTATTGGTGTGTTTGCTGGAGTTTCGTCGTTTGCTCTTGAATCCATTACTCTACATCAAAAATAAACTATAAGAGGCGCACAGGAATCAAGGCAAGATACAAGTCAAGAATTTTATTTGAATCCGATATAGATATCAAGAACATTTCAAGCAAGTGGATGAGATCCTAAAAACTTATCCTATCCTTAGTGCAGGCTTGCTCGATCCCTAAGTTGAAACCGAATAATTTAGTCGTAGACCTGTATGGGCCACCACAAAAATCATGTCACGCCCAGTCCCAAAATACTGAGGGACTAGACATGTGACAATGGCCAGCAGCACACACTGATGGACAAACCCAATTTAATGGATCCATCGGGGCATACTTAAGCTGTAATATAACAATAAATAGGTCCAATGATACAAGTCACAGTCTATACTAATCTCATCCATAACAGATAATCACAGATCAAATGCCAGAATAAATGTAAATAAAATAAACTAACAAATCTAAATAAAAGTGTCTCGGAGACCAATCCGAGAACAAGTCTGATACATCAATAATAGACTAGAAATAAAATATCTAGGAACAGGAATACATGAGTATCTCAAGCCAATACTCAGGAGAAGTCCTCTGGTACGATCTCGTCCTCAGATCCTGGTTCTGCTCCAATGTAGGCACCTGCTTCTGCTAATGCTAATGCTCTGATCCCGTATACCTCGGGATAGATCTCGTCAGCTAATCCTGGGGACATAATCCGGATCCAGGTCCTCAGGGGACACAGCAAGGTACAGATAATACAAGCCAAAATAAATAATGTAGTGCAGCAATAAATGAACCAAGAGGGTAAATATATAACCAGCTAAGTGATATGCAAGTCGAGAGTTTTAGTCATACTCGGGCTGAGACTACTACAGGATCAGTGTCGGAGAAACCCATAGCAGTATTCTCTCGAAGGGCCAGTACGGTATCCCAGCTCTGTTGCCAGAGTCTAAGGCACTTTTATTAAATTATTATATATATATAATCAGCCTTTTGTATGGTAAATCTCTCTCCACCCAATGTAATCTCATATCTCATATCCATGACACGCAAAACCATATCTAATGCATCAAGTCTTGATAAAGTCTAAGCATGTAAATTGTGTATGTCATAAACCTGTATCCTATACAGAATCACCATGAATATCTCAGAAAGATTCCATCTCATGAATAGTATCAAGTGTCCTGGGTATAATGTACTTGATAAAACAAGTACGAGAATGTATCGGGTCTCGGTGTCCATCTCTAGATGACATTACACAACTCTGCGTACAATGTTGGCACCCGAATATTAATCGGACGCTAAGTCACACGGTCCTAGGTCAAGCATGCACAACAATCACAGGAATAAAACAAAAGAATAATATGAATCAATATACTGCAAGTTTGGCAAGGTACACTTGCCTGGGGTTCCTACTCCAACTGTAGCTCTGGTCTTAGTGTGATTGGCAGGTACTCCTCCAAAAGCTGAAATAAACATCACCATCATATCTAAAAAATATTAAATATCTAGAAACGCATGTCCTTAAGTCCAATTTGGACACAGGGACAAAAATCACAATTTTAGGTCAAAGCGGGATCCACATGTGGGCCGCTTTGCACCAAAAACCATGTCAGGGTCAAAGGTCTCCAAATTCGTCAAACTTAGTGTCAGCAAGTCAGGAACGATGATACGAACCCAACAGAACTTCCAGAATTGGATTCTGATGAGCCGATCACAAAATCGCCCGTCAAGTGGAGCTTGTGGGGCCCACGATACGCAATTTTGTCAACATTCTCAGAATCGAACCAAACTTGGGTTACAGGACCAGCATATTGCTACGAGTCCGATGGCACAAGTTTTGTCTCGATCTAACGTGTATACACGAAGTTACGACGTGTTCCAGAACCGACGGATACGGGACGTTGTCGGCGGATACGCGTTGATTCCGGTGTGCACGCACATCCAAATCAACTTCTGCGAAATTTTGCACGTCCGTATAGACGGCGCGCACGTTTTGGTGAAGACCAAGTGCGACCAAGTCGTCCCGTTTGGCGGGGCGTACTCAATTTCGGGGTAAAATAGGGTATTATTTTTCCTATTTTTGGATCGCGGTTCACGATCGCCACAGGACGCGATGCACCGAGCGGGTTGCACGAGCACCGAGAGGGTCACGCAGGGTTCGCGATGCAACAGACAGAATCGAAAATGGGGCAGCGAGGAGAGAGAAATTGGTACCTAAACAGGGCTCCAAAAACCAAGTTTTTTGTGTCCTAGTCGACACGACACAGTGAGTCGTATCCGGGTGCTGCTCACCCAAGGGTTAGGGTTAGGGTTCGAGCTCAGGCGGCCGGAGGCAGGCCGGAGGGAGGCCGGGGCAGCGGGGGAGGCACTGGCCGGAGGCGGCGGCGCGCCGGAGCGGGCGGGGGACGGCGGACGGCTGCTGGCGAGAGTGGCGGAGCTGCTGCGGGCTGCTGCTAGGTCGGGGGAGGCGATCTGGGTTGGGTGGAGGTGAAGTCGTCGGCGGGGGATTGGCCGGAGAAGAGGGAAGGGCTAGGGTTGCTAGGGAGAGAGGGCAAGGGGACTGGGACGAGCAAGGCGGCGGAGGAGGCGGGTCGTCGGTAGGTGGTGGGGCGGGGAGATGGTCGAGATGGGGGTGCTGCGGGTGTCGCGCACGGCGGCTGAGGACTGGTCGGGGTCAGGTGGCGAGGTGAAGGCGGCTCGTCGAGGGGATCGGCGACGAGGAAAGGGATTTTAGGTTTTCGGCCGGCGGCGAGGGGAGTTAAATAGGGCAGCCGCCGGTCGGAATCGGAGCTTAATTCGGATTAGGGTTACCGTAAGGATTTGGGCAACGGGTTTGGGTCTGGGTCGGGTTCATATGAATCCGGCCCGACCCATTATTGTTTAAATGCAGGTTGCGGGTTTAGATCCGACCGGACTCGCTAAGGCTGCATTTGGTTTAGTGAACCGGGTCTGGGTTGGTTTGGTTCAATTGAACCGGGTTTATGTTAGGGGTTTAATTCGGTTTAATTCTACAATAGTTTTTAGGGCTTTAAAAATGCTTTCGGAGTCCAATAAATTCACAGAAAATTACCTTATGTCCAGTTTTCCATTTTATACCATAAAATATTATTTCCATAATATTTGAATATTATTTAATAGTAATTAAAAATCATTTAATTACCAATTACCTAGGTTTTAATTACAGAAAAATCCCAGAAAATTCTAGAAAATTTGTGAAAAAATCCAAATTAAAAATTCATGAAAAATCAGGGAGATTACAGCTACTGCTGTTATTTAGTTATTAGCGTGTAGTGGGTTAGGTTGCTAACGGGTAGGGGTTTAGGTCGGGTAGGGTTAGGATTTAATAACAATTTTTTTCTTTCTTTTTCTTTTATTTCTTTTTCTTATCTATTTCTTTTAATCAACATTATATATATATATATATATATATATAAATTCCAAAAATTATATTAATGCATACAATAAATCTATCACTGTCCACAGGGTCTCCTACATGAAAATAATTAGGGTAAAATTATAATTGCTCCATAAAATCTCTAATGCACCAAACACCTAGCAATAAAAGTCTAATAAATTCTATTTCTACTAATTAGCTAATAATTACTATAAATCAATTAAATAATTAATTAAATACTTAATACGGGTTTTTTAAAATTAGGGGTTTTATATGTGAGCATCTTCTCAATATAATGAGACTGTGATAACGTCACTCCAGTTCTCGTCCGGATGACCTTGATCCCCATGATCATATCAGCTCCCCCCAAGACCTTTATACTTAACTTGGATGAGAGAAACTTCTTTGTCTCAGTGACACATGCTCGATCTGTGCCTAGAATCAGCATGTCGTCCACGTATAGACAAACGATAATTTCTTTCCCGTCAGTGAACTTTATGTAAACACACTTGTTCGTCTCACTGACCCTGTAGCCGTTTGATCTTATAACTTTATCAAACTTCGTATGCCACATCTTGGGAGCTTGCTTCAGACCGTATAAAGATTTTACCAACTTGCAGACTTTGTCTTCAAGCCCCTTGATGATGAATCCTTCTAGTTGTTATATATAAATCTCTTCGGTCAATTTACCATTCAAGAATGATGTTTTCACATTCATCTGATGTATAACTAGCTTATGGATTGTACTTATAGCAATCAACATCCTGATGTTCGTCATCCACGCTAGTGGAGCATATATGTCGAAGTAGTCGATCTCCTGCTTCTGAGAAAATCTTTTGGCCACCAGCCTTGCCTTGAACTTGTCAACAGTTTCATCGGCCTTCATCTTCTTCTTGAAGATCTGATTGGTTTAGCTCCTTCAGGCAAATCGACCAACACCCAAGTGTTATTAGAGGTTATTGAGTCATACTCATTATTTATAGTCTCCCTCCAGAAGACAGCGTCTCTGATCTTCATCGCATCATCATAGGAAAGAGGGTCTGCTTGTACATGATAGGTGACGAAGTCATCTCCGAAGTCCTTCTGTCTTCTCACTCACTTAGACAATGGTTGCAAGCTCTGGTTCGAATGTTGTCTCAGGAATGACAACTTCTTCTTAAACTACATCTTCATTCGAAGCGTTAGCCTCCTGTGCACTTACACTATTCTTCAGAATATCCGCAAAAATAAAGTTTTTGTGCCTTACAAATTTATCTTCAAAGAATTCTGCGTTGCAAGATTTTGATAATATAATTTGACTCAATATCAAGGAACCTTCGAGCATTACTCTTCTCAGCATATCCCAGGAATATTATCTTCATAGTCCTAGTTTCTAGCTTCTGAATCTTGAAGTCTGGAAGCTTTACATACGCCAGATACTCCCACACTCGAATGGCATTCAAGTTAGGTCTAACTTTGAACCAGAGTTCATGAGGAATGATATCGGATATTGCATACAATACTCTATTCAGGATGAACGTAGCCGTCAGCACAGCTTCTCCCTAGAAGCAGTTTGAAAGACCCACAGTTAACAGTATTGACTTCATCATCTCTGTCAACTTTCTGTTCTTCCGTTCAGCTACTTCATTTGATTGAGAAAATTTTGGAGCAGTCGTCTCATTGACAATTCTATGTTCTTTGTAGAACAATTCAAATTCAATGGACCTAAACTCTCCGTCTTGATCACTTTTGAGTCTCTTGAGTTTTTGCCTTGTTCGACGTTCAGCCTCAGCCCTGAACTCCTTGAACTTCTCGAATGTTTTATCTTTTGTCTTGAGCAGATAGACAAGCGCGTACTTTGAGTATTCGTCGATGAAGGTAATAAAATAATTCATCATTGTCTTTGTGGAGAATTGTTTGAAGTCACAGATATCTGAGTGTACCAACTCCAGAAAATATGTACTTCAATTTTTTAGTTTGAAATTTTTTTTTGTAATCTTTGTCTACGCACAGCCTCATACTTCTCCACCTCCTTACCCCCATATTTGGAGATAAGCGATAGACTAGATATCTTGCAGTACAAAGTATATGTCCTGGTCTTGGTGTCCCATAACTCACAACTCTTTTAATGAGACTCTACTCACAAGGAAAAGCTCGAGCATCCATTTGATACTGAAGCCTTGTTTCAAAGTATGTCTCCTGCCAAGATATCACCATCTCGCAACCATGGATGTTCACCCTCAAGTCTGCAATAGACTTTCTGAGATAAGTTCCTTGGTAATTAGTGGTACTTTACTACACGTATTTTTTTTACTGTAACTTCTCGAAGTCCAGAACCATTATCCCAATCCCCAGATCCTCTGCTTGATCCTTGTTCTCTATCGATATCTTCGATCTTCTTCAGTAATAGACTTGACCTCGGTGAACTGCTCTTCCTAGAGCTTCCGTGGCTAGATACACTAGTGTCCATTTACCAGTCAGTAACCACACCAGATGACTTAACCTGTGCAATCATAGCAACCAAGTTAAGTAATCAAAGTAACCAAGTTAAGCTTTTACCTTGCTATTTTGGTTTAAAATTGGATTACAATCCTCATTCTTATGGTCCTTCATGCTTGAAGAGACATGTGCCAAAGTGCTCATGTCACTACCCAATTCTAGAAAATAAGGTTTTTTTTTGGTAAATTGTGAATTGTATTTAATTAATTATATTTATATTTAAATAGTGATTGTATTATTTTTAATTGATTGTTTTAGGATTTTTGCTAGCCTGGACCCATGTCAGATCCTAGTGGACCCATGTTCGACCCAGACCATACCCATGTGAGACTTATTTTTGGGTTTAGAATATTTATTATATTTTTAATGGGTTAGTTGGAGAGATTTGGAGTTAGTTTGAGTGCCTTTGGAACCCCGAAACCCAAAACCGAGTTACGGGAGGACATTTTGGTAATTTTCTACATGTAAACCCCCTTTATTATTGCTTAGCCGGCCCCTACCTACCCACACCCGACCAAATACAGCAAGCACAGCCCCCTCTTCTTCATTTTCTTCTTCTTCTTCTTCACTTCTTCTTCTTCTCCACTTCTTCTTTCTTCTTTTTTCTTTCTTCCAAGTTAGTTCTCTTCATTTTTCTTCCTTCTTTCTTCCATTCCTTCTTCTTTATGTGAACCCTAACCTTGCATTTTCCCTAACCTAGGTGTGTGGAGCCTAGACATAGTGTGGAGGCTAGATTTGGTGGCTTGGAGCTTGAGGGAGGTGATTTCTAGTGGATTGGAGACTTTGGCCTTGGGATTCCAACTCCCAAGAGGTAAACCCTAACTTTCCCCATGTTAATTACTTTTATGTAGTATAATTAGTGGTTTAGAACCTTCCTAGACCCTAAGCCTACCCGTGGGAGGAAGTTGGAACTAGTTTGGTTGAGTTTAGAGACTTTGACATTAGGTTTTGTGTCAATTTCAGGTGAAATCCGAATTTGGCCCAATTTTGGGTGAT